>OX030948.1:92149620-92749620 GCA_943735915.1 Pherbina coryleti
TTTTTTATAAACTAATCTCGATGTATTAAAACAGTTTGTACCTTCTGAAAAAATCAATAAAAAAAATCAAGTTATTTTGACTGCATCGGATATGTTTTTATATCTTTGCACTTTATTTTGTCCGATAGTGTAGATATAGATATAGATATAGATATAGATATAGATATAGATATAGATATAGATATAGATATAGATATAGATATAGATATAGATATAGATATAGATATAGATATAGATATAGATATAGATATAGATATAGATATAGATATAGATATAGATATAGATATAGATATAGATATAGATATAGATATAGATATAGATATAGATATAGATATAGATATAGATATAGATATAGATATAGATATAGATATAGATATAGATATAGATATAGATATAGATATAGATATAGATATAGATATAGATATAGATATAGATATAGATATAGATATAGATATAGATATAGATATAGATATAGATATAGATATAGATATAGATATAGATATAGATATAGATATAGATATAGATATAGATATAGATATAGATATAGATATAGATATAGATATAGATATAGATATAGATATAGATATAGATATAGATATAGATATAGATATAGATATAGATATAGATATAGATATATATATAAATACGGTCAAGAATAAATTTAAAAACTTCGTGGATGTTAAATATATGAACAATCATTCAGAAAATTGTAGATATGTATAAAGATAACAGCATTATTTTTAATTTTAAAGTTTTAAATATTATATTAAAGAATTGTCTAAAAGTGATCATATTTGGTCATTTTATATTCACATTTTTATGTTTTTTTTACATATTCATAGCTTCTAAAAGTATAAGTATGTATAGCTTATTTTATTTTATATACATAAAATAATTAAAAACTGTTTTTGTGCGCATTTTTGTTTTTTTTTTTTTTTTTTGTTTATTATAATTTGAGGTTTGATAACAAATACTTCACTCATATAGGTGTTAAAGCGAAGGCTTAACTTATTTTTGTTTAGTTATTTATTTTTCTTTATAAGAATTCAAGTTTTAAGAATAATAATTATTGATTTTATAAAATAATATTTAAACTTTTAAATATATTAAAATTTAAATAACTTTATAGAGTACATATGTATTAAAAAATAAAATATCAGAAAGCTTAAATTAAAGATGTAACTTTAAATTAATAAAAGAATTATCGTATTCGGTTCATTAGCTCCTAAGTTTATCGGATATAAAGATACGTGATAATACGCCTTTTATATGATAGCATAATTGTATTGTATTAGCCTATGTATTATAAAATTTTGCGCAGAAAGTAATTTAAATTGGTAAATGAACTTACACGCCTGCTTTAACCCTGGAACACCCTACTTACGTATATTTATTAAATTGAAGAAAGATTTGTTAACAGCAAATACATACTGGCTAAAATGGAAAACCCCGCAACATAAGTGTTTATAGTTTTGTTAACATATAGCAACCCCAGGGTGATCCAGGTTAAAATGAAGAAACAACAAATTAATAAATTCATATTCCGTACAAATTAACTTTTTGTTGTTAAAAACTTCTGAATAAACTACTTTTTCGTAAGACAATCATCGTTTGGAAGTAATATAAACTGGTTTGAAGAATTTCCAATTGAGAACACATCATTACGCAAGTCAACACAACAACATTGAATGACTGTCCCTGGGCTTTGTTAATAGTCATAGCAAAACATACTCTTACAGGGAAATTTACTCTTTTAAATTGAAATGGTAAATCCGAAGGTATCATAGGAATCCTGGGAATATAGGGAATCTCACCCACCGAGTACCATTGCAAAGCTTTGGAGGTTTTAAATTTCGAAGCAACATAATTGGGAGTTGAAGTTTAAGTAAAAAATTAAGAAACTCACTGGGATAGTGCACTTCATCATCTTTATTCCAAACTGAATCGATTGAATTGTAAGTTCGAGCTTCTGAACTTATTTTATTAGAAATGACATCATTGATTTCTTCAACAGCCGTATTTTTAGTGGATACAATTGCGCGTTCACACAGCCAGTCAGAACTTTTTTGATGCAAATTTTCAATGTCTGGATAAACTTTTGATATAAGATCATTTACGTTTTTAACGCATGTACCCAGTGTTGGAGAAATCTGTACTAAATCTTTATGCAGAGAAAGTGAACCTCTGCCGATCTTAAGCAAATGTGCGGCAAATTTTGCGGAGTTTTGGTCACCTCTGAGATAAGCTCGCATATATCTGGTTAACTTTAACTTTTCCACATATTGCCACACATCTGTGTTTTTATGTTAACTCTAACCGTGTCAGCTCGAGTGCCTTAAGGAACGACTGGTAAGGTCTAACGAAAGTCTCCGGAAAAAATTAAAGTTATTCCTCCCATAACCTTAGTGGACGATCGTATATCTTTTAACATGCTATTAACAGCATCAATGTGAGCCTTATATCCCATACTATTAGTGATGCCTCTTTAAAAAGTTTAGCAATGGAACTATTCTTACACTTCTTAAAAAAAAATTTTTCTTGCGTTAGTTAACACTTTCAATTTTTTCATATATAGCAGCCTGTTCTGGAAGAAGCTTTGGCTCATTTTCAGAAAGAAATACTGAAAGATTGTTCTGATTGTAGGTTGTTTCTCGTACATACAGAATATTTTCTATTTCAGCATTGTCTATTTCAGGCTCAGGTTAACCAAAGTCTCTTAATCGTTTTTCACCAAGCAAATATATCGTGTTTGCAATAAAAGCCAAACCTTTGTTAAAAATTTCAACACTATATGATATATTCTGGTTATTTTGTTCAGATCGAATTCTGTGTACAAAATCATCACAAAACGATTTTTTAAACTCATTCCAAAGCTCAAATGGGTCTGACATTTCGCAAAATACTAACATTATTAAAAATAGCTCCCTAAGCCGAAAAGTACTTTCTGAAATAGTAGCATCATGGAGAGTATTCCTCCAGTGCACATCACTTTTCAGAAGACCTAAAGCTTCACATGCGGCACGGTGTGTTGGATGCTCTATGCCACTTATGGTTTTCAAAAAATTAAAACTTGTAGGTGCCTTAATATGATGGAGCAGAAGGCGGAGATAAAAGCATTCGGAATAGTTTGGGCGTATTGTGTGCACTCTTCCAAGAGCTTGTAATGTGCGTTTTCTTGTTTTTCTTCGACTTTATTGTTTGGTTCTTGGACAACCTAAAAGATTAGTTCTTATCCAAACATAAGCCAAAAACGTTTATTTCCTAAAGAGAATAATCAAAACAGGAGATTAGATGTTACCTGAGTTAAGAGTTTCGGTGGGTGTGCACATCTAGCGATGCACTAGCTAGCTTGTCGAAATAGTCGGGGTTATTCCTAGTTCTTAACTCAAAAAGCATTACGACAATGTTATTATGTGCACTTTAACATATTAAAAAAAAACAATAAACTAAAATAGACCAGAAACTAATCAAAACAACACCCGACAAAACCTTCTCGTTTACCCTTTCACTACCTTACTTGATATTAAGGACCCAAAGATGGAATCGGTCCTCATTCTTTACCCACCCAACCTTGGCAATAAGATACATTTACGTTTTTAACTATTGCCCCGAATGCAGACAAAGAGTGCGTAAGGCATAGTGATGGTAACCGAGCGTGTGAAATGTTCAGTAACCACAAGTGGGCATTATGTAAACTGAATGCGAGCCAATTAAAATATAATTTTCATCAACATATTGATTTGCCTTGATAAAATTTCGCTGATTTGATTGAGATAATAAATGTCCATTACAAACCAGATAATGCGATTCCAAATTTAAAATAAAATCATAATTTTAGAAGAGCATTAGAAGGAAAAAGACAACTTATTTAATCAAGGAATTTTCTGTAAATCTTTTGCGTGATATACGCCAATTATTTTTCCGTTTTCAGATGAAAGTTCGTAGTAATATGAACCAACTTTTCGTGTCACGACTGCTTTAACAAATGTCGGGGCAAATTTTGCGTTGAACTTTTTAATAGCACTGCTTTGGACAAAATTTCTGGCAAAGAACCGCTTCTCCTATCTTGAATTGAATTTCTCTACTTCTCAGATTATAACGTCTAGTATTATCATCATGGGATTTGTTCATGTTCTCTTTTGCATAATGTCGTATCAATTTTAGAGCGTCAGGGAAATCTAATCTAGTGTCATCTGATAGTAAATTTAGGTTATTTAGTAACAGGTAATCTTTTCCATGCAACATCATATTCTGACCAAACAAAAGAAAGTATGGGGAATACCCTGTACTTTGGTGTATGGTAGAACGTAACGCGCAAGATAATTTTTTAAGGTTTGCATTCCAGTTTGAATGATCATTTCCAATATATGCTCTTATGGTGGCAATAACTGACCTATTCACTCTTTCAGATGCGTTTGCCTGAGGTGAGTAGACAGCAGTACAAATGTGGTTTACCCCAAATCGGGTTAGAAATGACTTAAACAAGGCTGAACGAAATTGAACACCATTGTCGGTCAAGACAGTTTCAGGTACACCAAATGTAAAAAAGATATTATTTTCAAGATATTGGCAGATAACATTGGAAGTAAACTTCTTAAGAGGATAAAGAAAATTAAATTTAGTGAAATAATCGACAATAATAAATAAGCCTATATGACCTTGTTTAGACCGTGGGTATGGTCCTAAAATATCGAGACATAATTTTTGGAATGGACGCTCAGACATGAGAGGACGTCCCATTGGTGGTCGTAACGTTTTGTTAACGGTTTTCGTACAGCGACACGTTTCACATTTGCTAATATAATCTCGAATTTGTGTCATCATCTTTGGCCATTACAAGTGCCTTTTCAGTTTTTCTATGGTTTTAGCTATTCCACAATGTGCTGAACTCGGGGGATTATGTGCTCTGTACAAAATTTCAGGAATAAGTTCGACAGGAACCCAAAGTTTCCAGAAGTTTTCTTCTTGTTCTGGATTGCCTGTGGCATGTTCTATTCGCTTGTAAATATAGTCTTCAACGATTTTAATATCTGGTAATAGGCTAAGAGCCAGCGCACAAAAAACTGTTTGGATTTAAAAAAGCTGATTTTCTGGCAATTGGTTATCGTAGTTGTGCACACACACATATTGCGGTCAGTCAAGCCAACTGTAGAACAGGCGAGTTATAGCTGCGATCAAACATGTAATTTTTTCGATGGTAATGAATTGAATTTAAAAAAGTTGAAAATTGTTTGTACAGGTTGGAAATGACATATAAATAACAGTTATGACAGTCAGTAACTTTAATGTCGGAACAGAGCTGGTCAGTCAGCCCCAATATATGTACAAAAAATAGGTAACGTGGAATCTATTTGAAAAACTTGAAACTTTTTGTAGGGGTACCTAATTGCATAGTAACCATAAAAAAAATAGTCAGTCAACCATATTGTGGAACAACTCCAGTCAGTCAGCCCAAAAACTTTGCAGTTTTTCTTACTTTGCTTGAGAGCATGTCGACTCTCCCAGCTCCGAAGTGTCGTTAGATACATATGTATATTTATACCCCCACGTTTGAAAAACGTAAAAGGGGTATATTATTGTTGTCACTCCGTTTGTAACGCCCATAAGGAGGCGTGGTAGGTATAGTCTGTCCGTGGTATATATATCTGTCTGTCCGTCTGTCTATCTGTCTGTCTGTCTGTCTGCCTGCCTGTCTGTCTGTCTGTCTGTCTGTCTGTCTGTCTGTCTGTCTGTATGTATGTATGTATGTCTGTCTGTCTGTCTGTCTGTCTGTCTGTCTGTCTGTCTGTCTGTCTGTCTATCTGTCTGTCTATCCGTTCTGTCCGTCTGTCTGTCTGTCTGCGTGTCTGTAACCACTATTACAGCTGTAATTTTCAAGCTATCACGAAATTCGATATTTAAGCTTGTATCTAAAAAATTAAGATCAAGTTCGAAAATGAACCAAGTCGGATGAAAACTACGCCTACCTCCAATACAAAGTGACTTTATCAAAATTTTAAAATTGCTAAGAATTCCACAAACATTAATATATGAACTTAAATTTTCCATATGAGCTTTGATGTCTAATAGTATGAAATATAACTCTGAGTATAAAATTCAACCAAATCGAATAAAAACCACGCTTACCTCGCCAACAAAGTACTTTACCAAAAAGATGAAATCTCTTTTAATTCCACAAAATTAATATATGGACTTGAAGTTTGCAAATAAGCTTTGCTATGCAATCTGAGTATATAATTCAACGAAATTGAATGAAAACCACGCCTACCTCCCATACAAAACATTTTATTGGCTCCTTAAGACTTTAAATATACTTCGATTTGGTCGTGGGGGTATTTCGGGGTATTCTAACTTCGAACCAGTCGAAGATAATTTCTGACTAGTTTTTTATTTTTTATTTGTGATAACCACTCCCGTACGGAAAATGCTAACATTAGCTGCATTCCCGTGGCACTGGATCAGATCAAATCTCAATAGAACAACTTTAGTTCAACTTTATAACAATTTGGACCACTGTCTTGAAACAGCTGTTTGTATACCAATCACAATACAACACAGCTTAGTTTAAATTAGCCAACTTTGTCAGTTTTTTTAAAAAAATGCTTTAAACTTGGTTGTCAGAAATAGATCCAGAAAAAGAGCTGGTTGTAATTTTTGTTTGTGCTTTGTGAATAAAATAGAGCCGCGCTCTAGATCAACGACCACGGGAATGCAGCTATTATTTTAATTTTCATAAAAACTTGCTGAAGGTTGTCAGTGAATCCAGCTTTATAATCAAGAATTAGAAACAACAAAATTAATCCTTTCCTTTATAAGATAGATAGAGAGAGATCGCTATCCATATACGTTATCCCCCTAAAGAAGGTAAAAATTAAAAACCTTTGTGTTGCATAATTTTAAATAATTTGCGATACTAGTTCATAGTTCTATTTAGATATAATTATAATTAGATGTAAATAAAATTTGATATAATTATAATAAGAATTATCCTCTAATTAGATATGTTATATAATTTTGGCAATCACTTTTACACAGAAAAAAGGGCGGCACATCAGCAGGGGCCTAGGGCGTCATCGAACCTAAATCCTCCACTGGTTACATATTAATATATACTATCGATTATTTCATATAAAGGGTTTTCCAATAAGAGGTGTTATTTTGGTATTTTCCCGTAAAAGATCAATGGTTTCGTTGCTTGTGTGGCACGTAGCGCCGTCTTGTTGAAAGTAAACGTTTTCAAGATCAATACCATCCAACTCCGGCCATAAAAATAGCGATAGCTCAATCCATTCACCGTAACTGCTGATACAACCTCATTTTCGAAAAAGTAAGGTCCAATGACCCCGCCGGACCATAAACCGCACCAAACAGTCACACGTTGAAGATGGAAAGGCTTCTCAACAATAAGTCTTGGGTTTTCCGAGCCCCAGATGCGACAATTTTGCTTGTTGACATAGCCACCTAGGTGGAAATGGGTCTCATCAGTCAAGATGATTTTTCGATATTTTCTTTATAGTGAATTTTAATAATTTCTTGTTGAAGCGTGTATCGTTCCATTTTTAGTAATGGCGTAGTTTCTACTTGCCAAATGTCAAAGAATAAAAGCTTTAAAAGTGAGCGATTCACAATAACACCTCTTATTTGACAACCCTTTATAACATTTTTTTCAGGAAAACAGTAAGTGTTGATGCATCAAACAACACTTCGGAGCTTGGGAGAGTCGACATGCTCTCCAGCAAAGTAAGAAAAATTGCAAAGTTTTTGGGCTGACTGACGGGGGTTGTTCCACAATATGGTTGACTGAATATTTTATTTATGGTTACTACGCAATTAGGTACCCCTACAAAAAGTTTCAAGTTTTTCAAATAGATTCCACGTTACCTATTTTTTGTACATATATTGGGGCTGACTGACCAGCTCTGTTCCGACATTAAAGTGACTGACTGTCATAACTGTTATTTATGTCATTTGTAACCTGTACAAACAATTTTCAACTTTTTTAAATACATTTCATTACCACCGAAAAAATTACATGTTTGATCGCAGCTACAACCCGCCTGTTCTACAGTTGGCTTGACTGACCGCAGTATGTGTGTGTGCACAACTACGATAACCAATTGCCAGAAAATCAGCTTTTTTAAATCCAAACAGTTTTTTGTGCGCTGGCTCTCCGTCTATAACTTGTTTTGGTTTTCCAGTATATAAGATTTTAGCTTCGCGTAACTCTCCGATCGAAAATGTTCAGACGATATATCAATCATCGGTCCAATTTCTTCAAGTTCGACCACAAAATTTTCTGGCTCTCTTGAAAGCGTGTCCGCAACGACGTTTTCCGAACCTTTGCTGTGGCTTATCGTGAAGGAAAAACCCTGGAGTTTTAGAGCCCATCTCGCCAATCGGCCTGAGAGGTCCTTCTGTCGCATTAACCATTGAA
The DNA here is from genome assembly GCA_943735915.1 of Pherbina coryleti. Lineage (NCBI taxonomy): Eukaryota > Metazoa > Arthropoda > Insecta > Diptera > Sciomyzidae > Pherbina > Pherbina coryleti. The sequence goes on from OX030948.1 coordinate 92,158,055, forward strand.
GGCTGGCGTGATCGGTGATCACTTGGAATTCTTGCCCTTCTATGTATGCGCGAAATTTCTTGATACCTTGAACAACAGTGAGGCACTCTAACTCAGTGACTGAATAATTGCGCTGCGCTTTAGTTAATTTGGTCGACATGTAAGCTATGGGGAGCTCTATGCCTTCATCGTTTTCTTGCGTCAGAACACACCCAAGACCAAATAAACTAGCATCACATTGCAAAATAAATTTTTGCGAAAAATTAGGTGTGACAAGTATTGGAGCAGCAGATAGAAGAGTTTTAAGCTGATCGAAAGAAGCTTGAGCGTCGTTTTTCCAAACAAAAGTCTTACCTTTTTTCAGCAATTCTGTTAAAGCCAAAGTAATGGTAGCAAAATTGTCAATAAATCTTCTGTACAATCCTGCTAAGCCAAGAAAACTTCTCACTTGCTTCACAGTAGATGGGACAGGAAAATTTACAATAGCTTTCATTTTATCCGGATCAGTCTTAACTTGACCTTGCCCAATAATGAACCCAAGATTTTTTATTTCGGTCATACAAAACTTGGACTTGGCAATATTGATTGTCAAATTTGCTTTTCGCAAGTGAAGAGCAACTTCTTGCAAGAGAATCAGGTGAGAATCAAAATCCTCGGATAAAATATTCCTGCTTACATACAAAGCGACTCTTTTTCATTAGCGCCATTAGGTTATGGAATTCACTTCCTATTAATATTAAAACTATAATCAGTGCGAACAAATTTAAGCTTTCGGTTATGTCCTTCTTTTCTGTCTCCTAACTAAATTTTCTAAGCTTTCAAATATATCTTTTCTCAATTAATCTTTGCCTCTTACTGCATTTTTCTTCTTCTTAGGTTAAGCATAAATTTTAAGTTAAGCTTTTTAGTAACTTTCTTCATTAATTTTTGCATATCATATTTAAAATCTTAATTGTCAAATTCTTGTAACTTTATATATTAGCCTTAAGCAATTTGTTTTCTTTTATATAATGTTATCTGTTGATGATATACTCTCTCCGTTGTACGCTAAAAGATCTCTTATAATCTTATTGTACTAATATAAACCTCAAATAAATAAATAAATGAAAATGAAAAAATGAAAATGAAAATAAGCAAATCATCAAGATATATAAAAACACGATCGCGAAGGTTTGCTGGAAGAACGCGATCCATGAGACGACAAAGTGTTTGAGGCGCGTTACATAAGCCGAAAGGCATAACTTTAAATTGGTATAACAGCCTGTTTGGAATTGTAAAAGCAGTAGCTTGCCTAGATTTTTCCTCGAGAGGAATATGCCAGAAAGCATGTTTCATGTCTAGTCTAGTTATGTAACGAGCAGGTGGCAGACGACTCAATATCCCATCGATATGTGGAAGTGGATATGCATCTTTAATAGTATGTTTATTTACCTCTCTAGAGTCTAAACATAATCGACATTTGTTTCCACGTCTGACAAGAACGCAGTTACTACTCCATGGACTTGAAGATTCTTCAATAACATCTAAAGCTAACATTTGATCGATTTCTGTGAACATAAGTTTTTCTATGGCTGGTGAAACAGGCCAATGACGTTGTTTTACAGGTTTAGCTGTACCCACATCAATGGAATGTTCAATCAGAATAGTCCTCCCTAACCCTTCTCGATCAAATGCTGGAAAAACATCAACAACAGATTTTAATCGAGAGTTCTGTTCATCACTGAGCAAATGCATCTTTGGCACATCGGCAGGTTCTACCTCTTTACCAACATCGAGTTCTGATACCACATGTTTATTCAGAAGGGTATCAACTAAACCAAACTCTCCAAAAGTCAATGCCCAAATAGACATCTTGCTTAAGCGAAAGAATAACAAATAATTCAATTTTCTAAGTTATATTACGATATGTCAAGTCAGTGGCAAACTTCCCACTTACTGAACATAAGAAACCATTGGCAGTTTTGACATTGCCAAAGCACTTCTTAAGTTTAACATCCGCTAAAATAGATTTAGCAGCCATATTGCCGATACAACTTATCGTAGCTCCTGAATCAAGAAGAGCAACATAAGTTTTACCACAAATATTTACATCCGTGTAAAGTCGATTATTAGTATCTGAAAAGATAGTTGAAATTAATCTTTTTCTGGTTTTCACAACATCTTTCCAAAATGATCGCAACCGTTTGGTGGAGCGTTTAGGCTTATAAGTTATAGATTTACTTGCAAACTCAGAAAAAATACGATGACGAACTTGTTTATAATTCGCAAGTCGTTCATGATATGGAACTAACGGCTGCAAAATTGGTTTATATTGTGAGCAATTCCTAGAAAGAATTGACAAAGGAAAATTTGATAAATCAAAATCGGTTTGAGTAGAAACGTTCTGAAATTCAGTTTCTACAGTGTCTTGCCCGGATGTGACAGAATGGTGTTGATCGCCACATCCCTTTTCCGGTTTTCCGAAATGTTGCAAACATTACATCTGGGCTTAAAAGTATCTTTCTTACCACAGCCATAACAGAAAATTTTGCGTTGTTCTAGACAATCGTTATAGCGATGGCCTTGTTTATCACAATTCCAGCATTTGATTGCAAAACTGTTACGCTGTACCCATGGTGTAATAATAATAAGGTGTTAGTGAATTTTTGACAACACCAAGAATAGCTTTCTTTCCGTAAAAACATTGAGAGCGAAAGAGAGGAGCCGTTGATAGTTGCCAAATTGTGTTATTTGTTTGAGTTGCTAGATGATGATGTGTTATAGTTTTTATAGGTTATTGTGCGAATAAAGTTTAAATAAATATTTAATTCAATTATTTGTACCGTGTTGTATTGACAAAAAGTTATTGCAGTTGTCTTCGGCCATTTGCCAACTTCGCCATTATTCAATGGTAATTTTATCAAAAACGTGCGCTGGAAGGTGCCACCGACATGAAGCTTTGGCCAGCATGGAAATTGTCTTGCATTCACATCGACTGCTTCAAGAAAATATCGAATGCCATGAAAGAATGTTCAATACCTCAACTGATAATAGCCATCAAAAGAAGTGGACATGGCAGTGAGCTTCGACCGACTGTACGTTAGCTGATTTATTTTCATTCCAATTCACCATCAGCTGTTTTTGACAGGAGCGGGGCGAAAAAATTTATCATTTTGAGAGAGAAGTGTCAAATTCACTAACACCTTATTATTATTACACCATGGCTGTACCTCTAAAATTTCATCTTCGGTTTGAACACAGATATCATTGACCTCATCTTCATTTTCTGAGATATTTCTTTGCCAAGATATTTTAGGTTTAACATGTGTGCCAAATTCATGGAAGAATGACTCATGTTTTCTTACCTCTTCGCGTAATCGTGCGAGATTTCGTATGTTCAAATGAAGAAGCTCGTAACGTAAGTTAGGTCTTAGGTTTCTCTGAAGTATGTCAACTAGTTCCAACTCAGAAACCTCATGTTGCATTCGATCAATGAGATCTTCGATAGAAGTTTGATACTCCTCGAAGCTTTCATGCTCTCTTTGCTTACGTTTTCTTATTTTCTCCATTATATCAAAGTCAGTTAAAGTATCTTCATATTTCTTTCGAAATTCTCTACGAAAAGTATCCCATCCAAATCTAGGGTTTCGTCGATGGAATTTCCAAAACCAGTCTTTAGATTTGCCAATAAATAGCAAGTGTAGATTATCACAAAGAAGTTGGTAATCATTACTTAAAGTCTGTCCGGTTAGAGATTGTAAACGGTATATAAACTCATCTATCGGTATACTGTCTTTTGAACCATCGAACTTCAACTGCCAATTCTGAATAATATTCGAAGCTTTCTCAGGTTGGTTAGTTAAGTTTGAACGATTGGAATCCCTTAAAGAATTTTGAGGATTCTGTACAGGTTGGAACAAAGGAATGGTTGGTTCGTTGTAGTTCAAAGATGGCGGAAGTTCTCGTGGCCAATCAGGCTGAGCTGGAGGATCACGAATTTTTAAAGAATCAAGTTGTTTTTTCATTGTCTCTTCAATAGTATTAATTATGAATGAACTCAGTTCTTGCACCAACTTATTTTGCTCGCCCCGAATAAGGGTTGTCGCAATATTTCTGACGTCATCTTGATTCAAGTACTGTCCAGTCGGATTTTGTGACTCTTGTGACGGTTTCGGACTGTTAACATTAGAAAAAAAGATACAGTATACCGTGTATACAGTAAAGAAGTGAAACTTTTTCTTTGTATACTCTTTTTCTCTTCTAGAATAAGAACCATTTTAGTGTAAAGGCTCGATTATGCAATCGTAAAGCTACGCAACGTAACGTGGCATAGAGGTCTATCTGGAATAGAACCCATCGCTGCGCTAGGTTACGTTACGATTTCACTAACCACTTACACTTATTTTTCATAAGATAGAACTCTACGTCACGTTACGTTGCGTTGCTTTACGATTGCATGATCGAACATTAAAAGAAAAGAGAAAACTTTTTAAGCAAAAGAAATTCAATAAAAAGTTTTCATAAAAAAATATTCTGTATATTTAATATTCATTGGTATGGACCTATGGCCGAAAAGCAATTAATTTGATAACCAATTTGCGTCGTATTTACATATAGATGTGAATACAGAATACAACTTGATATATTTTTAGTTCAACATATGTGCATATTAATATTACTTATATCAAACATATTAAACTCACTATTATTGATAATATTTCGATATAAAATTATATAACTACAATATGTATAAAATAGTTATCTATTGAAAGAACTTATTCCAACTTTTCTTGCGCACAGTGTCAAGTTAGCGTCATGGGCGACAGCATATGCTTCATGAATTTGGGTTTTTATATAATTTTATATCGCAATATTATGAATAATAATATAATATGTGTAATATGAGCAAAATTCATAGAGGTTATATTAATATATTGAATGAAAGACATACCAACGTTGGTATTCTAAAAAAATATTGGCATGGCAGCCCTAGTATGAGAGTTTACTTTGCGAAAATCATAATGAGCTCAGGGCAACTCTCTTATTCACTTCTGCTTCGCTGAATCTTTCTCTCTTCTACCCGAGTCATGGCAACCCCCCTGTCTACCATACATATAACGCAATCAGCACACAATCTGCGGCTTTTGGCACCCAGCGGTAATCGAAGCGTTTCAAAAGCCCTAAACAAGCGCTTCTGCCATAGCGCTTCACACATCTGAAGCGCTTTTTAAGTAAACCAAATTCATATTAGGTCTGTTTCCGTACTCTACACTGTGTAAGAATTGTGTAAGATGTGTGCAAGAGAGTAAAAACGAAATCTGAGAATAGTTGCAAAAGTACGGAAACAGCTTCTAGTAAGTTTCAAGCACAAGACAGCTGATTTTGACTGCAGACGGCAGCACAAAATTTAAAACACTTTCCCTCAAATTATTACAAGTAATTTTTAATGCAAAACTTAATTGTTGTTAAACAATTACTTAATTTTTATTTATTATTATTTATTTATTGTGCGTAAATTTCTTTTTAGGTACACAATTTGTGAATTTATTTATCGCAAAAAATAAACAATTATGAAATGTAATTTGACATTTGCTTCTTATTGATGCTTGTTCTTACTTTACTCGAAGTCTCGAGTTCTAGCACTCTCTGTGCACTTTGTGTGCTCGAGAGAGCGATTTTATGCTTGATCTTCTTCTCCCATTTTAAGCACAGAAAGTACGGAAACAGAAAAAAGTGTCCCACAAGTTACACAGTGTGCGTACGGAAACAGACCTATTAAAATTTATTTTGGATATCCTAGGATGAAAGCGCTTCTTAACAAACAAATAGTTAAAAAGCTCTTTAAAAAAAAAAAAACAAAGCGAAGAAATTTTTTAATATGCGAGGATCGAACTCGCACCGATCGCATTACAATCAAATGTCTTAATGCTGTGCTATTTTCCGCTGTGTTTGTTATGAACAAAATGTGTCTAAAAACATGAGCTCCACAACTCTGAACTCTGAAAAGCACATCGCTATTTCTAGGAACGTTTTTAATTTTCCGGCTGGGCATCTACAGCAAAAGTAGTTTGATTACTTGGTACATAGAGTAAATTTATATATGAAGAGTTTAGCTCGTTGGATAGAGCGTTGTCTTTGCAATCGTTAGTTCGCAGGTTCGATCCTCAGCGGTGACAAGCAAATTTTTTAAGTCTTTTATATAATGTATATCTCTCTCATTCTCTCTACTGTAAGACATATCTTTCTTCTCTATCGTGTAACGAAATGAAGTAAATTGACCTTGAAATTTCACTCCTCAATATTCTCATTCAAATTTCGAAGCGCCGCCTAAGAAGTTTCACTTCAAAAGTGATTTGATCCTTGATATTTGAATCTCTATAGGTTCAATCAAGATAATTCCGCTTAGACTTGTATTCATAGAACGAGTAACAGGTCTTCCTCGTTTAGGAGTAGCCCCTCTGTTTATATTACTTTTAGGGTTTCTGTCTTTAATTGCTTGAGAGGGAAGGTTTGGAAGAATACTTTCACCCCTGGTGGAATTATTGCTGCCGGTGGCAGAAGAACCTGAATTTAATAGATTATTTGAATCTGAGTTACTTATTAGGGTAAGTTTTGAAGACTCACAAGTTTGTCTACACAAAGGACAGGTAGTAGAATTTTTAAGCCAACCCACTATGCAAATTTTGTGAAACCTATGTTGACATGAGTTAACATAAGCGGTTGATCCTTCTTAAGTTCTTCATGGCATACGCTACAAAAAGGATAATTTTCAATCTCCAAAGGATTATCTAAATTTTCGTTGCTGTGTCTTACAGCCATTACAAAATAAAATTATTAATAAAACTTTATCAAAATTCGTCCGTCAATCATCATCATGCAAAAAAAATATCAGGTAATAGTAATTGGTTAAACTGATAAGGTATTCTAAAATTTAAAATCAGAAACTAAAGGAAAAACAAATTAAATGCTGTTTATCTCTGTGTGTACAATTTGGTTAGCGAATCAAGCCAATCTCAACTCTGCTAAAATCCGAAACAATCCACAAAAATCAAAAGATAAAATCAATCTAAAGAAATACAACACTGAGCTAGATGGACTATGCATAGCATAGTTTGTAGCCAGCAAATTTAATCATTATCTCTGCTCGATGGATCCAGATAAAACCGAAACTCATCGCAAATTCCAAGAGAAAGGTAAACAAATCTGGACTAGCAATTATCCAAGAAAAGCTTAATCTGAATAAAATGATTTAAATAATTTGTGTGGGGTTGACAAAAGCGATTTAAACGTAACAAGCGAAAACGATTTAAACTGCTCTGTATCACACGTGAAATGCGAGATTCAACGATCTTATTTTCGTCGGGCCCCACGTTGGGCGCCAATTGTGTAATGTGCGTTTTCTTGTTTTTCTTCGACTTTATTGTTTGGTTCTTGGACAACCTAAAAGATTAGTTCTTATCCAAACATAAGCCAAAAACGTTTATTTCCTAAAGAGAATAATCAAAACAGGAGATTAGATGTTACCTGAGTTAAGAGTTTCGGTGGGTGTGCACATCTAGCGATGCACTAGCTAGCTTGTCGAAATAGTCGGGGTTATTCCTAGTTCTTAACTCAAAAAGCATTACGACAATGTTATTATGTGCACTTTAACATATTAAAAAAAAACAATAAACTAAAATAGACCAGAAACTAATCAAAACAACACCCGACAAAACCTTCTCGTTTACCCTTTCACTACCTTACTTGATATTAAGGACCCAAAGATGGAATCGGTCCTCATTCTTTACCCACCCAACCTTGGCAATAAGATACATTTACGTTTTTAACTATTGCCCCGAATGCAGACAAAGAGTGCGTAAGGCATAGTGATGGTAACCGAGCGTGTGAAATGTTCAGTAACCACAAGTGGGCATTATGTAAACTGAATGCGAGCCAATTAAAATATAATTTTCATCAACATATTGATTTGCCTTGATAAAATTTCGCTGATTTGCTTGAGATAATAATTGGCCATTACAAGCTGAATCTCGTTTGACATCGCTCCAGCCCTCAACGTTTTGGCCACGTTTTCTTCGGTTCCATTCTTTATGTGACCATGTATAATATGAAGGAACTTGGCAGTACAACAATGTTTTAGCAAAATCATCATGTAAGCATAGTATAAAGAAGGCAGTCAGTTTCCGGTGGTTCGTGAATAATTCGTTGGAAATTTGCTGCTGTAAAATATACGCTTTGACCGTTTTCTAAATGAACTGCCAAATGAACAACGGAAGGATAGTGCTCATGCACTGAAAACGCAAATATCCTCCACACAGCCTCAGGCGAACTTATATCGACCATTCAATTATTGTTGCACTTCATCCCTTCCATTTTCTATTGAAAAGGTGGCAGCATCACTACCTTTGTTCACATATTTGCATATGTATTTTATTGCCTGAACAGAGTGACAGTATTCGACGTTAATATGTGCCCCAAAACACTTAGTTAAAAGAGGTGAATATGGCACAACCCATCTATTATCAATGGTTATTCCAGACCGATCTATTACATAAGTAAATCCACCATCAGTTGGAGATCTTCTACGATATCTTGGGTAGCCATCATCACCTGTTTGCGTCTCATTTATTAGTTCTCGCGGCAATCGTTTCGTACATTTGCCGTTATTCATACAGGGTGATGCAAGGTTTAATTCCCTGCAAAGTCCATGTATCATATTTAAACGGACAATATCATACAGGGCAGGGTCGATGTTCTTGTTAGGCAATTCTGCACTGATTATTTTATCTATATCGTCGGGCCTAATTTTTTCCTTCAACCAGACTAAGATGTGTGCATGTGGAAGACCTCTTTTCTGCCATTATATGGTAAACATGTGACAATGCGTAGCCCCGAATACTTTCTTTTTAGTTATTAAATCCATAAGCTTTTGCTGCTTTAAGGGGGGTTATATACCCAGAACTTAACTTAAAGCTTTAAATCTCAAGAATATGTGGTGAAAATTTCAAGTCGATATCTCAAAAAATAACAAAGTTATAGCCTAGTCAGTGGACCGCTTTCTAGAGCGCGCAGTGCTGGCCCTTATTTTCAAACGCGTTTTTCTCGAAATCATGTTTTCAAAGTCGGTGACCAAGAATTCTCGAAACTCAGTGAACCGATCGTTTTGATTTTTTTGCAGGCTTATTTTACACATAATAATCTCGTACTTGTCATAGGATTTTTTTATCGTAGTTTCGTTAATTTTTTATAGGCAAAATAAGGACGAATTTTTGGTCGAAAATCGTTAATTTCCAAAATCGGCTATGACAAGTACGAGTTTTAAGTACCTAGTTTAATCATATTTTTCATTTTTTTGTTTCAGTTGAATTTAGAAGAAGAAATCTTGGTCACCGCATTTTCAGAGCGTTCTACAAAAAATTCTATTATAATATTAAATTTTTTTAATAAAAAAATACTTAACATACTCTTAAATGTGTATATTTTAAGGTATAAAAACTCTCATTTAAAAATATCCCTTAGATTTCCTTAAAAAAATTCACAAACATGACCTTTCTTTTCGGCCTCTGGGTATATTTCCCCCCTTAAGGTATAATATACATGTACATTTTTCGAAAAAAAAAATAATAATTCGGTTGTTTTTTTTTTTACATAACGAAAGCTCACAGAAGCGTTATTAATTGCTTGATATTGTTTTTATTGACCGAATTAGGACTTTTAGGGATTTTTTGGAATGCTAAATACATGCAACATGCAATACAAGTTTATTTAGGTCGATAACTTTCAACTTTATGTCCTAAAAGTTGATGATATTCCGAAAAACGTAGCTTTTTGACTCATTTTCCAATATATCTAACGTTAGGTTCAAATGGCCTCGGGTAAATGCCACTCAATCGTAATGAAATTTGGAGACATTAAATTTGCTACCAAATGGCATATTTTTTCGTTATTTAACTTCGACATTTCCAAAAAAAATATGTAACGGCCACTCTAATATATATAACAAATGTTTTATAAGCATTATTACTTTTATCATTTTTACATTACACCATGAAACATATACATATATTGCACTTATATTTTTTATAATAAACTTTTTAAACAAAACAGAAAAACGAACATTTTAAATAACGATGAAACTTTTGGACGATGAGACGAAAAGTAAACATTTATCAGCTGGTTAAGCTTTTAAAGCTGTGGAATACACCGAGCTGATGTTGTCGTTGTCCTCTTTTGTATTCATAGTTTTTGTTGCTTTTCTTTGAATATGCAGAGACTCCAACAATAATATGCAAAAACTCCAAGATATTTGTTCGATTCCCGGCGAGGCCATGGTCCTTCGCTTAAAAAAAAAACCCTTTCTAAATTTTCTATCCTCATTTCTAATCAACTGAAATTTAAAATTCATCAATATTTACGACTTGAAGTTGCAGTTGTAGTTGATGGTAGAGAGGTTTGTGGATGAGATTGCCTTATAACTTGAATTGACTGAGGTAAAGGCATAACACTTACCTCTGATTCAAATTCACATGTTTCTTTAGAACCAAGACAGACTTGACTGAATAGGTATTCCACCTGAAATCCTTGGTTCAAAGCTAAAAAAAAAAGTATCTATTTTTTTTTTGTTTTTTTTTTATATAAACAAAAAAGCGCGCGAAAATGTATCTATTTTTCGAACTTTTTACTTCAACTTCAATTTTTTTGTTTCCGATACATGGGAAAGGCCATATCCATCGAACCGTTTTGGATGTCTTTTTTTCAATGCCATTTTCAGCGCCCTCTATATAAAAGCCAGAAATGTATTTAAAAAAAAATATTTTTATAAATTTAAAAAAAAAAATAACAACTTCTTATATCTAAAAAAATTTTTTGAAATTGTCCTAAATTCGAGGGATTGCTATCTAGGTTAAGAGCATCTTTGAGATGTATATAGCTATCCGCGCGCAATGACTGTTAATGATTTCGAATATAATTCAGACGCTCTGTTATCATTTTTGCAGCCATGTCGACGCAGTACTGGTTAAAAAGTTGCCCTCAGCGGTGAATGTGGTTAACCCTGCAGTAGTCGCGCGGATTACATATGTAATCCAGTCATGCAAAATTATGAATTTCACAATTGTCTGCAATCGATATTCATTGATTTTACGTACCATAAGAATTATGTTCATGTTGTTTTTTTAAATAAATATAATAAAATAAAGTAATAATAAAAATTAAAACAAATAACTAAGTAATTTCAAATTGCCATCTCTTATTTTAAACTTTAAAAAACGGATTACATATGTGATCCGCGCGACCACTCTCGTCACATTTAGGTACGCGACTACTGCAGGGTTAATTGAATTTTCTCTAACCATCAATCGGTATGAATACACTAAGGGAAAAAAAATATTAAATTTATCCAAAAACTTTTTTAATTTATCCAAAAAGCGAGTAATTTTAGCACCAATAACGCATTTGCTTAAATCGACTATGCAAATATTTAAAATTTATTTAAATACTTGTTTAAATAAAATATTAATATATTTAAATAGAATGAATAAAAAATATATTAAAATTATGCACGAATTTTTTAAATATCTTTCAAATATTTATTATTAAAAAATAAAACTATCGCATTTAAAGAAAATTTATATAAAAATATTGAAATTAAAAAGCAATATATTTAAATATTTCTCACGAGCTGCGTCCATCAAATGCCATTTGCTTGTATATTTTATTTTCTTTTTTATTTCTTTCGTTCTCAAATTTATACTATTTTTGACAGTTCTTTGACCAAACGTCAAAAATAGTTTAAATTATAGAAGGAAAAAGTAAAAAACAATATATAAATCAAAATATGCAGGCAAATGACAATCGGTGTAAGACATTCGTCAGAAAATGTCCGATTGTCACTCACATCTTGCATAAGTTGATCATACGATAAAAGAATCTTTGCCAAACATTCAGGCTATATTACCCTTGCAACAATAACTATATAAGAACTATAAAAAACCTGCAACTGCAAGAAATAAACGGCAGGAACAGAGGGCGATGCTGTTGCTGCTTGTCGGAATATGTGTGAACGTGTGCGATGCTGTTGCTGCTTGCTTGTATGGAATATGTGTGTACGTGTGTGGTATAAATATAATTCAAATACGGGAAAAAAACGAGTTGTAAGGAAAACATTTGATTTAACCACGTAAATATTTAAATAAAATTTATACTTAGGCGTGGATAATGCTAATAGGCGTTATTTCCCTTAGTGTAGAAGTTCATGCATGAAACTGTTTTACATGAATGGGCAGCACCAGTTTCAGGAATAGTTTGGGGAATGTTGATGGTGTACCCATCATCGCCTTTGATAAACATTATCGGATATTGGAGAGGAACGTATGAACGGTGAAACTCAGATATACGATTCAAGGTTTCATCTCTTTTATGGAGAATAATATCACGTGAACCATGCTCTTCGTCTAGCAATAAAACTGCAACCTCATCAGCTGTAGGCACGTTGTATCTACCAGCATGACTTCCAACCGGCCGTTTTTCGGAATGTATCACAACTCTGAAGCTATCGTCGTTTGAATGCAATTGTTCCAGAGCTGTTTTAAAACTTTTAATATAGGTATTATGGTCATGTATGGTGGCGCGCTTCTCAACTTCTTCATCAATAATTACATTTGATTTTGATTTAATAGTTCTAAGAGAGGCTCAGATGTCAGCAACAATATTTTCATTTAATCTGTATTAGACTTAATCCTTGTGGCGTCCATGGCGTAGTTGGTTAAAGTGAGTGGCCGCTATGTCAAAGAACTTTGGAGACCCAGGTTCGAACCCCAGCAGCGACAGAAAATTATTTGAATTAAAATAATTTTTCTGTACGGACGCCACCTCTCTGCAGACAATGGCAAACCTCAGAGAGTAATCAAAATGCCATGTAAAGCTTCTTGAGAATAAGAATATTTCGTTCATCGCCGTTCGGAGTCGGCGTTAAGCCTGTAGGTCCATTTCTCGGTCAATTGTGTACAAACTTAATAACAAGCACAACACAATTGATCCTAAGAAGCTAGGTCAAAGTCCTTTCAAGGGCTGAAATGGCCAGTTATTTATTTTTATTTTTTTATTATGGTCATGTAAAATAGTTTGCAAAGATTGTACTATTTCTGGTTTTAAGTGTGGCATGGAATTTTACCTAAATGAAAACTGTTCAGGCTCAGAAATGAAATACTCTTGAAGAAATTTAACTTCTTTGTTAGGCATCAGAAGCAAACTACCTATTCGATGATAAATCTGTCCTTGAATTCGAATAGTTTTACTTCATGTGCACCGAAAGATGTCATAGCAAAGGCTTCATTGTATCTATTGACTTTTTAATGTTTCGAAGTTCATGAAATTCATTTAACCTAACTCGTCCATTTAGACAGCACATTGACGAAGTTTCAGAAGGCAATTTTTTAGCATTACAATTTTCACGAATTTTTGCCATTTTTCCGATATGTAGCTCTAGAGAATTTGCGTTCGTCTCTATTAGCTGGAAGTTCTTCTCTAAGCATTTGACCAAATCTCTGTGATTGTTGGCTGAGTTGAACCTGAACGTCTTATTCCGAAAGTCGTGTTCTATAAGCGAAAGTAATCCTTGCTCGTCTTGACCTGCAATACAAATTTGATTTTGCTTTCGGCATTTTCTAGAAAAGTTAAGACTAATTATAAAAAAATCTTATAAATATGAAATATAGTAGTTGTTGCCTTCGCTATTATAAAAAAATACCCTTTTCTAAAAAAAAAGAGACGGCTGTGGCGTGGACTTACATGTAGGTTTTGACGCGACAAAGTTTCTTTATCCTTGTCCTTATTCTTTTCCTTGTTACCAAACTTGTCCTCATCCTTATTCATTCACCTGATAATTGCATACACCTTGTCAAAATTATTGTTTTAATCTATAGTATGTACAACTTCTAGATTTTACTCTTGTTTAAATCCCTTTCTCATCTGTGTCATAAATCTTGTCCTTATTGTATCCAAATCCCTGTTCTATTACTGTTTCCAGTCCTAGTCCTTGTCCTTTTTCCAATCTTTTCAAAAATATTTTTTGAGTGACTAAATTTTTCACATAATCCTTGTCCCAATCCTGGCCCTAATCCTTTTCCCAATCCTAATATGAATCATTGACATGTAATTCTTGTCCAATTCCGTGATCTAATTTTTCTCCTAATTTTTATCTTATAACCGCTTTGAATCTTAGTCTTCAAATCCTTGACATCCTTTTCCATCTAGTGCTAACTCTTATCAAAATTCTTATCGCAGTACTTGTCCTTATTTTAATTTTATTTTGCATTTGCTTTTGCTTTTGTGAAGAACATTAACATTTTCCTAAGTGTTATGCAATTTATCTATGCAACGATGGTGCAATTAGGCTACTTTTAGCGGTTCCCTGAGAGGTCTCATGACGCTATTGATTTAATTTTTTTATTGTTATCATGTGACCGAAAACTTAGCTTTACTGTCGTTCCATTAAATTTAACGTAGCGCCAATAGTTACGGAGTTTAATTCCATGAGACTTTTTTATTTTTGTTGCATTTTTTTACATTAAGGGATGTTTAAGGCAAACAATTTTTATAAAATCGATTTTTTTAATGATTTTTCTCGAAATATTTGCACTTTTTCAAAACGCGCAAAAAACTAATCGAACGATTTTATTTTTTTTTTATCGATTTGTAATATAATACACATCACAATTTTTCTGATTTTTCCACGCAAGAATAGGGTTAAAAGTAGTATATAATTTGCAACTTTTTCCGCGCAAATTTTATTTTTCTATTTCATATGCCCATTTTGCCCAGTGGCGTTCCTAGGCTTGATGACATCCGGGGCGGATACTCATGGTGCCACCCCTATAAAAAATTTTCTAAATGCAAAAAGAAACCAATCCGATGAGCTTAAGTATTTTTATTATTATATTTATGTTTTCCAAAAAAAAAGAAACAACATATGACAATAAAAATTTGTAAAAAACAGAACAAAAATATTACATTTTCAGGTGTAACGAATTTTAACCTCATGGGCTTCATATATTTTTGAAAACTACGAGTAAAAAAATAAATTTCTATATCTTTAGTTTTTTGCTGCGACATTACTTTTGACTGCGCCCGAGGGCTTATATATTTCATGCCAGAATTATTATTTTTTTTTTTTGAAATCCAAAGTTTAGTTTGAAAATTCGTTCTTAAATTTTTAATGCAAACCTCTTCATTAACGTATAAATAACAATTTGTCAAGAGTTCTCTATGATACCATGTATACTCTAGAAGATATTCAGGACCAAAGATCACCGAAATCGGTTATTCGCTAATATCTCCGCTCCTCTTTGTAGGACAGCAAATATGGTCAGAACAAAATTGTAGATCAGATAATTCTCTACAAAAATGCCCTTAACAGTTTTTACATAAAACAAACAGTTTCCACGCTATACGACCAGATATGTTTGAATAGCGCGAAGTAGAAATTTCATATTAACTTTGAGTAGAGCGGAGATATAAGCAAATGACCGAATACGGTGATCTTTGAACCTGATTACCTTCTAGCGCATACATCATATATCATAGGAAACTCTTTGCAAGTTATTAATAATGCGTTAATGAAGAGGTTTGCACAAAAAAAAATATAGCTCCTAACTTTTTTGGATTTCAGAAATAAAAAGTCTTACAATGAAATATATAAACCCTCGGGCGCAGTCAAAAGTTATGTCGCAGAAAAAAACTAAAGATTAATTTTAGAAATTTATTTTTTTAAGCGTAGTTTTCCGGGGCGTACCCGGGGCGGACCACCCTTAACATCTATACTAATTGAATAACTATTCCATGCAAAGCCGATGAATTTTAGAAAGTGCCTCTTTCAACTTTTTTTGAAACCTGCGCGATAAAACATTACGTTGTTACGTCAAAAATAACAACGAAAGCAAACAGCACATACTTTTCCAACTATACACTCCACGAAATAAATATACGAACGCAGTAAAAAATTATATTTCTACATAATGAGCGCACAGTTTTTTTAAATGAAAACATGAAAAGTTTCAGTTGTTTGTTTATTATACATAATTGGTTTAAAAACCGAAAATTTTATTTATTAAATAAAAAAAAAGTAATTCAACGTATATTCTTAAAACGAAAGATTTATAAAAACGTTTTACGTCAACAATGTTATTTTAATAATGTACCCCGTTTTTGAGCAAATTAATAGCTCGTGTTTCCTCCAGAATTTACAATGACCATTTGAAGACGCCTTGGCATTGATTCAATCAATGTTTTTAAGGTTTGAACTTCAATCCTGGACCACTCTTCTTCTAAGGACAACTTCAGTTGATTCACCGTTGTATACTGCTTCCCATTTCGAAAAACTCTACGAGATAGAATGCCCCAAAGATTTTCGATAGGGTTTAGATCAGGACTACAGGCTGGCCACTCTAACACTCGTATGTTATTTGATGAAAAGAAGTCTTTTGTGAACGAAGCGGTGTGGATAACAGCGTTATCCTGCTGAAATATCCAGTCATTTCCTCCCATGAGTTGTCCATTTTGCGGTAAGACATCTTTAAGCAAATCCACGTACATTCCTGCAGTCATTTTTGTTGAAATTGTCTTTATTAGGGACTTTCCATGGTATCCAAAAGCCGCCCAAACCATAAGACTTCCTCCACCGAAGTTTCTAGCCATTCTTGTTTGTCGATTCTGTCGTTTATCATGCCAATGGAACTGGTAGCCATCAGGTCCATCCAAGTTCCATTTTTTTTCATCAGAAAACACTTCTCGCTGCCACGATCATCCCATAACTGATGTTTTTCTGCAAAACGCAGTCTTGCAATTTTGTGACGAGGTAGAAATCTTGGAACTGGGCATCTTTTAACATATTGCAAATGCTTGTTTTTGTGTAAAACTTGTTGGACACGACGTGTACTTACTTTTAAATTCAAATCACGTCGGATTTCCGCAGGACTAATGGAATGGTTAACTGCTAATCTTCTTATTTCTCGGTGGTCACGTGCAGAAAGCGTAGATTTTCTACCAGATCTCTTATTTTTACCATAGTTTGGTCCTAATTTCAAAACATTGTGAACTGCTGATATGCTTCTTCCTATTTTACAAGCTATTTTCCGAATTGATAATCCAGAATCCCTATAGGCTCGTACCTTTCCTTGTTCTTCTAAAGACAGCTCCGTACCTCTTGGCATTATGAAAAATCTAATCAATTTGACTTAAAAACAAAAAATCAAATGTCTAATTTATCTGTTTCAACACATAAATTGAAAATAATACCTTTTCTTTTTGAACTGAAATTATCTTAACAAATTTCGTTTTAATTGTTCTTATAAATATTTCGTGCGACAAGTCAAGTTAATTGCCTGCTACTAACTAAATAAAAACAACAATAAATGGTCAGTTATTGGTTTACTGTTAGAACACATTGTTTGTTAATAATTAATAACAAGCATTGTTGTTGTGAGTAAAAATACTAATTTTGAGAGCACTCTCTTAATGTTCGTATAAATATTTCGTGGAGTGTAGATAATAGAATATATTCTGCTATTGCTGTATAGCAATATGTTTAAATTATTTTCATCAAATTAACATAGCCATTTTATTGTCGTAACCGTGGTACCATCACTCATAAAAAAAGAGGCACAAAAATAGATAGTGATAAGTGCAACGCTATATTAAAATTACTATCCTTGCAATGTGAGCTGACGAACACTGTTAATAAAAGCCTTTTATTAGCTACTTGTACACAGGTGGCAGCTCATATGCTTTTGACAGCACTGTTTAGCTTATGATTTTTTTTCTCGCTATTTACAGCAACAGTATTTGTCTCATTTCCTCGTTCGTGTTTTCGTATAAAGACGAAGTATTGCTTATTTGGCAAGAGTACTACGTCATAGACACTGAATTCTATTTATTTACATATGCTTATGTTTACATATTTAATTATTTTTAGCATTTTACTGTAGGGAATTTCATTAGAAAAGAAATAGATTATGTCTATATTACAATTAACATTGTTGTTGCTTCATTAGCTCATTTTTTTCGATCATGTTTATAAGCAAGGCGTAATCAAAAAGAGCTTTTAAACACACAATGGAAAAGAAAGAAAAAGCTTTGTACTGCTTAATGTAGTATTTATGAATAATTTCTTATGAAGTTTTTTAGGTGGTGTTTAATCTCAAATTTTAATAACTTTTTAGGGTAGGTTTTAAAAAATACGCAATAGCTTAAGTTAAGAATGGCGCTTTGAATTAGTAAAAGAATTATTAAAATCGGTTCAGTAGTCCTTTAGTTTAGCGGTAACGAAGATACGTGATAAGCCTTTTATATAATAGTATAGATTAGAACAGTTTTCTTTATAAACAAATTTTTTGTTATTGGATTGCATTGAAGACTTTTTTTTAATATTGTTTATTTTATAAATTACTTCATTTTTTACTTATTAACACATGGTCCCGAGACTAACTACTAAGTGGCACCTCTATTGAAATATCGATATAATATTTCGATAGTTCCTACCTTCAATCAATATGTGTAAACATTTCATGACAATCTAACGTTTAGTTCAGAAGTTGCAGTAATTTAAGTGACGCTACTGTTAATATTTTCAAAATAATGGATTCAAAGCAATTCCGTGTGTTGATTTATCACTGTTTTTGGATGGGAAAAAAATACCGCCCAAGCTGAGCAATGACTTCGAAAGTGTTATTCGGACTCTGCTCCTTCAAAAGCAACCATTTGCCTATGGTATGCTGAGTTTAAACTTGGTCGTACAGACACAAATGATGCTAAACGTCCAGGGTGCCCAAATGAGGCAGTTGGTCCACAAAACATAAAAAAAGTACACCAAATGGTATTGGCCGACCGTAAAGTGAAGGTGCGCGAGCTAGCTGAGGCTCTGAAGATATCGAAAGGCAGTGTGGACACAATATTACAGGAACATTTATCGATGAGAAAGCTGCTTTCAGTAGAGTAGCTATGCGGGTTCTGCAGCAAAATCGTGTGTATTTACTTATGGGCCTCAAAATTCAAAAAATTGTGCCCGACTTCGCAGTTGGTGTCGCTTCCCGGCCGATACGACTGTAGGGTGACTAGCAAAAAGAAGGGTGACTGAAGCATGTACTTGTTGTTGCAAATTGAAGATAAGCGGGGCGACCGCAGCGTGTGTTGAGTACTGTGCAGTCGGCGTCACTGGCCGCCGATGCGATTGTAGGGTGCCGAGCTTACACCAACCGACACCGAAACATATTGTTGTTTTTGCAATTCACATGTGCGCGGAGACCGCAGCTTGTGTTGGTTGATGAGACCGACAGTAGGGTGACGAAAATATAATTGCTGCCGTGAATTGAAGATAAGCGCGCACCGCTGCTGCTTGGGCTGGACGGACGGGCAAACCGTAAGCTTAGCACAATCACGACTGAGCTCAGAACTTGTTGGTGATTGTGCTGAGCGCGGTAGGGGCCGGGGCGATGGTTGGTTGGAGGCGGCGGTGGGAGCGTCGGGGGCGGTGCTGCTGTTGTTGTTGTAAATTGAAGATAAGCGTGGTAACAGCAGCAGTTTGGGTTGCCTAATTTAAAGTCAAATATGAAAGCGGAAGGGGTGGTGGCGGCGGGGGAGTGGGTTTATGCTAAAAAAAAAAAAAAATAACTGGCCATTTCAGCCCTTGAAAGGACTTTGACCTAGCTTCTTATGATCAATTGTGTTGTGTGTGTTATTAAGTTTGTACACAATTGACCTAGAACGGAATGTTCTTATTCTCAAGAAGCTTTACATGGCATTTTGGTTACTCTCTGAGGTTTGCCATTGTCTGCAGAGGTGGCGGCCGTACAGATAAATTATTTTAATTCAAATAATTTTCTGTCGCTGCTGGGGTTCGAGTCTTGGTCTCCAGGTTCTTTGACATAGCGGCCACGCACTTAAACCAACTACGCCACGGACGCCACACGGACGCCATTATAATAATAAGAAAATAAAAATTATACCAATATAATTTATTTACTAAATATTTTTTGATTTTTAAAGAAAAAAATTGGTAAGTCGAAGTGTTATCACTCATTAATAAAAAATATTGATATATATAATTTATAATTTATAACTTCTTATTTAATAAGAATAATTCGTGTGCTACCCAGGTCTACTTAGTTAGCTTACCAAGCTCATCCCTATACCATTGAGTTGATGCCGTATAGAACCTCGCATTACCGGTATAATTCGTTTTCGGTCGTACAGTCAAAGTGTGGAACTATCTCCCTACGAGCGTTTTTCCGGCAGTTTCGAGCTATGTTAAGCAGTGTTGCCAGAACTTTTTTGAGAAAAGCGCGAGATTTAAAAAAAATATCGCCCAAAATCGCCCAATGAAAAAAAAATCGCCAAAAATCGCAATTTTTTCTAAGAAATTTATTATATTAGAAAAAACAAAACAAATTATTTACATATTTTTTCAAATAATATTGAGATCTGTTAATAGTATTAGATATATAAAAGATCTTATTTTCATATTTTTTTAAATAATATTGAGATCTGTAAAAAATAATAAAAAGCTACTTCATTTTATACGAGAATTTTGATCGTTAAAGAACATTTTTTTAGAGACATAACTTTTTAGAATTTTTCAATATGCAACTTTCAAAAAAAAACTTTTTACAAAAACGTAGTTCCTTCAGCCATATTAGACTCTTTCTCAGTTTCGTCAATTCTCGAAGTATTGTTTAGTTCATACATTGATTTATTCAGTTTTGCTATCTTGTTGGCAACGACTTTCACCAACAGTTTTGAGCCTTCATGAAGCATTTTACTCGAATGATTGAAGTTAACATATCTAATTTCATTCCGTTACGAATTTTAGTTTTGGTCAAATTCATGACGGAGAAAATACGTTCCACAAATGCATTAGAATGTGGCAATGAAAGCTAGATGAATGCCAGCTTACAAATATTGTCAAACATTTTTCCCCCTACTGCTGTCTTAATTTTGTATGCCGATTCCTAAAAATTCTTCACTTTCAGATGGCACTTTGTTTTTGAAAACATTGCTCCATGGAAATGTCAACAAAGATTCGTATTCGATTTCTGCTGCACGTCGCTCTTCAAGAGATGTAACATATAATAAATAGGGAGTTCACGGAAAGAAAATCTTATATAGTTTAAACCAGGGACCGAAAATAACTGTTATTTTCGAAATTTCGATTCAAAAAGTCAGGCGGAAAAAATGTGTCTTTTCGATATTTGAATCAAGTAGTGCGATGCTTGTTAACTAAGGAATAACAATCTTAAAAGATTTTTATTTATTTGACTTTTTTTAAAAAAGTCAAAAAATAATAGTTATTTTTGACTTTTATTTTTTCGGTCAAAAATAACAGTTAAAATTTGACTTTTATTTTTTCGGTCAAAAATAAAAGTTAAAATATGACTTTTATTGTTCCGGTCAGAAATATAAGTTAAAATTTGACTTTTTTTTTTTTTGGTCAAAAATATAAGTTAAAATTTGACTTTTATTTTTTCGGTCAAAAATAAAAGTTAAAATATGACTTATATTTTTCAGGTCAAAAATATAAGTTCAAATTTTACTTTTATTTTTTCGGTTAAAAGGTGAAAAAATATAACAAAAGTATAAATTCTATTCACTCTACTCTTATCTGCCTTTATCTGGCTTATCACTGCACCTTGCGTTCCCTGTCACTGTTGTGAACTGAAATTATCATCAGAGAACATCAGAGAACTGAAATGAGTAACGGACAGAAATCGGATACTCAAATCATACCCGAGTTAGTTGCTGTTCTATACCCTATCCTTGCTCAATGAAATATGTAAAATACTTATACAGGGTGGGCCAAATATATACTATTATATACTATTTATAACTAATAACTATAAACAAGGACGCCGAACATTTTTCCCCATCTAGTTTTCAAGTGAAGAAAAGGAACTTTCATCGTTTTGTTGAGAAAGTTGTGTTGCACAGTATAATAATAAAATATAAATAAAAATCATTTTCAAACAAGCGAAAATCCAAAAAGAGCACGACAAATAAATTTAGGCTGCAAAACAACGTGTGCCGGGTAAGCAAGTAATTAATATAGGATGTCACTGTCAAATTGTGTACCTTTATTTTTAATAGAAAAAAATAAAACAAAAAATAAAACTTAAAACTAAAAAATAAAAGTCATATTTAACTGTTATTTTTGACCGAAAAAATAAAAGTAAAATTTTAACTGTTATTTTTGACCGGAAAAATAAAAGTCATATTTTAACTTATATTTTTGACCGGAAAAACAAAAGTCATATTATAACTTTTATTTTTGACCGAAAAAATAAAAGTCATATTTTAACATTTATTTTTGACCGAAAAAATATAAGTCAAATTTTAACTGTTATTTGTGACCGAAAAAATAAAAGTCAAATTTTAACTGTTATTTTTGATCGGAAAAATAAAAGTCATATTTTAACTTTTATTTTTGACCGAAAAAATATAAGTCAAATTTTAACTGTTATTTATTGACTTTTTTTAAAAAAGTCATAACAGTTACGGTCCCTGGTTTAAACATCTTTCAGGACATAAAATAAACGCATTTTCAAACATTTCTAAATGACTAGGTAATCGTTTTAACATTTCCTTGATTAACCCTAGAACTGTATCGCGGGGTGAAAAAATACCCCAGACTGGTTTAAATCTCGCGCCAGACACAAACGTCTTACGTTTACGGCCAAGGACCGTAACCATAATTCTGTTTCAACATCTGAGAGTAGATGAAGCACGCTCGTGGCATCCGTACCATGTGGTAGCTCAAGCAGTGAACATTAGAAGTGCGTCTGGGGTGTTTTTTCACCCCGCGATACAGTTTGTGTATATTTATTGTCATCTTAAATTTTTTTATTTTCGTGTTGTTTAAACTTTTTGGACAAGTAATGAGTGTGTAGTGGAACAAAGTGTATAGTTTAATCCAAGATCTTACAATTCCTCATCTACCATGCCAAACCGTATTTTGCATTGAAGAGGTATTGGATGAGAAGGGACAATACGACGGAACATAGGTGGAACAAGAAGACAGGGAAGATGGGACAGGGATGTTCATTGTCCCCGAATCATCGACAGACAATATTGAGTCAAATGCTCCATATAGCTGTTATCTGTCAGGAGTGTGGTGAGCAAGAATGAGAGATAAAAATCAAGTTGAAAAATGTTTAATGATAAATTTATTATTCTTCTCAATAATTGTACTTTATAATTTAAAATAAAGATGTTTTTTCCAATTTGAACGAAATTCTTATTCATTGTAACGATCTGTGCGGCGAAAATTGTTTTTTCAAATTCTTGCTATTTGCGCACTTTGATTTCTCAAAATAAATAGCATTTTTTTAAAAATTGGCCAAAACCACTATAATACCCCTTAAACATAGTATCTCCCCTTTAGAACCCCGTTGGAATTACTCGATTTAGTCAAAAACTCACTGAAATATCGTAATTTTAACGAAAAAATAAAATGTTTGCTAGTTTTTCACGTTTTTTGCCCTTCTTGGTCATTATTCCGGGGCCCTTCAAACTTTTGGCCAAAACAATTTAGTTCACGTGATTCTAGGTCAAAAGACGAAAAAAATGAGCACCCATGGAACTATCAAAGTCGCACTGTGCCCGAGATACGGGCCCTTGAAAATTGGGGTGTTTTTTCACCCCGCGATACAGGAATAGGTAAAAAAATATAGCGACACAGTTCTAGGGTTAAAACTATAATGAAATTCTGGTATTTTAATAGTACACTGAACCAAATATTGTTCTTAAAATCAAAGAATCTCGTTCATAAAGCGAAATTCATTGATTTTTAAGAACTATTCATTGCCCCAAAGAACGAATTCTTTGGTTCAATGAATCGTTGTTCTTAATTTTAAGGAACAGTTCATTGTTCGCGTTCATTAAAATTTTGTTCCAGTTCTTGTGTTGTAATATCTAAAAAACCATTAGAGAATTTTATCTCAATAAGAAAATGATTTTTTAAAATATATCTTGATATTGTTTTAAAATTTCTAAGGACAGACTAACTTATTGTTACAGTTGTATGTGTCATTAATTAATCATTTTTCTTCATAACATATCAAAGAAATAACGTAAGAACAAAGATTCATTGAATCAAGGAACTCGTACTTTGGACCAATTTTAATGTATAATACATTGGGACAAAGAACTTTTTCTTTGTTATTAAGTACGTTTTTGGTTCTGTGTATGTCTATCTTAACAATATCATCACTTAACAATATCATCACTTAATATGAATTTCTTCATGGAACTGATGAAATGTTAGGTCATTAATTCTTTTATAATTGCTTTTATCCGTTAAATTTTATTTAAGCTAAATCTAGCGAAATTATCAAAATTGAAATTTTTGACAATGTCTTCCTTTATAATTTTTAAAACAAGTCTTTAAATTAATGTTGTGATTTCAAGTAAGCTTAAAAAAAGTCAACTTTGTCTCGTTGAAAATATAAATTAAGTGAGTTGATGTTTTGAAGAAACGGTCTCAAAAAAAATAAGTATTTCGATATAAATAAATTATCGATAAGGCTTGTGAGCTGTGTTCAGTCGCATTGTTAACAGAGTGTTCCAAACACTTTTAAAACAATTGTTATATTCTTTAATTGAAATTTTAAACGCATTAGATGAAATTATGAAAGAGCGTGGTTTTTACAAAAATCGCCTAAAAAATCGCCAGGCGATTTCCTAAATCGCCCAATCTGGCAACGGTGATGTTAAGTTAAAACTAATCTTCACGAACATTACTCCATATTTCCACACTCGAATTAACTATCATAATTTCTCCGAATCAATACGATGCTTCCGCATTTATAGGAGTAATCTCCTGAGCGTTGGTTCATACCCACTTTGTTGATTGCCAAATCTACACGTGAATTGCTAAGCAGTTTGTTAAGCACATACAGCGACTTTTAAGACTGTAGCCTTTGATTTATGAAACCTGTTATTTGCTGATAACTGAAATTGTATTTTTAGTCTTTTTATCTTAATTTAATTTGTAAATTTTATATTAAATTATAGAATATTTTTTTATATTTTTTATATTTTATAGGGGCCTACACCGTATCCACAAAATAATGAAAATCTTGATGTCACTGCTTCAAAACTGTTTAAAGACGGAAATGGAAAAAAATTGGGGATGGAAAATCCCTCTGCAAAGCCTAATTCTTTCGTTGCTCAAAAACAATATCAAATGCTTCTATACTTGGAGAAAAATGAAAACAATTTGGATCTACAACAGCAGCAACATTTAAATCGATTAAGCAATAAATTTCGCCTAACGCATCACCATCAAAATACTCAGCGGAATTATGAACAAAACATAGAATATGCCCAGGACCATCACTATTTAAAGACTGAAACATCTCCTTTCATAACCGAAACCACAGAGTTTCTGGATACCTATGGGTTGAATTTTACTGAATTAAATAAGCTTTCCCCCAATAATACATGTGATGATTCTGGTAAGTTTTAAATTCTATATGGATAGAAAATAAACGAAATGTAAATGTAAACTCCTTGCTTGTGAATAATTTGAAAGCAATAAGTACCACTCTACCAGCGCCGCACAGTGATGCGATTGGTACAAGTTATACGGAAAAAACTGTTTTGTGGATTTTTTTGATAGTTTTCGCCGTTTTAAATGTTTTGGGAAAGTGGGCGTGGCACCGGCCATACAACTTGAACACATTTTGCACTACACATTTATTAACACTCGAAGTGCGTGTGACTGTTTTTTTTTTTTTGTGATGAAATTTTAGCTGAGCATGTGGAGATATCAAGATTTTGACCATGGGTTCGGATATCAGTTAGATTAAAGCCTGAAATACAATAGTGCGAGAGTGCGATGTGAGACAACGTAAGAATCTCGTACAGTGCGCGAAATTTGCTTAGCCGCACACGATTTTAAAGGGTGATTTTTTTGAGGTTATGATTTTCATGCATTAGTATTTGACAGATCACGTGGGATTTCAGACATGGTGTCAAAGAGAAAGATGCTCAGTATGCTTTGACATTTCATCATGAATAGACTTACGATCTGCCACAACGTCGAATTTTCAGTGAATGGGCCCTAGAAAAGTTGGCAGAAAATCCGCTTTTTTATCGACAAATTTTGTTCAGCGATGAGGCTCATTTCTGGTTGAATGGCTACGTAAATAAGCAAAATTGCCGCATTTGGAGTGAAGACCAACCAGAAGCCGTTCAAGAACTGGCCATGCATCCCGAAAAATGCACTGTTTGGTGTGGTTTGTACGCTGGTGGAATCATTGGACCGTATTTTTTCAAAGATGCTGTTGGACGCAACGTTACGGTGAATGGTGATCGCTATCGTTCGATGCTAACAAACTTTTTGTTGCCAAAAATGGAAGAACTGAACTTGGTTGACATGTGGTTTCAACAAGATGGCGCTACATGCCACACATCTCGCGATTCTATGGCCATTTTGAGGGAAAACTTCGGAGAACAATTAATCTCAAGAAATGGACCGGTAAGTTGGCCACCAAGATCATGCGATTTGACGCCTTTAGACTATTTTTTGTGGGGCTACGTCAAGTCTAAAGTCTACAGAAATAAGCCAGCAACTATTCCAGCTTTGGAAGACAACATTTCCGAAGAAATTCGGGCTATTCCGGCCGAAATGCTCGAAAAAGTTGCCCAAAATTCGACTTTCCGAATGGACCACCTAAGACGCAGCCGCGGTCAACATTTAAATGAAATTATCTTCAAAAAGTAAATGTCATGGACCAATCTAACGTTTCAAATAAAGAACCGATGAGATTTTGCAAATTTTATGCGTTTTTTTTAAAAAAAAAGTTATCAGGCACTTAAAAAATCACTCTTTACATTAATATGTATTCAAAACAAGTGTGGGGTTAGCTGAATAATGAAAGATTTTATTTTTTGTTTTATTTTGTAGAAAATTATTTAGAATTTGAGAGGTTTTGTGTGCATATTTAAAAGAATTTAAAAAATAGTTATAACGTAAGATAAATTCGAGCGAAATTTGCTTAGCCGCAGTTTTGTTTTACGTGTTGTAATTGTAAGTTCTTTTTACTGGTGGAAGGTTTTAGTAATTTTTTTTTAATTTAAACTTTTTTGAATATTTTAGACGATAAATCTTATTTTTGATAGATTAAATATTAAAATAGCAGCGAAAAGTTTTTTGAGTGATGTTGAAAAATGCAAAATTAAGATTCTAAAAGAAAACAGGTTTCTAATAGAGCAATTAGCCGACAAATAAAAATATCGGAGTAAGTAATAAGAAATTCTTCCCGATTAAGTGATAAATACGGCAATTCTTCTTCAAAATCTAAGAGAAAGACGAAGATAACTCGTCACCAAAGCAATGTTATAAAAGAAGAAGCCACTAAACACCGACTAAGCGCATCTCGAATAATGTCAAAACTAAAACTTCCCATTGGAAAACGAAGAGTTCAACAAATTTTAAGCACGGACCGAAACATTTAATGGAAAATATATCAAAAAACCCACAACTTAAATCTTTACAGAAAGCAGCCAGATAAGAATTTGCAGAAAGGCACATGAACTGGACTGAAAATTGCCGCCGTGTGATTTTTTCGGAAGAGAAAAAATTTTATCTTGACGGACCCGATGGATTTAGCTGTTATTGGCATGATTTACGTGTAAATAACCCACCACTAATGAGTTGAAATTTTGGCGGTGGATTCATTATGATATGGGGAGTTTCTCTTATTATGGCAAACTTAAATTATGTTTTATTTCTACAAAAATTAATTCTAAAAAGTATATTGAAATGTTGGACGATGTTCTTATTGCTTATTTGGAAGAAAATGCTGACGTTGACTTCATATTTCAACAGGATAATGCCAGTATTTACGTTTCAAACGAGTCGAAGGGTTTTGTCATCACTCTCAATACCATTGCTTGATTAGCCAGCTAGAAGTCTGGACTTGAACCCGATTGAAAATGTTTGGGGCATGATTTCACTAGCTGTTTAAGGAAACTGCCGCCAATATTTATCGATATCGGAATGAAAAATTACAATTTTGCAGTCGTGGCTGGATTTAGAAATAAATGTACTCAACAAATTAATTGACTCACTCCCTGAAAGAATTTTTGCAGTAATTAATACAAATGGAGGTCCAACCAAATATTAATTGGTCAAAACACTGATTTTTTATATAAAACATTTTATTTTTTAAACATTCGACATGGTGCGGCTAAGCAAATTTCGCTCGAATTTATCTTGCGTTGTAACTATTTTTTAAATTTTCCTCAAATATGAACATAAAATCTCTCAAATTCTTAATAATTTTGTACAAAATAAAACAAAAAAATAAAGTCTTTCATTATTCACTTAACCCCACACTGGTTTTTTAATTCATATTGATGTAAAATCGTGTGCGGCTAAGCAAATTTCGCTCACTGTACGAGCTGTCAAAGCATTTTCATAAGCAGAGTTCTTATGTAGCAATCTACAATGCTTTGCGATGCGCTGGTGCGATGCGAGGCATTACCAAAAAATTGAAAAACCTCGCATGCGATGACGAGCTGTCATAAAAATTTCATTGAAAAAACCAAAATGGTTGCTGTTTATCAATTTTCTTAACCTTCCACAGTTGCAGCAGAACATACTTTGGAACTAATTAAAGTACGATGTCATCTTTTTATTATTTTGAAAGTAGATTTACGGTAGAATTTCGTTTTATGGTAAAGCGAGGTACTATTTATTATGAGAGGGTGCGTAAATAGTTGAGTTTTTTCAGCTCATGTTGCTGAAATAAAATATTAAAATGTATTTAACGTTTTAGTACCTTTTCTTATGTCGAAAATACTTTTTATTATCTGGCCGTGTGCTATTCGGAAACTTTTCACTCAGATGATGAAATTTTGACAGTCTGAATAAGAATATTTGGCACTTGTGAGGTGAATATGATTGGCAAAAATTCATATAGCCCCATTGGCTAGTATAAATTTTGACAATCGGCAAGAGAATTTTTGATACAAGCAAAAATAGTACACAAAAATAAAACACTTGTGAGTTCGTGAGTCGTTAAGAAGTTCAAAATTTTGTGAGTCTGACAATATAGCAACCAGAAGTAGAAAATATTTGCGTAAATTTTCATTTTCAGTATATATTTACAATTTTGCATATTAAATTATATTCTTGCACTAATACACTACTGAAATCTAAAACGCCTAAATAACTAAAAAAAAAAAAAATAAATAACTGGCCATTTCAGCCCTTGAAAGGACTTTGACCTAGCTTCTTATGATCAATTGTGTTGTGCGTGTTATTGAGTTTGTACACAATTGACCGAGAACCGAACCTACATGTTTAACGCCGAATCCGAACGGCGATGAACGGAATGTTCTAGTTCTCAAGAAGCTTTACATGGCATTTTGATTACTCTCTGAGGTTTGCCATTGTCTGCAGAGAGGTGGCGGCCGTACAGAAAAATTATTTTAATTCAAATAATTTTCTGTCGCTGCTGGGGTTCGAACCTGGGTCTCCAAGTTCGTTGACATAGCGGCCACGCACTTCAACCAACTACGCCACGGACGCCTAAATAACTAGTTGTCAAAATTTCATTGTCCTTTTAGCACAGCAAAAATGACAATTATATTTCAACAAACAGAAATTGTATTCAACTCAGTAACTTCTTTTCTACCACGAGTTAAAAGTTTCCATTCGCATTGTTCAACACATGGTATAATAATACAAGGTAGCATTGACAGTTGCTTGGGAAACCATATCCTGTTAAAAAATATTCTTAAAAAGAGAGCGAACACAATCGGCCATTGAAAACACAAATAATGTTGAAAACGTAGAAGTAAAAAAAAAACTTCAGCAGCAGCAGATGCATTTGCACAAAAAGTTGTTTTTGACAGGAGATGTTTTCTTGTAGAAGAAAAAATAAGCAGTTGTCAATGCTACCTTGTATTATTATACCATGTTTCGAACGATCCAACAGTTGAACCATGCTTAATTCCATGCTAAATTTCCTTTCCACATAGCCCTTGTCCATAAATTTTATTTTTTAAACAGTACGCTCTTATTTTTAACCGATGCAACTCTGGTTCCTTCAAAACTAGCGTTTCTCATTGTACATAATATGCGAGGACAATGCGTGCGTGATTACGTTATTTAATCAAATTGCATCCTCGCATCCTCGCATCGCACTCTCGCACTATTGTACTTCAGGCTTTGGATGTTGAGATGACGAAGTTAACACAGGAGAGGCAATTTGTTGATCAATTGTGTTAGGAGCCTGTAAGCATTAAAAAACCTGTTGCACTGCAAGAGGAGAATCTACATAACTGTGGTAATTGAGTCAGGATCGTTCGATGTCTTTTTATTCTTTGATTGAGCTTTTTGTTGACTTTTTATCTAATCGTGAAGGATTAGTTTTCGCCGCATCCATTGAAGTAAAGGGTGTTTTTTTAATAGCTTGAAAGCTTTAAATAGTAATACAAGACAGAAATATTGTTGGAATGAATTTTTTATTATAATAATCTGGTACATAATTTCATGGCATTTATTTTAATTTCAAATATGATTTCCAGCATATGTCTGCCGCGGCTACGAGTAAATCTGGCCGTATGGCATCAATGGTGGCTTTAGCATTGGCTGCCAATGTTTCAAGTGTTGCTGGTTTGTCGGCATAAACCAATGACTTAACATGGCCCCATAAAAAGTAATAGAGAGGTGTTAAGTCGTACGACCGAGGGGGCCAGTTAACAGGACCACTTCTGGAAATAAAGTTGTCACCAAATTGATTTGGCAATAAATTGATGGTTAAGCGCGCTCTATGGCAAGTGGCGCCATCTTGTGGGAACGAAATGTCGTCGATGTTTAGCTGATTAATTTTTGGATACAAAAAATCATTTAGCATGGCTCGATAGCGCTCGCCATCCACCGTAAAGACAGCTCCTTCCTCATTTCGAAAGAAATAAGGACCGATGATGCCGCCAGCGTGTAAACATCACTAAACAGTAAGGTGGGTCACCCCATATGGAAAAAAAAATATTTCAAAAGACCGCCCCTCATTTGAAAGCTTATGTTAAGAGGATTTTAGTAGCATACAAATTTTTTTTTTAGGTGGACCCGAAATCTGCCCCAAATGGTCTTTTTTGTATAACTTCATCAATTTTTATCCGATCGTAAAAAAAAGTATGTCGCTGGATAGATGTCAACAAGGACTATAATTCGTTTTAACAACATTTTTACCTCCGAATCCATCTTTGAGCAGATATTTCAACTTTTCGTCTTATTTCCTCAGTGACCCCAAAACTTCCATTTTTGTTTTTAAGAAAATAAAAGATCGTAAAAAATCATTAAACTTTTGTGAAGAAACTTTTTGATTTCATTCGTAAAAAGTTACAGCGAATTTAATTTTCGGTCAAGTTTGGCTTCGTTTTTAGGATTTAGCTTTCGGTTCATCTTTGTTTTCCTTCGTTCATCTCCGTGTTTGTTCGTTAATCTTCGGTTCAGCTTCATTTGGTTTCGTTTTTAATACAAAGTTTCTTTAAAATCGGTCCAGTCGTCCAGCTGTAACTTTTTTCCCTACGAATGAAATCAAAAAGTTTCTTCACAAAAGTTTAATGATTTTTTACGAA
Source organism: Pherbina coryleti (assembly GCA_943735915.1). Classification (NCBI taxonomy): domain Eukaryota; kingdom Metazoa; phylum Arthropoda; class Insecta; order Diptera; family Sciomyzidae; genus Pherbina; species Pherbina coryleti. The sequence goes on from OX030948.1 coordinate 92,189,648, forward strand.
CTTTTATTTTCTTAAAAACAAAAATGGAAGTTTTGGGGTTACTGAGGAAATAAGACGAAAAGTTGAAATATCTGGTCAAAGATGGAATCTGAGGTAAAATGTTGTTAAAACGATTTATAGTCCTTGTTGAGATCTATCCAACGACATACGTTTTTTTACGATCGGATAAAAACTGATGAAGTTATTCAAAAAAGACCATTTAGGGCAGATTTCGGGTTCACCTAAAAAAAAAATTTGTATGCTATTAAAATCCTCTTAACATAAGCTTTCAAATGAGGGGCGGTCTTTTGATATTTTTTTTGGTGACCCACCTTACTAAACAGTCAATTTAAATGGATGTAATGGTGATTCGTTAATGGCTTGAGGATTGCCTTCGCTGCATATTTTGCTTATTGACGAAGCCATTTAACTAGAAATGAGCGTCATCACTTAACACGAAGTGCTCTATGAACTTCGTGAACAGATTTATTTTTTTCAAAGTAAATTTCCACAATTTGGAAGCGCTGTTCTGGCTTTAAACGATTCATGATGAATTGCCAAACCTAACTGAACAGAAATGCAAAACAGTTTGACATTCTCAACTGTCAAATCATAGACAACAACCATCGAAACTTCTCATGCAGCTAAAAAAACACCCTGTAGATAGGTCATACAATTTATTGCAGTGTGCTGAGTGAGTTGCGACAACATTTTGGAGCTGTAATTAATCCTTCATGATTTCTGCAGAGGGTTGTATCATCTCTAATAATCCACCAAGCAGAGTTCCCGTTGTTATATGTCGACACTTACAGCTCTATTCTGCTTGTTAACATAACAAGGAAATGTAAAGAAGCTCTTTTTAATGTTCTTGTTATGTAAAGTAAATTTTCGTATTCTGGCAAATCATTAACAATTTGAAAGCTCTAAAAAGCTATCAAAGTTCACCACGTATGGTGAAAATGTAAATGCCTTAGATATAAAGCGTCAGCAGTTTTTTTATTGCTTATTTCTTGCTTATTTTGATTGCTTATGTTTATTTTTCTACAAGTAAGATGGAAAACGTTGAGAAATAAATAATTTACCGATTATTTTCAATTATTTTAAGTTTCAATATTGATTTTTTCAATAGCCAAACAATATTCGAATGTTTTGCAGTTTAAAAAAAAAAAAAAAATTAATAACTGGCCATTTCAGCCCTTGAAAGGACTTTGACGTAGCTTCTTATGAGCAATTGTGTTGTGCGTGTTATTAAGTTTGTACACAATTGACCGAGAAATGGACCTACAGGCTTAAAGCCGACTCCGAACGGCGATGAACGGAATGTTCTTATTCTCAAGAAGCTTTACATGGCATTTTGATTACTCTCTGAGGTTTGCCATTGTCTGCAGAGAGGTGGCGGCCGTACAGAAAAATTATTTTAATTGAAATAATTTTCTGTAGCTGCTGGGGTTTGAACCCGGGTCTTCAGGTTCGTTGACATAGCGGCCACGCACTTTGACCAACTACGCCACGGACGCCACAAGTTTTTAAGAACTATTTTTTCTTTGATGTTCTTCAGTATCAATGCTTAAAAGTAAGAATTCATCCATTTTTATATTTTATTTTATTTGCAAAGCATTTGCTTGATTTAAAACTGAAATATCTTTCGTTGTTAAGATGCTTTCTGCCATTAACAAAATAGTTAAGAAAGGAGCTTTTAAAGTATCACCAAAATACGAAACCTTAACAATATGTTAATATTGACTATTTTGTTAATGTGGTGAGCTTAGTTTAACTGCCAGAATAGGGCTGTTAGTGCAGAACCATTGCAAGTCATTTGCAGGACCTCCATTAAGGGCATCCCCAACCTTAGCCGATAGTCCAGCGCACTTCGCATGGTATAATTTTAAGCATCCATAACATGTTATAAATGCACCAAACGTGTCCCATTCAGATTTGAAGATTTGGCAGCCGGAGCTCATGGTGTTCTTCAGAGTGAGGTTATGTTGTGACAGAATAAAATTGAGTTAAATACGATGTATGTATGTTGAGGATAAGAACTCTTAATCTTTATTAGCTTATAAGCAGTGTTGCCAAGTCAGTGCTTTTAGCACTAGATCTATTGCTTTTTGATGTTCCAATACGCGTTTTTTTTTTTTAAAGCACTAAATGAAAAAGCACCAACATAAGTGCATTTTCATTTTGACTTTAGTGCTTTTAGTACATTTTGATTGTTAACCTAGGAATATTTTCTTGCAGCACTGAATTAAGAAATTAATATGAATTTCCGAACACATATTTTCGAAATATGGTTTATTACTAAACACTAGATGTGTTGTTAACGCCACTGGTGTCCTTATATACATCTTTTTTATTTCTCTTTTGGGCAGCGCTTCTCGCTGCCTTTGTTTAACCCTAGAACTGCATCGCTATTTTTTTTTACCTATTCCTGTATCGCGGGGTGAAAAAACACCCCAACCTTCAAGGGCCCGTATCTCGGACACAGTGTGACTTTGATGGTTCCATGGGTGCTCATTTTTTTGTCTTTTAACCTAGAATCACGTGAACTAAATTGTTTTGGCCAAAAGTTTGGAGGGTCCGGGAATATTGACCAAGAAGGACAAAAAACGTGAAAAACTAGGAAAAATTTTATTTTTCGTTAAAATTACGATATCTCAGTGAGTTTTCGACTAAATCTAGTAATTCCAACGGGGTTCTAAAGGAGAAATACTATGGTTGAAGGGTATTATAGTGGTTTTGGCCAATTTTCCAAAAATGCTATTTATTTTGAGAAATCAAAGTGCGCAAATAGCAAGAATTTGAAAAAATGATTTTTGCCGCACAGATCGTTACAATGAATAAGAATTTCGTTCAAATTGGAAAAAACATATTTATTTGAAACTATAAAGTACTACGCCTCAAAAACACTTGATTAAAAAAATTTCATCATTCAAAGTTAACTTGTATCACTGAAAACTTTAATTTCGTACTGCGTCTAATCTAATGAACGAGTAAGAATTGCAATATTTTTTATATCTGTTTAAATACTTGTTAGCAGGTACCGTTTTTTTTAAAGAGAGTGCACATTTGTTGCTGTTGGTAAGTACACTGAATGAGCATTTATTCCCAAGTAGTTGTTGTTGTTATTTTTTAACCAATATTGAGAGCAGAGCATTTTTTGTTATTAAAAAAAGTGCGACTAATCAAGTTGAAGGGAGCGTATATATGTAAATATATGTTAAGTGAGGCCACTATACACTCATTACTTGTCCAAAAAGTTTAAACAACACGAAAATAAAAAAACTTTAAGATGACGAAAAATATACACAAACTGAAAAAGCACCCCAGACGCACTTCTTATGTTCACCGCTTGAGCAAGCACGTGGTACGGATGCCGCGAGCATGCTCCCTCTACTCTCAGACGTTGAAACAGAATTATGGTTACGGTCCCGGGCCGTAAACGAAAGGAGTTTGTGTCTGACGCGAGATTTAAGCCAGTCTAGGGTGCTTTTTCACCCCACGATACAGTTCTAGGGTTAAAACTCTGTTAGTTTTAAGTAACTACTAATAAATTGACAGCGGTCAAATCAAGTTGAGTCGCCGCGCGTTTTTATTTAAACAAGTGCTTTTTCTACCCCTCGAAATCGAAAGATTTACATGGTCCCTCGCGAGCCGTTTTTTAAAAACCCGCGATTTAAAAAAAAAAAAAGAAAAGCTTTAGCTTTTGTAAAAAAAAAAAATAGTGACAAAAAGTGCTGTGCCAAAAAAAAAAAAACATTATTTGAAAATAAACAAAAACAACATTGTGCACCAAACACCTGCAGCATCAACAACTGCAGCATCAACAACAACAAACACCTGCAGCATCAACAACTGCAGCATCAACAACAAAAACACCAGCAGCAACATCTGCAGCATCAACAACATCTGCAGCATTAACAACATCAACACCAACACCAGGCAAATTTGGGAAAAATAAGGTAGGATTTTTTATTCTAATTATTTAATTTTTTGTTTGGAGAAAGTGACTATTAATTAGCTCGGTTCGGAGTTATAATATTCATTCGCGCGTTTTTTGTTCTAATCCATTTAGTCAAGGTTGTGCATTTTTCTGAAAATTATTTTATTAAATCGTGTAAAGTTGTATATATTGATTTGGCATTTCTTTTCTCTTTGTACATAAGTACAGTAAAGCTTTGGCTCTCCGCAAAATCGCCCAAAGAAAAATCGCCCAAAAAAAAATAATGAAAAATCACTCAATTTTTTTCCATACGAATTGGGCGATTTTGCATTTTGTTGGGTAAAATTTCGTTTTTTGCTTTTGGGCGAAAAACTGCGTTTTTAGTTTTGAAAATGTTTTTTAGTTTTGATCTATAAAGATACAATGTGAATTTACCCACATTTAAAATCTCTATTAAAATATATCAAAATAAAAGAAATGTGTAAGCTTAAGGCTTTAAATTTTAATTTTAAGTTAATAATAAATAAAAATAATAATAAAAAGAAATGTGTTATGAAATTTTTATTAATTCTTTTATTTTAAAAAGTTAAAATTATCAAAAGCTGCAGGAAGTGCACACTGTATCTTTAAAGATACAACCAACTAAAGTGACCCAGTGAGGTGCCAAATGGTGGAAATTTTTTCGATCACTAAAGGACATGTTTTGAAAGCAGTCAGTATTTTATCCTAATCAAAATTATTTATCTGTTCCTAGAAGTTAAACTGTTAAAAATAGTGTTTATTTAGTTAAAAAAAAAATTTTTTTTTGATTTTGTACATAATTTTTTAAAAAAGTATGACAAATAGAAGTAAAAACTATATTTTTATTTAAGGCTTATAATATTCTTAATAATATAGAACCGATTTGAAAAAAATCTAACCAAAAATATAGCCGTAAACCAAAGATACACGGTGCATTTAAGGGTTAAATAAGAATCGTCAATCAGTTCTTAAAGATAACGGTATTTAAAGTAAAAGCAGCGATTCTTCTTTTGTTTTTCTTTTGTATTTGCATCATTTGCTTGCGTTTACTTTGTCAAGTCAAAGGATATATTTAGTACCGCGCCCGCGCATCGCGACGCGGCGGATCGCGCGTATCGCGGCGCGGCGGATTACGCGTAGTGCGACGGATCGCACACGCCACCCGTCGCCCCGCCCTGCTCCCCCCACCACCTCCGCCGTCATTTTTTCTTTTTGAAATTTTTTGATAACCAAAGAAACTTGTTGTTTTGAAAAAGAATCAGTATTTTCCCCTTGTACGAAATGTTTTTATAGATTTTTAAGTATGAGATTATATAAAATTAAAATGAATTAAATTTTTAAATTTAACGCACTTCCTACATAAATAGTATTATAATATAATATCCATATAAATAGTATTTATATCATTAAATGATTGAATTAAAATAGACTTAAAAAAAAATACTGGCCTTGAAAATGCTCATTTCGTTCCAGGGTAATTTCGTATCTCGTGTGGAAACACAATGTAAAATATTGGGCGATTTTTCATTTTTTTGGGTAAATTTTCGTTTTTGTTTTTGGGTAATTTTTCCAAAAATTTTTGGGCTTTTTTTCGTTTTCTTGGGTAAAATTTCGTTTTTTCGTTTTGGGCGATTTTTCATAAATTTTTGGGTCATTTTTCATTTGGGTGATTTTTCTTTTTTTTTGGGCGATTTTTTTTGGGCGATTTTGCGGAGAGCCTAAAGCTTTTGCTAAAAATTACATACATATATACAATTTTATTTACAAAAATTGCGCGGTTTTATAGAAATATATATACATACATAGATACATTGTAACGAAGTTACATATTTTATACTAATAATTATACTTATATAATCATAATCATAATAATAATAAATAACTGGCCATTTCAGCCCTTGAAAGGACTTTGACCTAGCTTCTTATGATCAAGTGTGTTGTGCGTGTTATTAAGTTTGTACACAATTGACCGAGAAAGGGACCTACATGCTTAACGCCGACTCCGAACGGCGATGAACGTAATGTTCTTATTCTCAAGAAGCTTTACATGGCATTTGATTACTCTCTGAGGTTTGCCATTGTCTGCAAAGAGGTGGCGGCCGTACAGAAAAATTATTTTAATTCAAATAATTTTCTGTCGCTGCTGGGGTTCGAACCTGGGTCTCCAAAGTTCTTTATATAATCATAATCACATATACATATATCTTGAACATACCATTTCTCACTCAAAATCAATTACACTTAGCAAAACACTCAATTCTCGTCGCTCCAAATTACACCAATACAAATAAATTTATTCACCACCGCATGTCAGCATTTTCATACCACTGCACGATTCGCGCTCACCGCACTAACATAACCAACACAAACTCACTTCCCACTGCATGCTCTCACTGATCGTCGCTCTCATCAAACTAACACAAAACCACTCACCAAGGCCCTACTCCACACAGACTCATTAAAACACCTGGCTATCTCTCGCTGTCAAGAAACAACTACACTCATCATCGCTCTCATCAAACCAACACAAAACCACTCACCAAGGCCCTACTCCACACAGACTCATTAAAACACCTGGCTATCTCTCGCTCTCAAGAAACAACTACACTCAAACGTCGATCCACTACTCACACTTCTTCGCACACATATTTCAAACTACACTTACACACAAACAACACAACTACACAACTGATGGGGAAGAGAAATGCTCTAAAACTACGACTAAGCTGGGATCAACACAAACAAGACTTCAGTTGGCTATGAGCTGTCGTCGTGTGCGGACAGCTGCCACAGGTATGCAACAGCCTTGGTTGCAGCCGTGCACACAATGGCATGTGACCAACTCCCACCTCTACAGGTCGCAGAGGGTCGATCTAAGGTACCAATCGGCCCAGGTGATTTGATAGTAGTGGTAGGGTAGAGGGTATCTACTGGTTAGGAACTGCCATAGATCCCAGACCCTCACTAACACCACTAACCCTCCTAAAGAAAACCACAACGAGCCCTATAAAAGGATGGGGTTCTGATCAAAAAGACTGTCTTTTCGTTTGTCTTCTACAGTGGAGTTCTGGTCTGGCGAAAACCTACAATTTACAAATTACCATTAAAATAGAAAAATAATTGAATAAATAAACTTATATACAAACTTTAGGAAAGTATATTTTGTGTTTTTTTTATAAATTAGAAAATCTAAAATCCTGGACGCCGCTGACCAGCCCCGGCTAACGATATCATAACATATATATTTATTTTGTGCATTTTTGAGCTGTGCATTTTTGAGCTGTGTTTTTAATTTGTGACTTTGCCAATAGCATTTAGTGAGCTCCCATTTGGACTCTTTGTTTAAGGCAGCTACAATAACAAAGTGTAGTGATCTGCAACCAGAGCGCAATATTTTTCCTTTTACGCTTTGTCCGATATACGCATCGTTCAAAGCTGAAAGCGAGGCTTGTGCTTGCAGAAGTCACCCCCATTTGGTGTTTAACACAGGCTTACGCTCTCGCTCACGCATTTTTTTTTGCACTCGTTTTGTGCTTTGTCCGCAGCTGAGCCTGCAATTGAACTTGCCGCGCTCGCAGACGTGCTCTTTACTGTCTGTGACTGTGTGCACGCCTTAGTAGTAAAGGAGTGCACAAGTGGTACAGTGGGACGAAGACACAAATTTTTCGGTAAAAAAAAATATATTCGTGAAAATTTTTCGAAGTCATTTCGAAAGCGCAAAAAGACTTAGAAAAATACAGGAGAGGGCATATAAGCTGCACAGTGGGACAGACACAACAAAAAAATTTTTATTTTAAATTTTCTTTTATAATTTACAAATTTGTTCTTAATTTGTTTTGTGCACAATAAAATAAAAAAAAAATTATTTTATATTGCTTTAATATATATTGTTTTTATCAAATTTTTTTTAAATACATTTTTTTGGTACTTTTTGGTTGCTTTTTTATCATATTTTTTTTTTGGTTTCGGTTTTGTTTTTTTTTTCTTTTTTTCTTCTTTCTCGTCGTTTTAGTTCGTCAAAGTGTTTACGAGAAACACAAATAAAATAAATATGTCGCAACTAAAGACTTTTATTCGTCTGTGCGAAGCGCTAGTTGAGTACGAAACAGATTTTAATCTTGTTGAAACTCATGACGTTTTCTCCCTGAAAGCTGAAAGTGATGAGCTTAAAGCCCAATGGAGGAAAGTCAAAGCAGCATATGATACTTGCATGGAGAAGATGGCTTCTGATGAGGACTCAGATATTGAGCCCATAAAAAAGAAATATAAAAACTGCTACCAATCATATCTTCGGGTAGCAGGAAAAATATCTGAGCTCTCTCAACAGAAGACTCCAAAGCAATCAGCTGCTCCAGAGCCTGCGCAAGTAATGGGTCACAGTATGCCTGTGCCGCCATGCGATACTGAGGTTTTCAGTGGTGATTACCTCTCATGGCCGTCCTTTAGGGACATGTTTACGGCCATCTATATAACAAACTCGCGGCTTACTTCAGTGGAAAAACTGTTCCACCTGAATAATAAAACTCGTGGTGAAGCGAAAGAGATTGTTAGGCAATCTCCCTTAACCAATGAGGGTTTTGCGCAAGTATGGCAAAATTTGTCTGACCGATATGAAAACAAACGTATCTTGGTCAACAGCCAGCTTAAAATAATGTTTAATTTGCCACATGTGCCAAAAGAATCTGGCACAGATCTCAAAAAGCTTCAAAGAGATATCAATGGTTGTATTTTTGCACTTAAAATGCACAACATTGATATTTCTAATTGGGATGCAATTTTTGTGTACCTTTGCTCTACGCGATTGCCAGAGGTCACGCTCTCCTTATGGGAGCAGTCCATTGTGAATAAAAATCAGATTCCAAAGTGGACTGACCTCGATAATTTTCTGACAAATCGGTTTCAAACACTCGAAACCGTGTCCGACATTCGCAGCTCAACCGGCACGGTACCAAAATCAAATTCATACCCTCTTCCTCCAACTCCAGACTAAACCTGAGCAATTAATCTGGTAAAAGGGTTAATAATTACCAAGTAAAAATTAACCCTACAAATTGCAAGCTCTGTTCTACAGAGCAGCACCCGCTACGTTCTTGTCCACGCTTTCTGAAAATGAATGCGAGAGAGCGGCTAACAATTGTGCGCAAAAATAACTTGTGTATCAATTGCTTATCGACCGCCCATTTAGCAAACGAGTGCAAAAGTCAATACACGTGTATGACGTGCAAGCAGCGTCACAACACTCTTTTGCATCGCGATTCAAATCCATCGCCTTCTCCTGCTCCGAGTGTCGACTCGAGTAGGCCGAATTCGCGCCCGAACCCTTCCAGCAATAGCTCACAATCTCACGCTACACAATTACAGTCCACTATCGACGACATTCAGTCTTGTTTTACTTCTAGTACCAAACACGTATTGCTTGGTACTGCAATGGTGACCATATGCTATCTAGGATCAGCGTATACAACCAGAGCTCGTATCGACTCTGGCTCTGAAGGTACGTTTGTATCTGAAAAATTGCGGAAGCTTCTTAAATTACCCACGAGATCTGTGAATGCTCAAGTGTCGGGTTTAAATAACGCAGTGTCGGCGCAAGTCACAAAAGCTTGCGACTTTATCATTAGTTCTCCCAAAAACAGGCAATTCCAAATAGAAGCTACAGCCTTTGTGCTGTCACGCTTAACTGGAAACCTGCCGTTGTGTTCCGTTGATCCTTCTTTGTGTGAAAGTTTGCCCAATTTACAGTTGGCTGACCCACACTTCTTTAGAAGCGGTCCAATAGATGTACTTATCGGTGGCGATTTGTACCCTGCCATCAATCTTGATGGCATTAAGAGGAATATTCTGGGATCACTTTTGGCTCAAGAAACTGTGTTTGGCTGGATGTTTACTGGGCCCCTTCCTCGTAGCGAGATATCAAGTTTTACAACGTGCTTGACACACTTTAGTGAAGATGCAATCGATCAACAGATTGCTCGCTTTTGGGAGTTGGAGGAACTTCCTAAGCAGAAGTATATATCGGCGTCTGATAAGTTTTGTGAAGAAAACTATCAGAAAACTACTAGACGTGATGACAAGGGTCGATATATAGTCACTTTGCCATTCAAAAGTGGCTACCCTACGGAAATAAATTTAGGATTTTCTCGAGGCATCGCTTTGAAGCAATTTCTTCGTGGTGAAGCTCGATTGACTAAAAATCCAGAAGTTAAGTTGCAATATGATGAAGTGGTGAAGGATTACCTAAAATCGGATCATATGAAACGAGTCTCGCCTCCTAAGTTTGAGATTTCACCATCTCACTATTATTTGCCGCATCATACGGTATTGAACCCAGTGAGTACTACAACGAAAGTTCGGGTAGTTTTCAATGCGTCAAGCTCAACTTCTAACGGTGTAAGCTTGAATGATATCCTGCACGCAGGTCCAGTTCTTCAAGCTGACTTGACGCTTCTGGTATTAAAATGGCGATTTTTTAAATATGTCTTCAATGGCGATATTCAGCAGATGTACCGCCAGATCCTTGTTGATCCAAAGCATTCTGCGTTCCAACGAATCCTATACAGAAGCTCTCCTGATGATGTGATTCAGAATTATGATCTAAAAACTGTTACGTTCGGCGTAAACTGCGCACCATACCTAGCCATTCGAACCATACTGCAGTTAGCAGATGATGTTCAACATAAGCAGTACCCTCTTGCTGCTCAAATTTTGCGGCATTTCACTTATGTCGATGATGCTTTAATAGGAGCTCATGACGTGGAAAGCGCAATTAAGGCTAGAAATGAGCTTATAGCTGCTCTAGACTCTGCCGGGTTTGCAATGCGTAAATGGACTGCAAATGTATCTAGCCTTTTAGCAGACCTACCGACAGAGCATCTTCTGCGAGAAAACTGTTTAAAGCTAGAAGATGCTAGTTGCGCCAAGGCTTTGGGTGTTCGTTGGAATGCCACTTCCAATTTGTTTTATTTCACTGCCAAACCAAACGCGAGGTTCTATCTGTCATCGCACAACTTTTTGATCCTGCAGGTTGGCTGTTACCTATTGTGGTAACAGCTAAAATTCTTATGCAGCGTATCTGGTTGGATGAAATCGATTGGGATGAAAATATTCCTGCCCACAGTTTTCAAACTTGGCAAACTTTTCTGATGGATTATGAAACCATTAATAACATTCGCATACCTCGTTATGTTAGTTATTCACCCAATTCTGAGATAGAATTTCATGCCTTTTCTGATGCCTCTGAAAAGGCATATGCTGCAGCTGTTTATATCCGTGTTAAGCAAGGTGATTGCATTGTCACTCACCTGCTTTACGCAAAAAGCAAAGTGGCCCCAGTCAAGACGATTTCATTAACTCGTCTTGAACTTTGCGGTGCAACACTGCTCGCTGATATGGTTGACACCCTGTTATCACACCTAGAAATAGATAGGCATCGATTATATTGTTGGTCAGACTCCACAATCGTACTTGCCTGGCTTTGTAAGCCCCCTTGTTCCTGGACAACCTTTTATCGTGACACTTTCGGCACTATAATTCCACGTTTTTATTTATCGTTTACGGTCACTCGCGCACTTTTATTTAGTTATTAAATTATTGGGTTTTTTTTTTCTTTATTTACCGGCACGAACTTGTTGCAATTTATTTTTGCGCGAACAGCTGACTCACTTGTTTGGTGTGGAACCCAAGTGCACAATAGTGCCGACGATAAGGGTTGCCACCTAATCAGCGGAGACGGGTGTGGGTATTTATATTACCACGACGAAAGACAAAAAAAACCGAAGACAATATGCAGGCGCGTTTGATAAGACTTTTTAATTAAAGTCTTATCAAACTTATGCACGGTGGGACCGAAGAAAATAACACTCAAAAAAAATATATTATTAAAATATCGCGATTTGTTTTTTTTTATCGTTTTAAAAAAAAAAGGAATACCCCAAAAATACAACCCAAATTTTTGGGTCGCACTCTAGTTGCGGGTCCAAGGAGATGACTTGGACCCTCTCACAATTCCACCGGTGGAATTAATTTATTTTACCTGTTCCGGACGGAACTAGGCTCGAGTGCGAGGGGCCTAACAAACACAAAAAAAAAACGCGCCAAAGCGAACGCGGAGCACGACTACACGCGACAGAAAAAAAAACGGAAAAGAGAAGAATCGCGGTAACACCAAAAAAACGGACAATAAAGAAAAAAAAGGTAAAACACTGTGTGTGGTGAGCGCACCAGCACACACAAACACATATAAAAATTTATTGAAGAAAACCAAAAAAAGGTACTCCCTGATAAATGTCCGGGTCCTCTGTTCCTGGCCTTCCCGGCTTCTACTTGGTCCAGCGACGAAGTCCTAAATCCCACGTACTTCGTCGGTCGTAAATGGCTCGAACCACTTCACTTTTTTTTGGTTTTTTTTTCTATGGTTTTCGACGCTAGTCGAAAAATCACTTGGCACAATATTTTTTGTCACACCACTTGGCACACTTCCAACTCTTTCCACTGTTCAGAACGAACTGAACTGCCAACCAGCGGTGCAGACTGACGATGCTTAGGTTCCACAAGATGGGAACCTAAACACAGCCATCTTTTTTCTAACACAGATGCGGTTTTCGCAGAAACCGGTATTCAAACCTGAAGGCTTTGCTCACACCTATTTTTAAAATCTTTTTAAGGATTTCTTTGGTGCATCTTTGAGCAAATTTAAATAAAACCTTCTACCCACCAAGTGTTTTTTCCATCTTGGCGGCATCTGTGTTAGTATTGGTGTGGCAACACTCCACACCTTCCACAGCCCACAATGGCTACCCTCATTGTGACTTGGCCAAGTGATTTTTACTTTTTTTCACAATAACAATCCTAGTCCTGTTCGTTTTTGTCGCGCAATTCCGTGCGTTCAGTCACTCGTGGGATTTTAGTTTCGTCGAGCATGGAGCACAAGGAGAAACCTTAGCCAAACCGAGTTTTAGAAGTAATAATTAAAGTGGTTTAATGACCACTGGAGTGCATGTGTGTGTTGGGCGCCACTCCAAACGCACAGTGATTACGTCCGGACAAAACAAAATCGTCATTTTATGACCACACATAAAATGTTCGCCATCTAGTTTTGTCCGCACTTCACTTTGGCGCAACTACATTTTTAGACTGCGACACTTTGTAGCGAATAGAGTCTATAAATAGCAGACAAGATTGACGTAAGAAACTGGTTTCATGTAGAGTCACATGAAAACCCGTCTGATTTAGCCACACGTGGCGTTACACCCCAAGAGCTAATCGATAACGATCTTTGGTGGCATGGGCCATCATGGCTTTCAACTCGAACGCTCGTCTTGGCAAAGAAAAACTCAACCTGCAGTTTTAGACACGTCTCTTGAGCATAAAGCTGTGAAGGTAAACCTTGCATATTTTGCTCAATACAAAGACGTTTTGGAGCGTTTTTCTTCTCTCTCGAGAGGTCTAAGAGAGGTCTTAGAGTGTTAGCTTATGTCTTTCGTTTTCTTCATCGCACGCATCCACGTTTTCGTGCTTCATTTGTCAAACAATCAACATGTCTTGACAACGCAGAAATTAAACACGTAAAACACGACTCGTATTGTTATGTCAAAAAACTAACTTTCCTGATGAATATTATAGTTTAGAAACCAAAAATATTATCAGCGCCAAGAGTTCGATTCTAAGTCTGAATCCATTTCTGCATAATGACGAATTAATACGTGTTGGTGGGCGATTAGCCTCTTCGCCAATTTTGTCATTTGATGAAAGGCATCCGATTATCTTGCCATATAACTGCCAGTTTTCACGCCTTTTAGTACGTTTTGTTCATGAAATTTCCCTTCATGGAGGAAACCAGTTAGTGCTTCGTCTGTTACGAATGCAATACTGGATTCCACGTGCTAAAAACCTGATAAAGACAACCTTGCACAATTGTAAGACTTGTGTTGTTCATAAAAAGCTACAGAGAACTCAAATAATGGCTGCTCTACCAATAGACAGAACCGTTATTTCACGTCCATTCTCTTCCACTGGCATCGACTTCGCTGGTCCTTTCGACATAAAAAGCTACATCGGTAGGTCTTGTCGAATTAGTAAGGGCTATGTGTGCTTATTTGTTTGTTTCTCTACGAAGGCAATTCATCTAGAAGCCACAAGCGACTTGTCACCTGCCACCTTTTAAGCGGCTTTCTCTCGCTTTGTTGCAAGACGCGGCTGCCCAGCAAAGGTCTATTCTGACAATGGTACTAACTTTTTTGGCGCTTCCAAAGTACTAAAGAAAGATTTTAAAGATTTTCTGAAGGCATCTCATGATGCTCTTTTAGCTCAGTACATGCAGCAAGAAATTGCATGGCACTTCATTCCAGCAGGTGCTCCCCATATGGGAGGCCTTTTTAAGAAAATGGCCGGAAGTATGAGCTATACTTTCGAAGAATTCACAACTTTGCTTAACAGAATCGAAGCTTGTCTCAACTCGAGGCCCCTTACCGCCATGTCCGAAGATCCTGGTGACTTTCAATCTCTGACTCCAGGCCATTTCTTGGTCGGAGGCCCACTTCTCTCACTAGTGGGGCCAGAAATAATTGATCAGCCTCTGACGATCTTTAACCGTTGGCAGAAGGTCAAGGCAATGCATCAGCATTTTTGCACCAGGTGGAAAAATGAATATTTGAAGGAGATGCATAGGCGTGTAAAGTGGAAAAGTCCTCAATTGAATTTTAAAGTAAATGACTTAGTTGTCGTGAAAGAAGACAACTTACCCGCGAATGAATGGCGATTAGGTCGAATAGTAAAGACTTACACTGGTAACGATAATAGAGTTCGCGTCGCCGATGTCCGAACCGAGCGAGGTTGTATAACTCGACCTACAGGTAAGCTTGTCGCACTTCCGTCTGCGTAGCTAAGTCACAATTTCTCTGCACTACCTGCCTTTCTTGCTTTTTCTTTTTCGTTTCTTTTTGTCTCGTTTCAGAATGTCCACCACCAACATCGTCAGCGATCTTCTGGAGGAAATGATTCTTCAGACCGAATCTGAGTTTGGCGCTAGTGAGACGGAGACGGTGCTAGAGTTGCCGGCAGAAAAACTCGCACCCCAGCGAGCTTCGGTGACAAGCGTGGTCACGGTTGTAGCCAGCAGTGACGCCAAGGCTAGGTGTAGCTTGTGCTCGTTGGAGCATAACCTTCCGTCGTGCCGGCAGTTCCTGGCTATGAACATCGAGGAGCGGTTGCGAGCAGTGTTACTCAACTTTCACTGTTCCAACTGCCTCTCGAGCTGTCATATGCGAAAGGATTGTCGGAGCAATGGAAGATGCCGTCATTGTGGTGACGACCACCACAGCTTGCTCCACTCGCGTTTACGAGTCCGAACTGGCCGGGCTCACTCCAGGAGGCCCCGTGGTAGGCATTCCCGAGCCAAGAAGGCAACACAACTGCTCAAGAGGAGCCCATAAGCTCCAAGCCAAGGGGTTACAAGCCAAGACGTACTTCGCGGCAGGCACCGCAGTTGACAGCACCGAAAGCGTCTTCGGCTAGGGACTACCTCCCGAAGCGGTCCCCCCCTGAAAATATACCGCAGTCGCAAGTACCGAAAGCGTCTTCGGCTAGGGACCACTTCCCGAAGCGGTCTTGGCAATGGCAGAGATCGCTGTTGAATGCACCGTCAGCGTCTTCGGCAAGGAACCCTTTCCCGAAGCGATCTCCCCCAGAGCAACCGACATCAAGAACCCTCCAACGCGTCACCTCACTGCTCCCCACTGACATGGTGCGGACCTGGGCAAATGGTCGCCTCGTCTCGGAGCGCGCTATCCTTGATGCCTGTCTCCCGCAGACGACAATAGCTAAAGCTTTGGTTTTAAAGTGGAAGCTACCGACATCTGTGGTTGATGACACTGAGGTATGCACTCTGATGATCCGGGGTCAACATGAGTCTAGTGTCCACATCGAAACGACAGCTAGGGTCGAGCGGCGGTTGGAGGTCGTGACACCAACTAAGAACATCGACGAGCGGATCAGAGAGGGATTCCCAATTTAAATTTGGCTGATCCCAACTTCTTTCTTTCATCGCCGGTCCATATTCTGCTTGGGAGCGACGTGTATGCGCGCGTGATGCAGCCGGGAATCTTCCCATCTGGATTTGACATGCCACTAGCCCAGAATTCAATTTTTGGCTGGGTGCTATCTGGGCAAGGTGCATGGTAACTCAAGGTTGCATTCCTGCAAGGCGGGCGGCATGTTAACGCCACTGGTGTCCTTATATACATCTTTTTTATTTCTCTTTTGGGCAGCGATTCTCGCTGCCTTTGTTTAAAACTCTGTTAGTTTTAAGTAACTACTAATAAATTGACATCGGTCAAATCAAGTTGAGTCGCCGCGCGTTTTTTTTTAAACAAGTGCTTTTTCTACCCCTTGAAATCGAAAGATTTACAGGTGTTGTGATTATTTTAATATACATACCTGATGAAATTCTTTGTAAAATTAATTCTACTAAAACTAAAAAGTCAGATTATTATATACCAAAGAATCTAAACTTTGGTCACATGATGATTCAGCTGGTTATGATGAAGCAGAAATGCTGTATTCTTTGATTAATTAAAAAAAATAAGTAAGATTGTGTTCATTCTTCTTTTGTCTGTTTGTTTTGTTTTTTTTTGTTTTTTTTTGTTTTTTTTTTTTTTTTTAGAAACTAAATGTTAAAATATTTTTCGAGAAATTATATGAAAGCTTTTAAGTATTTTTTCAGTTTTGGTTGTTTTGTTTTAAAAATAATGTATATTAAAAACCATGCGTTACAAGTAAAAATATCTTTGAAAACAATTTTACACAAACTGTTTTATTTAATTTTTTGTTAAAAAAATCATTTTAGGAACGAATAGTTTTGTAGCGTGTCAAAATGCCTTTTGCAGATTCATAAAGCACTGAATACACTGTAACGAAGCTCCCGGTCTTCCGGGTCTATAGCTGAGGTAAACTCGCCGGGATTCCAAGGTCCGATATAAAATTTATATTAATACAAAAAAATGAAACGTGCAGTAGTAGTGGGTTTTATTTCAAGTTGGGGTTTTTATTCCCTAGTTTTATTCCCTGGATGATAGGATTACGTGCGGTCTTGCGACGATGGTTGTGCGGGAACTCAACGACCCAGAGCACTGATACAAACTCCTAAATGTGGCTTACAATACTTCTCCTACTTATAGTGGTCCTGATCTGACGACCCAGAGCACTGATACGCTTCTACTTAAAGTGATCCTGATCTGACGACCCAGAGCACTGATACTTCTCCTACTTATTTTTGGATCTAATGATCCCTACGCCTGACACTAGTCCTACTTAAGTGATCCTGATCTGACGACCCAGAGCACTGATACCTAATACGTTTAAACCCTAACTAGGTCCTGACTGTCCTTCCGTCCTATGTTGTCCACACCTTACCTGCTGGTAGCCTTCAGGTCCTTCTGCTCAATTCTTCAGCCCAGCGGCCTGGCCTTTTCCTTTTTCAGCAACTTATTTGCACGTCTTGTGCGCTCGGTGGTCCCTCAGCAACTTAATATTTGCACGTCTTGTGCGCTCGGTGGTCCCTCAGCAACTTATTTGCTTCTTCAGTTCTTCAGCAACTCTTTATTTAGGGCGTCTGCTCGCCTCCGTGGTTCCTCAGCAACTCTTGTCTACTATGTTCGCAGCCGCAGCAACTAACTTTTTAGGGCACGTCTTGTCCGCTCGATGGTTCCTCAGCAACTTCTTATTTGCACGTCTTGTGGTTTTTGCACGTGGTTTCTCAGCAACTTTTCTTTAGAGCGTCTGCTCGTCTCCGTGGTTCCTCAGCAACTAACTATTTGCGGCCTTTGCCGGCTAGCATCAAGCTCGATCGACTCAACCGCATCGAGTGCTTTAATGTATTTGCTTGTGTGTGTGCTTGTTTGCTTCCCCTGCTTTCGCTTGCACTCAATTTCCGAACCTCGGTGTTTAAATTGCATTGGCTTATGTCTGCTTGTTTGTGTGTCTGTTTGTCTCTCTGCTTTCGCTTGCACTCAATTTCTCGTACTCCGAACCTTGGTGTTTAAATTGCATTAGCTTGTGTCTGCTTGTTTGTGTGTATGTTTGTTTCTCTGTTTTCGCTCACTATGTTGTTGCTCGATGTTTTGCCGCACTGACCGTTTACATTAGCTTGTGTCTGCTTGTTTGTGTGTATGTTTGTCCCTCTGTTTTCGCTCACTATGTTGTTGCTCGATATTTTGCTGCATTGACCGTTTACATTAGCTTGTGTCTGCTTGTTTGTGTGTATGTTTGTCCCTCTGTTTTCGCTCAACAACTATGTTGTTGCTCGATATTTTGCCGCATTGACCGTTTTCCCATCATCGTTGTTATTACAATTTGGTTCTTAAATATATAACATAATATGTAATTATGATTATTGATTCTATACATAGCTAAAGCTTATACAGGGTAAGTATTCATTTATGGTTTGAAATTAACTAAGTCTTAGTTTTATCAAAATAATCAAACATAGAATCATAAGTAATTTAGAAAAAGGTGAATCAGGATTTTAAATAGATTTAAATTATAACTTAAGAGATAGAATATATTAAAGAATATATTAGATAGCATAGAATACATTAAATATATTAAAATATATAAAAATATTCTGTTGGTGTTTCGGTCAGCGTTTTGTGTGCGCAAAAGTTGCGCGGCCAAGTTTTGCTCGTCACAACACTAAACGAAACATTTAAAAGTTTATAAGTCAGCTTTGTCAGCAAAACAAAGAAAATTTTCTATATGTACTTGCTACGGACCTTTTCTTTGTTTTCCCTAAACAAAATCTTATTAAACAAATATCGAGGTAAAACAAGATAACTTAAGGAAATTGTATTTTGTATGAAAATTCGAAATAAAAATTATAAATTCACCTAAAAAAAAAAACAACAAAGTTTCATAAAGGTTTTTTAGTTGGACCAACAAAAAAAAAAAAAAATTTGTAAGTAAAAAGAATGCAACTCGATACTCAGACAACTTTACATAAGTTTTTGCTGTTTATAATAAGTAGTTACTAATTTTATCTACTTTTATAAGATTTCTTTTGTAGTGCTTTTTACTCAAAATTACGCGTTTTGCTTTTCAAGTTGGTGCTTTTTGGCTTGGAATTGTTGGAAACACTGCTTATAAGATATAAAAACGGTCAGACTTTAAATAAATCACTAACGCGATTAAATCAAGTGATAATTGATAAAAAATCAGTGAAATAAAACTTTGCAAATCAGGAGCGAAAAATTTGCGTGTTGACAGAAGGAAGAGAGTTGCCAGATGATACTTTTTCTTTTTTCATATTTTAACAATTTTAAATCTTAATATTTTTGAATACGGCCTTTTCATTATTTATATTGTAAACGAGTTATTGAGCTCTAGGCCAATCATGTTGAGAACAAGACAACATGAAGAACAAAGAAGGCGACAGCCAACAACAACAACAACAACGGCTCTGTATAGAGCCAATCACAACAGCTTTGACTATACAGACTGTTTCATTGGTCGCTACACCAACTCATCAGTAGTTTTTTGTGTGACTTTACACTGTGATCCACTCAAGCTACTTAGGTTCTAGTTATACTGCCAATATGCCGAGAAAGTTACCCGGAATTTTATTTTTGGCAGAGAACGCTTGAATTTTTGTAACTGAGTTCTTATCGACATTAGATGCAAGCTGTACCAAGGTTGACCTAAATCGTATCATACTTTTAGGCCTAGCCTTAATTCATATGCATCTTCGAAACTCGATCACGTGGTTTGCCGCTATCAGAGCATATTGAAGTTGTTGTTATTTTTGCTTTTTAGCTCCTCCCTTTTTCCACACTTCCATTTTTAGGGTTCAGTTAGTTTAACTGATGGTAAAAAAAGGGAGGAGCTAAAAAGCAAAAATAACAACAACTTCAATATGCTCTGATAGCGGCAAACCACGTGATCGAGTTTCGAAGATGCATATGAATTAAGGCTAGGCCTAAAAGTATGATACGATTTAGGTCAACCTTGGTACAGCTTGCATCTAATGTCGATAAGAACTCAGTTACAAAAATTCAAGCGTTCTCTGCCAAAAATAAAATTCCGGGTAACTTTCTCGGCATATTGGCAGTATAACTAGAACCTAAGTAGCTTGAGTGGATCACAGTGTAAAGTCACACAAAAGACTACTGATGAGTTGGTGTAGCGACCAATGAAACAGTCTGTATAGTCAAAGCTGTTGTGATTGGCTCTATACAGAGCCGTTGTTGTTGTTGTTGTTGGCTGTCGCCTTCTTTGTTCTTCATGTTGTCTTGTTCTCAACATGATTGGCCTAGAGCTCAATAACTCGTTTTCAATATAAATAATGAAAAGGCCGTATTCAAAAATATTAAGATTTAAAATTTCTGGGAGAGCACGCCCATAAAATGTTAAGAAAATCATTAGTTGTGTGTTAATCACATAAACAACAAAGTCTTTCATAACAAAATGGTCTCCACACCATGTTAGGTGTACCATCAGTTAAACTAACTGAACCCTAAAAATGGAAGTGTGGAAAAAGGGAGGAGCTAAAAAGCAAAAATAACAACAACTTCAATATGCTCTGATAGCGGCAAACCACGTGATCGAGTTTCGAAGATGCATATGAATTAAGGCTAGGCCTAAAAGTATGATACGATTTAGTTCAACCTTGGTACAGCTTGCATCTAATGTCGATAAGAACTCAGTTACAAAAATTCAAGCGTTCTCTGCCAAAAATAAAATTCCGGGTAACTTTCTCGGCATATTGGCAGTATAACTAGAACCTAAGTAGCTTGAGTGGATCACAGTGTAAAGTCACACAAAAGACTACTGATGAGTTGGTGTAGCGACCAATGAAACAGTCTGTATAGTCAAAGCTGTTGTGATTGGCTCTATACAGAGCCGTTGTTGTTGTTGTTGTTGGCTGTCGCCTTCTTTGTTCTTCATGTTGTCTTGTTCTCAACATGATTGGCCTAGAGCTCAATAACTCATATTTTAACAATATTAGGATTGATATGATACAATACAATGATACGAATAATATTATGATCCGTCAGTCTGTCTGTCTGTGATTACAGCCGTAATTTTAAAGCTTTCATCATGAAGTTCGATATTTAAGTTTGTTTCTAAAAAGTAAAGATCAAGTTCTAAAATGAGCGAAATCGGATGAAATTTCGATATTAGAATTCCTCAAAAATGAATATATGGACTTTAGATTTTGCATATGAGCTTCGATATTTAACATGTATTGAGTATGAAATTCAACCAAATCGGATAAAATTAATTTATTAATTACTAAAATAACGGGCAAAATTAATACCCTTATTAGATCTGAAATTATCTCAATGTCAATTTCTCAATATCACAATTAAAAAAATAAGAGTTGAAACCTTGTTTTGAATTTAAAGTAAATATCATGTTTATGACCATCAAACAGGTTTAAAAACAAGACAACCGGAAGTTTCCGCACCTTAGTACTCTTCGAGCTCAAAGTAGACATAACAAATAGTCCAAAAAGTCCCGAGTCTAACTATTAAGTGGCACCTCTAACGAAATATCGGTAGTTCCTATCTTCAAACATAAATAAAAAAAAGATACAGTAGTTCCGACTATGTCGTAACACAAGACGTAGAATTATTCAATTCGCTTTTGATGACATCTTTTTTAAAAAATATTTAGCAAAATATTTATTCCATACACCTGAGCATTTGACCTTTAAAAAAGTGCCGGAGAGAGTTAATATGTATCACCGACCCCCATTACTTTTGCAAAAGGAACATTTTTGCCTTTGACACCTATTCCCTCCGACCACTCCTTAGGGGGGCTCCCATCCAAATATTATGGTTTTTGTATATTTATTCCATACACCTGAGCATATGACCTTTAAGAGAGTGCCGGAAAGGGTTCATAGGTATGACTGACCCCAATTACTTTTGCAAAAGGAGCATTTTTGCCTTTGACACCTATTCCCTCCGACCACTTATTAGGGGGCTCCTATACAAATTTTATGGTTTTTGTATATTTATGCCATACACCTGAGCATATGACCTTTAAGAGAGTGCCGGAAAGGGTTCATAGGTATGACTGACCCCAATTACTTTTGCAAAAGGAACATTTTTGCCTTCGACACCTATTCCCTCCGACCACTCCTTAGGGGGGCTCCCATACAAATTTTATGGTTTTTGTATATTTATTCCATACACCTGAGCATATGACCTTTAAGAGAGTGCCGGAGAGGGTTAATATGTATTACCGACCTCCATTATTTTTGCAAAAGGAACATTTTTGCCTTTGACACCTTTTCCCTCCGACCACTCCTTAGGGAGGCTCCTATACAAATTTTATGGTTTTTGTATATTTATTCCATACACCTGATCATATGACCTTTAATAGAGTGCCGGAGAGGGTTAATATATATGACCGACCTCCATTATTTTTGTAAAAGGAACATTTTTGCCTTTGACACCTTTTCCCTCCGACCACTCCTTAGGGGGGCTCCGATACAAATTTTATGGTTTTTGTGTCGGAAAGGGTAAATATGTATCACTGACCCCATTATTTTTGCAAAAGGAGCATTTTTTCCTTTGACACCTATGCCCTCCGACCACTCCTTAGGGGGGCTCCCATACAAATTTTATGGTTTTTGTTTATTTATTCCATACACCTGAGCATATGACCTTTAAAAGAGTGCCGGAAAGGGTTAATGTGTATCACCGACCCCCATTACTTTTGCAAAAGGAACATTTTTGCCTTTGACACCTATTCCCTCCGACCACTCCTTAAGGGGGCTCCTATACAAAGTTTATGGTTTTTGTATGTTTATGCCATACACCTGAGCATATGACCTTTAAGAGAGCACCGGAGGGAGTTAATATGTATAACCGACCCGCATTACTTTTGTAAAAGGAACATTTTTGCCTTTGACACCTTTTTCCTCCGACCACTCCTTAGGGGGGCTCCCATACAACCTGGTTTTTGTGCCGGAAAGGGTTAATATGTATCACCGACCCCCATTACTTTTGCAAAAGCCGTCAACGAGTTCGAACGTGTTTTCAAAAGCTCCGCAATCTTTTTTTCGTATTTTTCAGTGAATTCTGACTTCTTGCACTTAACTGCACTCAAATACCTTAAACATTTCAACTATTAAAAAGTGCAAATTTCGTAGTTTTGCTCAACCAGTGACCTATTAAATGTTGTCTTAACGCAAAACTCTTCCACAACATATTACATTGAAAGTGCTAAATCTAGAGTTTAATCGTTCACTGTGTTAAATAATAGCGACAGTCAAAGGTGTTATAAAAAAAAAAAACAATTTAGCCTATAACTTAAAAGCAATCGCGACCGTCAAGTGCTATATACGCATTTTTAATCTGTTGTTCGCTTAACTCGACCGCTTGCCTGTAATTTCGTTTACCGACCCGCTGA
Organism: Pherbina coryleti; assembly: GCA_943735915.1. Lineage (NCBI taxonomy): Eukaryota > Metazoa > Arthropoda > Insecta > Diptera > Sciomyzidae > Pherbina > Pherbina coryleti. Next base: position 92,212,998 of record OX030948.1, read on the forward strand.
CCTAAATAGTTACAACAAAAATTTGTTTCGCTGCAATTGAAAAAAAAGTTAATAAAATATATAACTAAAAGTGAAATAATGGAGAAAACTTGCGTTTCATCTTCTTGCTCCATCGATGACCGCAATGCACCCTTGGTGGCATGTAAAGGTATTTGTGGTAACTCATACCACACTTTGTGCCTAGGCCTGTCCAAGAGAAGCCAAACTTATATTAATGACTATCTAACAAACTTTGTATTCTACTGTGATGAATGCAAAGAAATCACTCTTTCACATGTCCTGCTCGCGGTACAGTGTGTAAGTGAAACTACAAACTCAATTAGATCGGACAACAAACTCTATTTTAAAAAAAATCTTGATCACACCTCGAAACTCGATATGGTGATTAAAACAATTGAAGAGCTTAACAGTGTAGTAGAAAGTAGTAAAATTGACATGAACTTGAAGCTCGATAAAATCTTCAAAAAAATAGCTAAAGTTTCAGACTCTACGGCCGGCTTAATAAATACTGTGAACTCTTTCGAAACCGCGATAATTGGTATTAAAGACGCATTTAAAATTAATTTTGAAAAAAGCAAAACAGCCATACAAAGTATGAACGACAAAATCGCTCATCTTCAAAATGATCTTGATATCTTGATCCAAACAAAATAAAAAAAAACGCCTCCACCATATCAGCAGCAGGATCCACTAATTGAAGTACTATACCACAAAGTAAATGAAATCAGTAGTGATATGGGCATGTTCCGTGCGACTTTAGCAGAAATAACGGATGTTATTAGTTCAGCACTGAACAGGATTCTCAGCGTACCGGGAAACACAGAACCCGTATCGCAGCAAAATACTTCGTCCATTTACGAGGAAATTATGAATGCTACCTTGCATTCTCCCTCACGGCGACCTTCACCCTCACCGAAAAAGAACAAAAATTCTAAGGATCAACATCCTGGCTCTTGCTCTGCTACTTCCCCTGAGAACACACCACCTACTGCAGCTCCTCGAACAAACTTAATCCATAAGTTTGGAACGTCATGGACTTCAGCACAATGGGAAAACAGAATAAAAAAACTGCACAATATCAACGAAAATCAGAAGACCACTCTGTTTATTAAGGGCCCATCAGTGTCTTGCCATCACTCTGTTTATTAAGGGCCCACAAGGGTATCCTGGATGTGCAACTACTTTCGCAAAAAATTTGGTATATCTGTTACAAACTGCTCAAAGATATCCAATAAGGGTAAAAAATTCTATAGCTTCAAACTAAATATCCCAACTGAATTCGTATGGATGTTCCTGAACACCTCTAGTGATAGTGAGCGGCACGGTAAATGGTTATTTACGAAGTGGACGGATAAGCCTGGAAAAAAATCGAAGACATCAAGTTCCAGCAGTACTATTAAATCTAATAAAATTAATCCTAGCACTAACAATAATCAATATTCTAATAGTAATTATAGTTCTAACCCTAATTCTAATTTAAATTTTAATTCTACACCTAAATCCTATTCTAATAATAATTATCAATATTCTAATAGTAATTCTAGTTCTAACGGCAATTTGAAAATTAATAACCGCTCTAACCCTAATTCTAAGTTAAATTCTAATTCTAATTTTAATTCTACACCTAAATTCTATTCTAAGAATCCTTTCTATGAAAGAAACTTAAACATACCTGTTCCTGACCCCAACCCGAATTCATCAAACAAGATTATCCAACCCAAGTCCGATCATAAGTCAGATACTAATTGGAATCTGAAAACTAACATTTTCCCTTTATTTTCTTCAGTAGTCAAGCAGAATACTGCCTCTACGGTTAGCAATCTGATATCGACAAAATCCCCTACTTATCAAAGACGCAACCGCGTTTCATTTAATCTTAATAACAATGAAACCAACACTGATAAATATCCTAATTTCATCCATTCTCATACATTGAATCAATCACCCTCATCTGGAAGTGTCTTGCCAAAACCTAATTTAGTTCTAAATGCACCTCTTAATCAATCTGGTAGCCCTACGTCATTTCTAGACCCTTTACTTCCGCCAAAAGTGAAATTGACATTCAACTCTTGTGAAGACAATGAGAGCAGATATGCCCTTTCTCGCCTTAAGGAGAACAGTGTATACAACAACGTTCGTCTGTATCTCGCTTACATGTATAAAGCGCCGGATTCAACATGCATTGAGGGCAAGACCAAAACTAATCTGGGTTAAATTCAGCAAGAAGGTCTGCCTACAGATGTTGATAACTTGCGCAATTTATTTATCCGCTTTCACGGAAATCGGAAATCACCATTGAGCGCCGGATTCAACATGCATTGAGGGCAAGACCAAAACTAATCTGGGTATTAATTCAGCAAGAAGGTCTGCCTACAGATGTTGATAACTTGCGCAATTTATTTATCCGGAAATTTCCTTTCACGGAAATCTCGGCTTGTCGATTGATCAAGTCAAGACAGATCTTGACACCTATGGCGCTCACGTGAGGTCTAAACATGTCTCCCTTCTTCAAAAATCACGTAAAGAGCAACAACAATATTATCGTCCCTAACTCCAATTTTTTAAATATATTTTATCATAATTGCGGCGGCATGAGAAGCAAATTAAATAAGCTTTATGTTGACGCCAAATCATGTCACTTCAATATGTTAGTTTTTACTGAGACATGGTTAAATGATACCTTTAACAATGAGGAAATTATTGACAGCAATTGGACTGTCTTCAGAAATGATTGGGACTACTCGTCTACAGGTCTTTCTCGAGGAGGTGGAGTTCTAATAGCATCTCACAATTCTCTCTCAAGTGAGCTAATAGGTACACCTACCCATAAACTCTTCAATCACCGAATAATAAGAGTTTGTTCAGGAAATAGTCTTTGTATGTACATTGGTGTCTTTTACATTCCTCCCGGCTCAAGTGAATCAACATACAACGAGTTATGTGAAACACTGGTCTCTTTTACCTCCACCCTAAAAGAGAAAGATAAGGTTGTTATTCTAGGTGATTTCAACCGCCCAAATATAGCTTTTGTCACAGACGAAAATGACAACTATCTTCTTCCTGTAAACCTTTCAAATGCCATAGACTTCACATTACTTAGTACCTTTTATGGCAGCGACCTGCAACAAGTTTCTTCTGTGCAAAATCAAAATGGCAGATGGTTGGACCTAATATTTACTAATTCGTATGATGAAGTGAAGGTTAGTCCATGTATTGAAGCAGAAAATTTGTTAACCAACACTGTTCACCATACAGCCTTAGAAGTTGTTTTCTCTGCTAATGACATTACTTTTACCCAGTCTTATAATAATTCCATTACGTACGACTACCTTAACGCAGATTCCGAAAGTATAAAATGTTATCTAAATGTTCTGAACTGGAATTATGTTCTATAAAACTTAGACCTAGACAGCGCTGTCTCTAGATTTTATCAGCATTTGATTACTGCTATCGAAAGTTATGTGCCAAAAATTAAGAAAAAGAACAAGCTTTCAGAGCCATGGCTAGACAAAAATCTTAGATTTTTGAGGAATCAGAGAAATAAAATATACAAACTTCTCAAAAATTCGAATAATATAAGCAATGAACTGAAGCTAAGATATGAAGAGCTATCAAAAGAGTTCTCCATCAAGTCTGAAGAAGCGTACAAGTTGTACACGAACCTTATTGGAGAGAAAATTGTTCAAGAGCCCAGAAAATTCTTTGACTTCGTTAACATGAAGCGTAAATCTAGTGGCTATCCATCGTTTATGTTTAAAGGTAATGTCAGTTCGTCCAATCCTCATGATATCAGCAACTTATATGCGGATCATTTTCAGGAGGTATTTTGTCCACCATCTAACCAATTTGAAGTTGCTTCTCCCAGCTCAACTAATATGGCTGATAGTTTAAATTTAACGCAGGAATAAATTTCTAATGCAATAAAAGACCTAGATTTGTTAAAGGGGCCAGGACCAGACCTAATACCTACATGCTTCTTGGTGCGATGTTTAGACCAACTTCTTTTGCCATTGTACATAATCTTTAATAAATCACTGTCTTGAGGAATATTTCCTTCATATTGGAAAACATCCCATCTCACACCAATATACAAGCATGGTGATAGAAGATCGATTGAAAATTATAGAGGGATAGCAATTTTATCAGCGATTCCAAAACTTTTCGAAAAAATTATTTGTGATAAGCTTACACGTTTGATCAACCCACTTTTAAATGAGCAGCAACACGGGTTCCGAAAAGGACGATCTACCACCACTAATCTCATGGTCATGGTATCAGATGTTTTGGTCAAAATAGAAAAAGGGTACCAAATAGATGCTGTTTATACTGATTTCAGTAAAGCTTTCGATCGAGTTGATCACTGAATTCTAATATATAAATTAGAAAAATTTGGTATCAAAGGGTCCATACTAAGTTGGCTAAAATCATATCTCGACGGCAGATCTCAGTATGTTAAATTCCAAGGAATTCTGTCGAAAACAATTGTAGTCTCCTCAGGAGTTCCACAAGGTAGCCACCTTGGTCCTCTTCTTTTCAATATATTCATATCCGATCTGTCCGAAGTGTTGAACGACATCCCACATCTTATGTATGCAGACGATTTAAAAATGTACTATGCAATTAAATCAGAGGCAGATGTAAATTTTTTACCGTTAAAACTGTTGTCCCTGGAGCAATGGTGTATCCAAAATCAGCTACATCTTAATGTCAATAAATGCAATGTTATAAGCTTTTCTCGTAAGAACAACGTAACAACACATACCTACCATCTCAATAGTACCGCGCTTAAAAGAGTCAATCATATTGTGGACCTCGGAGTTGTCTTGGATTGTAAGATGCGTTTTAATCTACACTATGATAAAATTTTGGCCAGGGCCAGTAAACAGCTCGGTTTTATAAAAAGACGAGCAAATGAATTCAAGAATATTTGGGTCACTACATCACTATACTGTGCATTAGTGCGCCCAATACTTGAATATGCCTGCATAATTTGGAATCCATCTTTTGGATCTCATAGTGAAAGGATTGAATCTATTCAAAGACAATTCTTACTATATGCGCTGAGAGACATTTATAATCCCCGTGATTATTGTAACCTTCCACCATATGAATATAGACTCAGCCTACTAAATCTGATACCGTTATCATCAAGGAGATCATTACTGGGTTCATGCTTTACGTTTGATGTTATAAACGGTGCTATTGACAGCGAATTTATTTCTAGTTTGATTTCCTTCAACAATCCAATAAGACGTTCTAGGCATACTAGACTGTTAACTGAATATCAGCACCATACAACATATGCCAATAACGAACCCATCAATCGATGCTGTAGAGAATTTAATAACATTTCAGTATTCTACTCACTTTCCATGTCCAAATCTTCTTTCAAGCTTGCTCTATTTAAATCCCTCAACAATCAAAGTTAACCCAAGCTTCTGATGCTTTATCTTATATATGGGTAATTCCATGAAATTTCGCCAAATCAGCGTCACCACGGGTCTCCGGAATCGCTGCGCCAGGTTGATCATCGACAGTTGGCATGAATACTAGATGATTTTCATAGATTTCAAATTTCGGTACCACCGCCCCTGCTCTACGGTACACTAGCAAAGCTTAAAAAACAACTGTTTTAGGCCATGTGTTAAAAAAATCATATCTCGGCGTAGAAATAAGATTTCAAACTCGTTCTTACGCCATTCTCTTTGTAATAATACGTACTTTTTAGTAAAAAATTGCAAAACCCAAAGTAACGGACTATAAATGTATTATTCATTGATATATGCATACGTATTTAAGCCTTTTTACAGCATCTTCTTGGGCTTATAACTTTGACGAACGATAATATTTTCTAACTTCCCGGGTTGCATTTTGTTTGTTTACTCAATTTCCAACATTTTGCGACCCAGAACGATCAGTTTTGACCATTTGTTGCCTAGTTATAGCGCTTTGAAGTTTGCATTTTTCTTCATTTTAGCCATTTTAGCCATTTTTACCTGCTTATATCTCGCTTCTACCTTGATTTTTTTTCAATTGATTCCCACCAAAATTTAGTTTCAAACACGCATAGTATGATCCAATAGGTCCGGGGGTGTTATTTCGATATATTACATGCTAATGAGGCCAGGGAAATCTGCGCAAATCGAGTACATTTTTATACCCCTATGTTTAAAAACGTAAACGGGGTACATTAATTTTGTCACTCCGTTTGTAACGCCCATAAAGAGGCGTGGTAGGTATATAAAATATATTTATTCTTGATCAGCATCACCACCCGAGTCGATTTAGCCATGTCCGTCTGTCTGTCCGTCTGTCCGTCTGTCGTCACGATTACAGCCGTAATTTTCAAGCTATCATCACGAAACTCGATATTTAAACTTTTATTTATCAGTTAATTTTTATATTTACAATCTGATCTACTCCTACTAACGTGCACATGCCAATTTCCGTACGATGTGTAGAAATTTCATATTACATATAGATATTAAAGAGTCAATGTGCATTCTATTCAACGTTGTGATCGACAATTTTACCTCACCAGGACCCGAGAGAATATTATATCCGCAACACAAAAATAAACTAGTAAGAAATGATCTTCGACTGGGTCGAAGCTAAAATACTCCCACGTCCGAACCAAAGTATATTCAAAGTCTTAAGCAGTCAAAAAAATGTTTATTTGTAAAAACATTTTCGTCATAGTGTTAAGAGAAAATATTCTCTTTTGTTTTTTGATAAAGTCGCTTTGTATGGGAGGTGGGTGTGGTTTTCACTCGATTTGGTTGAATTTCATACACAAAGTACAAGTTATATATCAAAGTTCATATGCAAAAGTTCAAGTCCATATATTAAGTTTTGGAGAATTTAAAGAAATTTTACATTTTTGGTAAAGTCACTTTGTATGGGAGGTAGGCGTGGTTTTCACCTGATTTAGTTGAATTTCATACTCAGAGTGTATATTATATATCAAAGCTCATACGCAAAATTTCAATTTCATATATTAATTTTTGTGGAATTCTAAGAGATTTTACCGTTTTGATAAAGTCACTTTGTATGGGAGGTAGGCGTGGTTATGATCCGATTTGGCTCATTTTCAAACTTGACCTTTATTTTTTAAATAAAAGCTTAAATATCGAGTTTCGTGATGATAGCTTGAAAATTACGGCTGTAATCGTGACGACAGACGGACAGACAGACGGACATGGCTAAATCGACTCGGGTGGTGATGCTGATCAAGAATAAATATATTTTATATACCTACCACGCCTCTTTATGGGCGTTACAAACGAAGTGACAAAATTAATATACCCCGTTTACGTTTTTAAACATAGGGGTATAAAAATGTACTCGATTTGCGCAGATTTCCCTGGCCTCATTAGCACGTAATATATCGAAATAACACCCCCGGACCTATTGGATCATACTATGCGTGTTTGAAACTAAATTTTGGTGGGAATCAATTGAAAAAAAATCAAGGTAGAAGCAAGATATAAGCAGGTAAAAATGGCTAAAATGAAGAAAAATGCAAACTTCAAAGCGCTATAACTAGGCAACAAATGGTCAAAACTGATCGTTCTGGGTCGCAAAATGTTGGAAATTGAGTAAACAAACAAAATGCAACCCGGGAAGTTAGAAAATATTATCGTTCGTCAAAGTTATAAGCCCAAGAAGATGCTGTAAAAAGGCTTAAATACGTATGCATATATCAATGAATAATACATTTATAGTCCGTTACTTTGGGTTTTGCAATTTTTTACTAAAAAGTACGTATTATTACAAAGAGAATGGCGTAAGAACGAGTTTGAAATCTTATTTCTACGCCGAGATATGATTTTTTTAACACATGGCCTAAAACAGTTGTTTTTTGAGCTTTGCTAGTGTACCGTAGAGCAGGGGCGGTGGTTCCGAAATCTATGAAAATCATCTAGTATTCATGCCAACTGTCGATGATCAACCTGGCGCAGCGATTCCGGAGACCCGTGGTGACGCTGATTTGGCGAAATTTCATGGAATTACCCATATATAAAAAGAAGTGTACGTTTGGTTGAAATCGCATCACTTCAGAACGGCTGGACCGATTTGGATAATTTTTTTTTTTAAATGTTCGTTTTAGTCCAAGTTAGGTTTATAAGGAAAGAAAAATTGACCACGCCCACTTTTGCGCCCACTTTTTTGATTTATCTAAAATCGGAAAACGGCTGGACCGATTTGGATAATTTTTTTTTCAAATGTTCGTAGTAATCCAATTTAAGTTTTGTCGGAAAGAAAAATAGACCACGCCCACTTTTGCGCCCACTTTTTTCGATTTATCTAAAATCGGAAAACGGCTGGACCGATTTGGATAATTTTTTTTTCAAAAGTTCGTAGTAATCCAATTTAAGTGTTTACTGAAAGAAAAATTGACCACGCCCATTTTTGCGTCCACTGTTTTGATATATATATCTAAAATCGCAGAACGCCTGCGCTGATTTTTTTTTTAAATGTTTGTCTACAATATCGATAGTATCAATATTATCCATTATCCATTATCATAAACATATCTTGAAAACTATGAAAAATTTTACTACAACGATATATTTAATGCAACATCGTGCTCATAAATGAGAAAACCACAATCAGAAATTTAATTTTGTGACTTTCCATTCAAATATCTCCGCTGCTTTTTTATACACTTTGTTAAATTTTTTTTTGTCTTAAAGCTTCATTAAAATACTATAAAAAAACTTATTGCAAAAATACCGTTAGTTATTAAAATACCGTTAGAGTATATATATTTTAAATATTTTTTTTAAAAAAGGTCTGCAATTTTGGAGTTTTCCTCAAAAAAAGGCTCAAAATTTGTTTTTGTTGTAAAAATAATTTAAATTCAAACTCGCAAATTTTCAACTCTATTTAAAAACTATAACATTTATAAGCAAAAAATATTTCAATTTTACGCAAAAATTAAAAAAAAGGCCTACGATTTTTTCGAACAAAATTTTTTTTCCAATATTGTGTTTTTATATTTTTGAAGAAATAAACAACCTAAAAAATTAATTTTTTAGAAATAAGTAATATTAATAAGTAATAAGGAATAAATAATATTATCTTAGTATCTCTTACCAATCAAAAGTTATAGCCAATAATCTTAATCCAAAATATATATACAAAAAGCAAAACGCTGTCTGTGTGATGGCTGGAAACTTCAAAATGACTGAGCCGATAGAGCTGAAATTTTGGCAGTACATTTTTTTCAAGTACGAGATGGTTTAAATTTCTGTCACACCCCCTTTAACCGCCCACAAATCAATAAAAATGCTATATTTCCTACGGTTTTCGTCGATTTGGCTACATTTTGATAATTTAGTTTGTATGCTCACTGTCGGCAACTGTACTAAAACAAGGTAATGTCCATCTACTAGAAAAGTGGGTGTGGCTCCGCCCATACAATTAAAATTTGTATTATCGAATAGCTTTGAAAGTAAAAGTAGCAGTACTTACATACAAACTCAAAATGGAGTTACTATTTGGTGATCTCCTGCTACTGAGAAACTGTAACGGGCAATGGAAAATAACAGTGGTGTCAAACTATTATATACTATGAGTCTAAGAAAAGTTTTGAATACACCTATTATGTTCCCATAAAGTTGCAGGGTGCAGCAACGCGCGCCGGGAAAAGGCTAGTAAATAAATAAAAGGAGCATTTTTGCCTTTAAAACCTATTCCCTCTGACCACTTCTTAGGGGGGCTCCCATACAAATTTTATGATTTTTGTTTATTTATTCCATACACCTGAGCATATGACCTTTAAGAGAGTGCCGGAAAGGGTTAATATGTATCACCGACCCCCATTACTATTGCAAAAGGAACATTTTTGCCTTTAACACTTATGCATTGCTTCAATTAAAAAAGTATGGAAATGTCGTGTACATACAACAGAGAAAACAACAAAATAATACGAAACGAACGAGAGTATCATCTGTTGTCTAACCACTTCTTGAGCAATTCATGAATAAATGAGGGCTCAATGAGCGACAAGTGAAGCAATGATGAAGAGGTGAGTAACAACAGTTTCTTCAAATGAAGAAAAAATATTCTTCTTCACCAAGTGTTTTGCTCTTCTTCACTTCATGAACAAAAAAAAAATCTGCTCAGCTCTTCACGCAAATGAAAATGAGCAGATTTATTTTTTGAACAAAAAATTCCCTCATATTCATGAGGCTTCATGAGTTAGCAAATACGAACCCTGTTTAAAAGTAAGAAGACAGTAATTAATAAAATCAAAATTGTAAACGAACCTCAAACAAATGATATCGAATTGCAAAAAATAAAAAATAAATATAGAACTTAAGCAAATAATAAAAATTTAATAAAATATAAGAAAAGATAATACAAATTTAGCTATTTCAATTCCGTTCTCACACTCAAAAAACCAGATACGAATAAAATAACTCGAAGAACTTAAAATGTAACGACTCAGGAGAGTTCTCAATTTAAGAGGGGAGGAGTTACGTTCCTATCGTAACATAAATCTCCACATCCGCGAAAACATTAAAAACTGTCAATTCGGCGCATTCTTGCATGCACCGAACTGCAGTTATAACACAACATACTGAGTAGCATTCAGTCAAATATAAGCAGTATGTTATTTGTATAAATTAAACACAAACATACAGACATACAAACATAAATAACATAACATAACTTACATTCAAACATAAATAACTACAGAAATACTTACATAAACCGACACTATTGAGGTAAAAATAGCTTTTAAGATATTTTTAAGTAAGTCTTAATATTCAATTAAATAAAGTAAGTCGTGAAACTTGTGCAAATTTTTATTTTATTTATTTAACCGGAAACATAACTCGCGAACGTGCCTGAACATACGTAAAACTTTAAACGCGTTTTTCTCAAAATTACGTTTTCACGGACGGCCAACACAATTTCTCCGGAACCCGTGGGCTGATCCTTCTGAAGTTTTGACCACATATTTTACAAATAAATACTCACAAAACACTATTATAATGTTAAAATATTGATTTTTACTATATTTTTTACGAATAACAGCGAAAAGAAAACAATCTTTTCAATTTTTAGCGTTTTTGTTTCTTAAAATTAACAAAAATTGTTAAAAATTAATATCAATTGTCTGTTTTGTAGCTATTGTCATACCGAATCTAAAACGCTTCGGTTTTTTTGTTTCAGACAAGCCGTTGCCTAGATATCGTGTTGTCAGCTGAACTGCCTCCAAATTATGGCGTTTCGTTTAGGTACGAATTTTGTGTAAAGAAACTGAAACAAATTAATAAAAAAATTTTTATTTTTGTAATTTAAGATTTCATTTATCATCCCTAACAATTTTTCATAGTAAGTTCACGAGAAATTCCCAAAAAATAGCCTATTTTTTTTAGCTGACATACTAGACACCCTAAAGTAAGTAACTTATTTTTAAATGGAGTCAGATGTATTAGGCAGCCGTGGAGCAGTGGGTAGAATGCGTATCCAATACGCCAGAGAACCCTGGTTCGATTCCATTTGACACAGACAATTTTTTTAATTGAATTAATTTTTCTGTTCGGCCGTCACCTCTCTGCAGACAATGGCAAACCTCAGAGAGTAATAAATGCCATTTAAAGCTTGTTGAGAACGTACACATTAGCCGTTCGGAGTCGGATTAAAATAAGTAGGTCCAGTTCTCGATTAATTGTGTTCAAACATTTAATAACACGCACAACACAATTTGATATTAAGAAGTTCGGTCAAAGTCCTTTCAAGGGCTGAAATGGCCAGTTTATTTTTTATTAGATGTGTTAGGCGTCTTTCCAAGAGCTTCAGCTTATTTTCACTTATTCCTGTTGTCCACACCCACTAGACAATTGTTATATATTGGATTGTCACCTGTCGATATCATGTGATTATAAGTTGCCATTATTGCTGTCTTCATATTTGTGACTCTATTAAAGATATTTCTAATTTTCAATTTAATCTTTTCACTAAAATTTCCGTCGATTTTCCTTTTCCGCCCAAGTTTTTATCTTTACTGACGTTTCGGAGTCGAGTTTACATTATTTTCTGCACATGTCTAATGCATTCGTTTTGAAAATTGTCAGTTTATCACCATAGGAATTTAGTTTCATAACTGCTGAGAACGTTTTTTAATTTCTCCATCACCGATATAATTACCGTATTTTACTCCACATAATTGATCTGATCTTCAAAACATAATTTTAACAATTTTTTAATGTTAACTTTACTCTTACAGGTAGACCCCTAGAACATCAAACCAGTCTCAATTACAAAGACTTTAGTGAAAATTTTGGAGAAAATATAACTAAAACTCAATCGTTGGCATGTTTAGGATTAAATGATTTAAAAGTTTATTTAAACATTAAATCAAATAATTCTTCCTCCGACATTCTAAATAAGTCTTTCAATTCATTGAAAGCTGTGTCCGCAAGTGGAGGCAATACTTCATCATCATATAAAGAAGCATATATTTTTAAAAATGAAGACAATGACATCGAAACTATGGTAAGCCGCTCTCAACAACTCGATATAAAAGAACCAATAGTCGATGAAATAGATTTGGCTTCAAAATTTTCAATTCATATGAACTCTAAACAACTACAGGAAGCTGTTAGTAAACTATCCGTAGAAGAACCTCCTGAAAATTGTCCAGTATTACATATAACTTCACCGCCCCCATCTCCGCCAGACTGTCCGCCACAGAGGCTTACGCGTGAACAGTTATTGCCGCCAACTCCCTCAGTGCACTTGGAAAATAAAAAACATGCTTTTAGTCCACAATTGCAAGAATTTTGCTTAAAACATCCAATCGCTGTCGTTCGAGGACTTGCTGGAGCCTTAAAATTAGATTTAGGTCTATTTTCTACAAAGACATTAGTGGAAGCAAACCCTGATCATAGTGTTGAAGTTCGAACGCAAGTTCACCAATCTCCTGATGAAAATTGGGATATTTCACAAGCCAAAAGAGTATGGGCATGTATATCTCATAGATCACATACGACGATTGCGAAATATGCTCAATATCAAGCCTCCAGTTTTCAAGAAAGCTTAAAGGTATTCATTCATATTTTAAATACCTTTTAAACAAAAAATTAATATGCAATTTTAAAATCTTACAGGACGACCGGGAAAAAGTATCCGTTGCTGGTGTGCCGACAATGTCCGATTCGGACTCGAAGGATTCCATATGTAACTCTATCTTGAACAACAAACGGAAGAAACTTAAAGGTGGCAATAAAATGCTACGGTATGTAGTTTAAATATAATATAAACGTATCTCGCTGTAATGACACATATAATGCATTTCTAGAACACTTTCTTATAACACTACTCAAAAATTTGAAGAGTCCACTAGAGTCCCACTAATTCAAATTGTTCTAAAAAATTACAAAACGGAGTTAAAAAATTTATTCTAACTTGCGTCGGTTATGCTTAACATATGTGTGGCGAACAAGGCCGACCGCGTTGAAAATCGTTGACAGTTCGATGCCATTTTTAAAAGATGATTATTTTTTTTCACCGGAAATGAATGGTCATTGCTCAAAAACTATTATCAATAAAGGGCTGGGATTTTTTTGTTAAGTTGGTAAGATTGTTACCTTTGAATACTTGTATACAGCCGTCACGTACCATTTATATTTTGAGTGTTAAAAAATATTTTTTAAATTACTATATTCTTATAAACTTTTAATGTAAGTTGAATAGAACTTCTAAGGGGTGAAAGGAATGAAGAAAACTAAACCATCCAGATAAAGGTGAAAGTGTCCCCTTTATATAAATTAATAATTTTTTCTTTTAAAACAAAATGACTATTTCACTTCAATTCTATTTTCGTTCTGGCAGTTTTTATTTTTTCATTTTTGAAATAATTAAAAATAAAAAACATGATTCTGAACAAATTCAAGAAATTCATAATTAACAAGTTCAAACAAGTAAATAGATTAAACAATAAAATGTTGATTATTATTAATATTGTCTTGTAACCATTAACTTATACAGTGATGGAAAAAATAATATAAACGGCTTGTATGTTTTTCTGTTGTTTGATTATTTTTTTGTGTAACAAATTTTTTTTTTTAAAGTTTATATATGACTTAAAGATTAAGAGAATATCTATCAGAATCTAAAAAAAAAATCAGCTTCACGCAATTCATAAAACAAAAAAAAAAAAAACATTTCATTCATTGCCCTTGGAAAAAAATAATAGAAACAAAAGACTTATAACTAACATACTAAAACTTGTTTCTTAAAATCTACCAATTTAATACTGTAAACTAGTTTAACTTTAATATTTTGTTGTTGCACACGTTTTTTTAGAACTTCAATGTACTGACGGGCCATGGAATCCACCAATTTGGCACAAATTGAGGGATTTATGGCATACTACCCATTAAGGTGGGTCACCCCATATGGAAAAAAAAAATATTTCAAAAGATAATTAAAAATAAAAAACATGATTCTGAACAAATTCATAATTAACAAGTTCAAACAAGTAAATAGATTAAACAATAAAATGTTGATTATTATTAATATTGTCTTGTAACCATTAACTTATACAGTGATGGAAAAAATAATATAAACGGCTTGTATGTTTTTCTGTTGTTTGATTATTTTTTTGTGTAACAAATTTTTTTTTTAAAGTTTATATATATATTCAATATGCTCTGATAGCGGCAAACCACGTGATCGAGTTTCGAAGATGCACATGAATTAAGGCTAGGCCTAAAAGTATGATACGATTTAGGTTAACCTTGGTACAGCTTGCATCTAATGTCGATAAGAACTCAGTTACAAAAATTCCAGCGTTCTCTGCCAAAAATAAAATTCCGGGTAACTTTCTCGGCATATTGGCAGTATAACTAGAACCTAAGTAGCTTGAGTGGATCACAGTGTAAAGTCACACAAAAGACTACTGATGAGTTGGTGTAGCGACCAATGAAACAGTCTGTATAGTCAAAGCTGTTGTGATTGGCTCTATACAGAGCCGTTGTTGTTGTTGTTGTTGGCTGTCGCCTTCTTTGTTCTTCATGTTGTCTTGTTCTCAACATGATTGGCCTAGAGCTCAAAAACTCATTTTCAATATAAATAATGAAAGGCCGTATTCAAAAATATTAAGATTTAAAATTTCTGGGAGAGCACGCCCGTAAAATGTTAAGAAAATCATTAGTTGTGTGTTAATCACATAAACAACAAAGTCTTTCATAACAAAATGGTCTCCACACCATGTTAGGTGTACCATCAGTTAAACTAACTGAACCCTAAAAATGGAAGTGTGGAAAAAGGGAGGAGCTAAAAAAGCAAAAATAACAACAACTTCAATATGCTCTGATAGCGGCAAACCACGTGATCGAGTTTCGAAGATGCACATGAATTAAGGCTAGGCCTAAAAGTATGATACGATTTAGGTTAACCTTGGTACAGCTTGCATCTAATGTCGATAAGAACTCAGTTACAAAAATTCCAGCGTTCTCTGCCAAAAATAAAATTCCGGGTAACTTTCTCGGCATATTGGCAGTATAACTAGAACCTAAGTAGCTTGAGTGGATCACAGTGTAAAGTCACACAAAAGACTACTGATGAGTTGGTGTAGCGACCAATGAAACAGTCTGTATAGTCAAAGCTGTTGTGATTGGCTCTATACAGAGCCGTTGTTGTTGTTGTTGTTGGCTGTCGCCTTCTTTGTTCTTCATGTTGTCTTGTTCTCAACATGATTGGCCTAGAGCTCAAAAACTCATTTTCAATAGTTTATATATGACTTAAAGATTAAGAGAATATCTATCAGAATCCAAAAAAAAATCAGCTTCACGCAATTCATAAAACAAAAAAAAAAAAACATTTCATTCATTGCCCTTGGAAAAAAATAATAGAAACAAAAGACTTATAACTAACATACTAAAACTTGTTTCTTAAAATCTACCAATTTAATACTGTAAACTAGTTTAACTTTAATATTTTGTTGTTGCACACGGTTTTTTAGAACTTCAATGTACTGACGGGCCATGGAATCCACCAATTTGGCACACATTGAGGGATTTATGGCATACTACCCATTAAGGTGGGTCACCCCATATGGAAAAAAAAATATTTCAAAAGACCGCCCCTCATTTGAAAGCTTATGTTAAGGGGATTTTAGTAGCATACAAATTTTTTTTTTAGGTGGACCCGAAATCTGCCCCAAATGGTCTTTTTTGTATAACTTCATCAGTTTTTATCTGATCGTAAAAAAAAGTATGTCGTTGGATAGATCTCAACAAGGACTATAATTCGTTTTAACAACATTTTTACCTCCAATTCCATCTTTGACCAGATATTTCAACTTTTCGTCTTATTTCCTCAGTTACCCCAAAACTTCCATTTTTGTTTTTAAGAAAATAAAAGTTCGTAAAAAATCATTAAACTTTTGTGAAGAAATTTTTTGATTTCATTCGTAGGAAAAAAAGTTACAGCGAATTTAATTTTCGGTCAAGTTTGGCTCATTTTTAGGATTAAGCTTTCGGTTCATCTTCATTTGCCTTCGTTCATCTCCGTGTTTATTCGTTAGTCTTCGGTTCAGCTTCATTTGGTTTCGTTTTTAATACAAAGTTTCTTTAAAATCGGTCCAGTCGATCAGGCACTATGGAGACATATATATTTTATTACTTGAAGCGCCCTCTATCGAAAGTTTTTGAAACTTCTTATAGCCTATCTTTTAATCTTGAGTCAGGAGAATCTTTATACTAAATCGTTCTAACGGTTATATTTTTAATTTAACTGTTTTTTACTGCCGCTCAATATAATAAAATAAATTAACCCTGCAGTAGTCGCGTACCTAAATGTGACGAGTGGTCGCGCGGATTACATATGTAATCCGTTTTATAAAGTTTAAAATAAGAGATGGCAATTTGAAAATGCTTAGTTATTTGTTTTAATTTTTATTATTACTTTATTTTATATTATATTTATTTAAAAAACAACATAAACATAATTCTTATAGTACGTAAAATCAATGAATATCGATTGCAGACAATTGTGAAATTCATAATTTTGCATGACTGGATTACATATGTAATCCGCGCGACTACTGCAGGGTTAAGGCCCTGTTTCAATTTTTTGAGTAAAAAAACGGGCTTGTTTGAATGCCAATACAATTCTTTTTTTTTATTTGTCTTAGATTAACAATTATTTGTTTTTTTGCAGCCATACACTGAACCAAATATTGTTCTTAAAATGAAAGAATCTCGTTAATAAAGCGAAATTCATTGATTTTTAAGAACTATTCATTGCCCCAAAGAACGAATTCTTTGGTTCAATGAATCGTTGTTCTTAAGTTTAAGGAACAGTTCATTGTTCGTGTTCATTAAAATTTTGTTCCAGTTCTTGTGTTGTAATATCTAAAAAACCATTAGAGAATTTTATCTCAATAAGAAACTGATTTTTTAAAATATATCTTGATATTGTTTTAAAATTTGTAAGGACAGACTAACTGATTGTAACAGTTGTATGTGTCATTAATTAATCATTTTTCTTCATAACATATCAAAGAAATAACGTAAGAACAAAGATTCATTGAACCAAGGAACTCGTACTTTGGACCAATTTTAATGTATAATACATTGGGATAAAGAACTTTTTCTTTGTTATTAAGTACGTTTTTGGTTCTGTGTATTTATAATTATACAGCGCGTAAAAGTTGAGGTCGCGAACATGAGGCCTCTTGCGGCTTGCACGATATCACCACTTCAGGTAGTTTAATAAAAAAAAACAAAAAAACTAAAATTTTATAACAGTTTTGTCTTGTGCGTGAACCAACAAAAAGTGTAAAATTAAAAAAAAAATAAAAAAAGCAGAAAAAATATTTTTTTTATTTGATTTTGTTAGTTCACGCTCTGCGTATTCAATTATTTTACAAAAGGAAAAAAGATTTAGGTTAATCGGACATATACTTTTCGAGTTTGAGTGCCAGCCGTTTCAAAAAAATGCCTTAATTCAAATCTTAATCAAAAGCGCGAATCAAGAATCGAACCCAAGATTCAAAAAATTTGCAAAGTATATTAAATTTTATGTTTATTTTTTATATTCACTTTACTTATTGAACAGACTGCAAAAGCGAATTCAATGCCGATTGCTTGAAAAAGACAGCGGGAAACAGCTATCGATTACATTAGAATAAGTCATTGAATGCTGGGTACAGGCTTATATACAAAGTTCATCTTATGAAAAGCAAACCAGCTGTTTTAAAGCATGATTTTTTATATAAAAAACTAAGTGCAGAGTGATAAGAGAAAAAAAAAATCGAAATATATAATGAAAAATAAAATTTGCACTGAAACTTTGATTCGTTGGAACTTTTTTCTTAATGAATGAAGGTAAATACTTTCTTGCTAAAAGTTTAGGGATTTTTCTTGTAAAGTTTCATTTTCTTAAAAAGAAAATAATCAAAGTATACGTATTTAATAAAACTCTTAATTTGCAATATAATGGCTTGAACAATTTTGATGAAATAAAGAATGACAATTCTCCTGACCAAGGTATAGCAGATAGTTTGTTTTTAGAATTGAAAATATTTTTAAAGAAACGATTTTAAAGAAACTTTGTATTAAAAACGAAACCAAATTAAGCTGAACCGAAGACTAACGAACAAACACGGAGATGAAAGAAGGCAAACGAAGATGAACCGAAAGCTTAAACCTAAAAACGAGCCAAACTTGACCGAAAATTAAATTCGCTGTAACTTTTTTTCCTACGAATGAAATCAAAAAATTTCTTCACAAAAGTTTAATGATTTTTTACGGACTTTTATTTTCTTAAAAACAAAAATGGAAGTTTTGGGGTTACTGAGAAAATAAGACGAAAAGTTGAAATATCTGGTCAAAGATGGAATTGGAGGTAAAAATGTTGTTAAAACGAATTATAGTCCTTGTTGAGATCTATCCAACGACATACTTTTTTTTACGATCGGAGAAAAACTGATGTAGTTATACAAAAAAGACCATTTGGGGCAGATTTCGGGTCCACCTAAAAAAAAAATTTGTATGCTACTAAAATCCCCTTAACATAAGCTTTCAAATGAGGGGCGGTCTTTTGATATTTTTTTGGTGACCCACCTTACTACCCATACTGCACTTTTTTTACACAGTTCTTTGTTTTTGGATTTTTAGCCAGCTATTTTCTTCTTTATTATCCCCCAAAGGTGTTCAATTAGATTAAGGTCTGGTGACTGCGATGGCCATTCCAATAAATTAATGCTATTGTTTAATATGTAATATGTAAATGTGGGATTTATTTTAGTAGTATCATATGTATTGCTTAAAAGGCAACACTGACAGACAAGAACAAATTTTCAAACCTAACTGAACGAACAGAAGCAAAAGAGAAAGTAGTTGAGAAAACGACGAACGACGGTAAAGACGTAAAATTTCCAATCCGAATATAAATATATATAACATTTAAAACCAATCCTTAAATTTAATTTCTAAAACATATTAAACTTTAAAAACATAACAAATAAATAAAACATCAAAACAAAACAATTTGTAAGTTTTCTCTATTGTAAAACTCCTATAAATTTGGGGGCTCACCGCGAATTTTGCCTGAACGGATTTAGTGACTTAGGTTTGAATAAAAGTGGCTACCAAAGTTTTTTTCATAAAAAAGCGACTCTAAATAAACAAAAAATTAACTTAAATCGCTAAGTGAAAGTGAAGCTAAAAAAAATTCCAATTTGAAGGTACAGTTAGACCTTTCAATAAAGACGCGTTGCTTTTGTCCTTGAAATTGTAGTCATGGCATGCCTCGAGAATGTTCGCGAAGTCGCTCGCTTTTTAGAAAGAGGTAAAAAAGACGTAATTGCCTAAATGTCCGGGATATGCTTAAATAATCTTAAAGTGATTGCGCGAATATTTAAGAAATTGTGAATAGAGGTTTGCACAAAAGATATAAACAAATTGTTAAAAGAGTGCTCGGAAACTAAAAATTGTGAATAATAGTGAAGTGGAAAATTTTTCAAAAAAGCTTTGTGCAAAAGACGCTTAACTTTTGTCCTTGAATAATAAAGCATGGCGAGTCTACAGAACATTCGTGATATCGCGCGATTTCTTGAAAGGGGAAAAAAAGATGTAGTCTGTGCTTTTCATAAGTTTGTGTTTGAGCGAGATGGAGATAGATTAAACCGAACGCGGTTGCGTGAGTTCAAAGGGTTTGCTTACGACGAGGAGAGCGAATCATTTGCACAAAAAATGGCGTATATTAGCGCAAATTTAAACGAAGCCGACTTGGTCGCAATTTGTAGCGCTTTGCAAATAAGCTACAATGTGGATAATGTGAAACTTCACATTTTTAGAAATTTGCGCAAAGGAAGTTTGCTGTGCGCAAATCGAAACGAAGATGACGACGAAACATACGACGACGCCGATGTAGCAAACGATGATAATGATGACGAAAACGACGAAGCTTCAGCTTGAGTTACATATACAAACATATATGTCAAAGCAGACAGCAACACTACACCTGATAAATTCGAGGAATTTATGGAACAAATAAAGAAAATATAAAATTAAATAAGAACAGGAAAGTGAAAAATGATACAGCAAAAAACCTAAGTGTGTGAACTGAATTAAACTGCAGTTCACAAAAACTGTATTGCACAACGAATAAAATAAAAACGCATAATCAGCATTAAGATTTTAAGTACCTACTAAGTTTATTAAATGTAAATTGTTAAGAGTTAGTCTACGTTAAGCAATAAATAAACTCAGTTCTGTCTCTCCGCAAAATCAATTTGTTTTTTTAAAAACGCTTTAAGCCGAACGAATAATAAAATTGGCGCAGTCGGTACTCCTTTAGTAAAACTGAAAGGAGCGTGAAACGAAAACCGTAAAATTATAACACCTAACTAAATTCAGCGATTCCTTAATCAGCCCAAAAAGTTGACGGAGGACCCTCCTGAATATAAATTAAATAAAATTAAATAAGTGCAGCGAGTACACACAGAAAATTGGTGTACGAACCACTAAATTGAAAAAAAAATTTAAATAAGTGCAGCGAGTACACACAGAAAATTGGTGTACGAACCACTAAATTGAAAAAAAATTGATTGAAAAAAAATTGATTGAAAAAAAATTGATTGAAAAAAAAACAACGCAGCTAACACTCTACTGAAAATCTGCGAAGTGCAGCAAGTGTGCAAGGAAAAAAATTTTTTTGCAGACAAGCCACTATCAAACAACAAGATTCGGCAAGCAAGACAAAGAAGGTTTGACGAGAGAAGAATGGAACAAGAAATGGCCAACGTTGACCTAGTGGAGCAGCTAGCAAGAAGGGAGCAACAACTCGAACAACTAAGGCTAGCTTACGTAGATCTCCAACAGAGACAGCAGCAAGACCAGCAGAAACTAGACAGAACATTAAAAAATATCAACCATCTTCCGATATTTACAGGACAAGGAGACGTGTCTATTAACTCATTCTTCAGCAGCATAGAATACTTAATATCAACACTCGAAGACGAAAGACATCAAAAAGAAGCAGTGAGAAGCATATATTACAAAGTCATCCAAGGCGAAGCAAAAAACGCCATAATCAATATTCCTGAACCAGACAATTGGAGACTCATAAAAGAAACACTCAAACTGAGGTACAGACCGGATACACAGCCTCATCAAATCTATAAGCAAATTGCCAACTTAAGAGTAAATACAGTAAGCGAATTAGTTATTACGATACAAAATATTAAGTATAAAACTGACGAATTAATTGTATATTATAATGGTGAACATGGCATAGACTTGACGAACATAGATAGCTTGTTAGTAAACACTATTAAATAAGTAACACAAGGGACATTACTAGACAAAATTTACGAACATAAACAACTAAAAGACATCTTATTTATAATGAATCAAAGAAGATTTGAAGATACGTGCATAAGACCAGAGTATAAGAGATATATAAAGGAAGAAAGATATAGAAATCAATATCATAATAAACAAAATTTTAATAATCCAAATAGGACATATCACAATAGACAGTATCAAGAGCAAAATAACGAGAACCCTAGTTTTCATAGACGTGGAGAACAGAACGGTTTAAATAATAATAGGGATCATTTTAATAATTCAGGACGCTACAGATTCCAAAATAATAACCCCTCAGGACACTCCCAACGGTTACAGCAAACAGTGAATCCTAGACCAAACTCCAACCAAGTTCGTTTGAATCCATTTAGACAAAACCAAGCGGAACCCATGGAGGTTGATAATATTGAAAGAAATTATAATAATCCTCGAATGGCAGGACACCCTAATCATAGGTTTAGCCAAAATCGCTTAAACTTTGATAGGCAAAGCCCAGAAGGACCTAAAATAAACTATGAGAATGAAATTAATAATACCATTTTTTTTACGAAGCAGCCTCGGAGTGTCTACCGAAAATAAAATTGAATATTGAGAAAAAAATATACGTTGCATTAGTAGACACGGGAGCAAACTTTAGCCTTATAAGTAGTGATGTAAACGACTTTACAAAAATTAAATTAAAACGACCAATAACATTTAGTACATTAACGAACAAATACTCAATTAATTATGAAGTACACACAGAAGGACCTGACGAATTTAATTTACCTGACAATGCAAGGGTTAGATGGAAGGTAACATCATTCAGAGGTAGAATGTATGACTTCGTAATAGGCATGGACATATTAAATTTTTTGAATGCTCAAATAAATATTGAAGAAAAAACGATAATGCTTAATAAAAAAAAGTGTCATTTTCTAAATAACCCTTACGATTTTAAACAAATTCATACTCTAGAAACCAGCGATTTAGATATAGAAAGGTTAAAACTAGACCATTTAAATGCAGAAGAATTTAGAGAAGTAACTAAACTCTTGAAGCGATTTAATAAACTTTTATTTAAAGAAGGTGATAGATTAACAAACACTACTGAAGTCCAACACGAAATAAAAACTTCAACACAACAGCAGATTAATTCAAAATTATACCGATATCCACCCCAACATGAAATGGAGGTTAGGAAACAAATTAAAGAAATGGAAGAACAGGGAATTATTCCAAAAAGCCATTCCAGATACTCAAGCCCATTAATAGTGGTACCGAAAAAGGTGGACAATTCTGGTGAAAAAAAATATCGGTTAGTTATTGATTACAGAAAACTGAATGAGGTGACAATAGATGATAAATTTCCACTGCCAAATATTGACTCTATATTAGACAAACTAGGTAGAGCTCAGTATTTCACTACGTTAGATTTGGCAAAAGGATACCACCAAATTCTAGTAAAACAGGAAGATAGGGAAAAAACGGCATTTGTTACACCTCACGGACTGTATGAATTCGTAAGAATGCCGTTTGGCCTCAAAAATGCACCAGCTACGTTTCAACGGCTGATGAACGAAATTTTGAGAGATCATATAAACAAGACCTGCGTTGTATATTTCGATGACATTCTTATATTTAGTACGTCACTAACTGAACACATTAAGGCAATAGGAGATATCTTTAAAGTTCTCGAAAGTAAAAATCTAAAAATACAAATTGATAAGTGTAATTTTTTAAAAAAGGAAACGGAATTTTTAGGTCACATCTTAACAAAAGATGGAATGAGGCCTAACCCGAACAAAATCGAAATTATTCAAAATTTAGAGTTACCAAAAACTGAAAAACAAATAAAGAGTTTTTTGGGTCTAACAGGGTACTATCGAAAATTCGTAAAAGATTATGCCAAAATTGCGCAACCAATTACTAAATATTTGAAAAAGGATACAAAAATCAATGTAAAGGATCCAACTTACATTGAAGCCTTCGAAAAATTAAAAATATTAATTAGCACATATCCCATTTTACGCTATCCAGATTTTAAAAAACAGTTTACATTAACGACAGATGCATCCAACTACGCGATTGGTGCAGTATTGTCACAAGAGGGGCACCCAGTTTGTTATGCCTCGAGAACATTAAACAATCACGAAAAGAACTATTCTGCGACGGATAAGGAATTTTTGGCAATAATGTGGAGCGTAAATTACTTCAGGCCCTACATTTATGGCAGAAAATTTAAAATTTTTACCGATCACCAACCAATTAAATATTTACATTCGAAATACAGAGGAAAAGATATGTCACCCAGACACCAGAGGTGGTTTTAAAATTAGGCGAGTATCAATTTGAGATTGAATACTTAAAAGGTAAAGAAAACAGGGTGGCAGATTTTTTGAGTAGAATACAAAACAGTGAAGACATAATTCTAGAAAAAGAAGGGGATAAAGACATAGATATTTTATCAGTTAATAATATAGAAGACGACGTATCAATAGCAACGGTACACTCAGCTGAAGAAGATTTAGGCGATCATTTCTTTATAAAAGAAGAAATTGTGAATAAGTACAAAACGCAAATAATCCTGACAAACAACAAAATCGAGGAATTTAAACAAATACATGGAAAAAGAATCATTTTTATCGCAGAAAGGGACTTTGATCAAGTGGGAGAAATTTTTAGAAGATATATTTCAAAAGAAAAAATAGGGATATTTTCGGAATTATCTGAGCACAGCTATAATGTAGTACAGGAAAAATTAATTAATATGTATTCAAACGATAAACAAATTTCATTCACTAAATGTACAATGTGGGCACAGGATATGGAGACAGAGGTTGAAGCAGTAAAACAAATAGCATTCTACCATGTTAGAGAAAGTCTACATTCAGGAATAACTGAAACGTACAATAAAATAAAATATAAAATATATTTCCCAAAACTTATGGAATTAATCCAAGTAGTAATAAATCAATGCGACATTTGCCAACAAGTAAAGTATGAAAGGCACACAATTAAAAATAAATTTTACTTAACAGAAACCCCATCAGACAAAAACCAAGTTATACATATTGATACCTACGTAATCAAAGGATTTCACTTTTTAACAGCAATAGATAAGTTTTCTAAATTTGGAACTGGGTATCCACTGAGTAATAGAAATCACATAACTTTAATGGAAAAATTAGAAGAACATATAACTAAAATTGGAAAACCAGATAAAATTATAGCAGACAATGAATTTAACACATTAAGGTTAAAAGAGTTTCTAACAGAGCAAGGGATTGAATTGCATTTAACCAAACCCAACAGTCACACTGGGAATGCCGATATAGAGAGATTTCACAACACACTTGCAGAAAAATTTAGGATTTTATATCAAATCTACAAAAATTTACCCATACAGCAATTGATTCAACGTGCAATTAGAAACTATAATGAAAGATATCATTCTAGCATAAAATGTACACCAAAAGAAGTTCAAGAAGGACGAAAAGATTTAGAAAGAAATATTGATAAACTTAATTTGAATAGAGAAGATTATAGGGAAACAAGAAAGGAAGGATTTATTAAAAACTATAAGGCCGTCAGACATAAAGAACAGCCTAAATACAAAAAAGGACCTTTAAACAACATTCATCCATGTAATATTAAAAGACAATATAAATTTACAGATAATGATCATCCTACTACTGATAATGACATGTACACCGGTAACTGTAGGAGAAATGACAATAACTGAATTAACGGACCAAACAGGATTTACAGATATTCAATTGGGACTACAGGAAATAGTAAAAGAAACAGACATAATGGGCCCAATCACGATCGCCGACGGAAGCCCGTCGGGAGACATTTTGCTGAATCTCACTAAAAATACAATTGAGGTTTCCGTCGGAAATTCGAAACTTTCCGTCGAAAAAAATACAATCACTTTTTCCGACGGAAAAGAATTTTCTGTCAAATTCACTCACTTAAATTTTGAATGTGAGATTGAAAAAAAAAAAGAAATGAAACTTTTTGAACAAAATAATAAAAACAATAAGCATATAAGAGCAGCATGAAAAGGAATTTATTTATTTTTTATTGATTTGGGCGATTTGTGCTTCAATTAATTTTTTTTCGAGTTCAAACTTCTCCAAACTTAGTTTTTCTATAAAACTATTGTGCCTTTTTTTTTCTTGTAAGTTGTCTTCTATTGCTTTGGCTATACGTCGCGTATAGGATTCAATGCCTCCAAAATATTTTGCTTGCTTGGCTTGACTGTGTAACATTTCCTTATGAAATAGTTTCTGCGAGCTAACTTGGTCTTCAAGTAAGTCACTCGCGGACATCCTCTTTCGTTTTCTAGCCAGAGGCTCACTTGCTGCAACAGTATTTTCGTCTTTTAAAATTAGGAATGTTAATAAAAAATCTTATAATGTTTTGAAACATCCTACCACCACTTTCAGCATCCTCGTTTGAAACGGCGTGGTGCGCTGATGTTGAAGGTGCTGTGGAGCCACTTCCTCCATTTCCAAAACTTCTTCCCCCTTCAACCCCAGTCATTGTAGCTCTTAATCTTGTAAGATTTGCCACGCCTTCCTCAACTTCTGTTAGAGGGATTGCCCTTGGAGGTCCACCTCCTGTCTCCGTTATGTCACTTTGCTCTTTTCGGAGCTTGGCTTTTATTGCTCTTTTCCAATCGGACCAAACCTGTTAATATTTTAAGAACAAAGTTATGTTTATCTTATAAATTCAGAATAATTATTGAAATTCAATTACTTTCTTCCAAGCTGTCACATCTTTTGTCGGTGGACCAAGCGAATTCAGTTCAACTTTAACGTTTTTCCAAAATTCCATCTGGTCTTCCTTAATTTTTTTTTAAGTACCATTTGCGATTTCTGGCTCCGACTCTAGGAGTTCCAACATCTTCTTAAGTTGGTCTTGCTTCGTATTCATGGTTAATGTGATATAAAAATTTAAATCAGTTTGGTCGGATGAAAAACAACGAATGTCAGAAAAATATATTAACGGTTCTTTCAGATTTTTTCACACACAGTTGTCAACCGATATTACCATTTTTTTATTAAAAAATCCCACAGTTAAAAAATTCCACAAAAAATCCCAAAAGGTTTCATAATCCGCTTTCATTGTGTTATTTTTATTTTGTTGTTGTTGATGTTGTCGTTGTTGTTGATGTTGTTGTTGTTGTTGTTGTTGTTGTTGTTGTTGTTGTTGTTGTTGTTGTTGTTGTAAGCGTTGGCGTAACAACACATGTATCTCTTGAGTGAGTAATAATTCCATGCAACGATATTACATTTCTGTTACATAAGCTGCTATCTTCACGACCTGACGACGTAAGATTTTCTTTTTTTATTTTTGTCGTAAGGCCAAGTATAAATCCTTCATATTCTTTTTTTAAATATTTATCGTAGCTTATATACTCACCAAGTAAAAGTTCATTTAATCTTTTTTGGAAACTGCGCGGTAAAACGTAACTTCGCCACGTCAAAAACATAACTGAAGTTTTTTTAAGAAAAATGTTTTAAATCCATTTTTAACCACCACTTTTTTATTTTAAGAACATCGATCCAAATATAACTAAGTGTATTAAAAAAGATAAAAGAACAATAAAATCAAAAATTTCATAAACATTAACATGGATAAAAAATTATTAACATCGATAAACTTATAAACTGTTCATGATAGATAAGCGGATATTTTGAGCTTGTTCTATCCATTCTCTTCTACCAATTTCATCATGTTCAATATCATTGCTTGCAATGTTATCGTTTAAGTTATTTTCGACAATAACATCTTCAAGCAACGGAACACTAAACTTTGAGCACATGTTATGAAGTGCTGCACAAACGTTGACTATTTGGCATGATTTCTTTGGACAATAGTTTAATCCTTTAAGAAGACATCGCCATCGATTTTTCAATACTCCAAATGTTCGTTCAATGACCATTCGTCCACTGCTATGTTTTCTATTATAGCGTGTTTGCCTGTCACTGCTGGGACTACGAAAAGGCGTCAACAGCCAGGGTTCCAATGGATAGCCAGCATCTCCTTTATTGAAAAATGTTCAATACATATTGCATTGTTTCACACTCAAAAATATTCTTACCTAATATGTGAATTCGGGAACCATTTTGAAATTCTCTTAAGATTTCAGTTCGCATTCCACTTATAGCCCATGTATGAGAATCGTGATTTGATCCACCGAAACGAGAGTCAATGTACCGAATTGTCATTTTATGGTCACAAGCCTAAAAATGATTTAGATTGTATTTAATACTAAATATAAAAAATATAAAAAAAATTGAATGAAATACATTAAAAAACAACGGGTTTATTTGCGTCGAAAGTTAAACATACGAGTTTCTAATAGTTTTTCTTATTCGTAAGAAACGATGTTATCAGAAAAAACTTTACTAAATTTAATATAGATTCCATATTTGACTAATTATCAAGTGAACTTACCACCAAAGCATTAAGACTATAAAACCGTTTTCGATTAAGGTAGAGATGCTTGTCCTCCTTAGGCGCACTTATACGAATATGAGTGCCATCTATTGCCATTATTGTGTTTGGAAACCTCACTTTTTCGTAAAAACTAACTCTTGCTGCACTTTCCTCTTCATCCGTCATTTTTAATTTTATCCAGCGAGCGCACATATGATCCTCCATAAAGTTTAAAAATTCTGCAAGCACCTCACAAAACGTAGACTGCCCAATGCCCGCCCGATAATCTTTGGCAGTAGCTTCCTGACTACCGCCTTCTGCAAGAAAATGAAGAACACACGCCAGTTTTGTACTAACAGATAAACTGTCTGCTCTTCGTGAAGGTAAATGTGTTTTCATTTCCCTGACCAAATACTTAAAAAGTTCCTTATTAACTCTGAAGTTCTTAATAAACCTGAAATATGAAAAATCATTTAAAAAATGGTTTTAAAATTTATTTACGTACTCAGAGTCTCGTTGATCAAGAACATTTAGATGGCGCAAAGATTTTTTTAGTTGCAACGTCCTTGACGCCTGAGCTGCCTCTCGATGCGCAAATAAAAACGTTTGTATTGAGTCCATACTTCTATAAAAATACAACTTATAAATAACGTTATTTATGTTATTTATTAGTTAGTTTTCTTACCCAAATGCTTTTAATTATATTTTCCAATTTGGTTATTTGATTTGTTTTTTTATTTTTTCTGACAATCAGCTGTGTTTTGTTTTGAAAAATAAACTACCACGGGTGTTTTTTATTTTCATGGGATTCTGATATCATCACAAAAATAAATAAGTTTTCTTCGATTATTACATATATAATCTGATAGTTTTACCACAAATATGTTCTTTTTAATGTTGCAAAGCTAATTTGCGTTTCAATATTCACTTATGAAAGCATAACTTATACTTTTATTTCTTCAAAAAGTCCCATATGTCCTATTTCTTAGAACACTCCATTGTGAATACTTTTCACTCACTTCGAAAATATGACAACGAACATCGAAATTGAGAGGAACAATGTTGTCGTGTTATTTTACTTTATCCCTTCCCGACGGAAATCTCGATTGAAATTTTTATCACGTCGGGCGGAAAGCTTCCCGACGAGCGGAAAATCCGACAGTATCGCGATTGGGCCCAATAATTCATATAATCAACGTAGAAGACTTCGAAAATATAGTAAATGAAATGACAGACAACATTATCTTAACGAAAACTATACATAAAGATGTACTTCAGCAAGAGCTATTAGAAGTTCGAAATAAAATTTTGACACTGGTTCCAAAAACCAACAGAAAAAAACGCGGACTGATAAATGCAATAGGAAGCATGTCAAAATGGCTATTTAAAACGATGGACGACTACGACAGACGGGACATACATAATCATCTTTAACAAACAAACGAGTCAGTTCACCAACAAATTCAAGTTAACGATTATTTTAATTCAGCTATAAATCAATTAAAAGAAATTGTAAAAAGTGATAGGCAAGAAATAGAGAAAGGCCTAAATTCTATAAATAAATATATTGATAAAGGATATGAGCAAAATATATATCTACAGCATTTAACAAAAATACAATTGTTAAAAAATGAAATTGATCATATACAAGATAATATAGTTTCAGCTAAATATGGAATAATACATCCAAATATTTTAACAAGTAGAGTAATTTTAAAGTATGACATAGATTATAATAAGCTTAAGTATATTCAATTAGGAACAGCAATTTTTAACGATACATACTTAATATTTGGCATTAAGATACCTAAGCTGTTTGTACATGTAAACATAAGGAATATAATACCAATACCAAATAAAGAGCGTAACGAGATTGATTCTGAAATTAAAAAAATATTCACTTACGAAAATAAAAGATTAAAGATTCATTTATTTATTAGCCAAACAAGGCAATTAACTTATTCTAACAGGCTTATTTTTATTTATTTATTTTTTCTCTCCCCTCTCCTTGTTTTGGTGTTTTAAAACATGTAATTTGAAGTGGGCGTAACCGCCCACCTGGATGACATGTTATCAAAACACGTCAAAAGGAAAAGACAAGAAGAAAAATAAATAAAAGGAACTAAGGTACATAAGTGATATACATAATGGTAGAAAGATATTCATTATCATTATTATGTTACTTATAAGAGGGAAAAATTATAGAAGCAAAGATGGTGAATGGTGAATGGTGAACATGATAAGGCTAGATGATTAGGGTGGAAAGAGGTATTTGGATAGGGAATTCTTGAACAAAGGCTTAGACATAGGTGGTTGGTAGTGCTCGCTGATGGTATTAAATATCTTACAACATCTATTTATGGGTTCGTTACAAGCGTAAGTGGTGTGGTGCTGTGATTCACTCAAAAATCTTGTATGCCTAGTTCTCCTTATAGGGTCATTAATTGTTACTTTGCTGGAAATATATTCGCTGTCAATGTTTCTGGCAATGACATCGAATATAAAACATGAACAGAGTAGCACCCTTCTTGATGACAACGGCATTATATTAATAGCCCTCAGTCTGTGCTCATATGGTGGTAGGTTTCTATAGTCCTGAGGGTCGTACATGTCTCTCAAGGCAAAAAGTAAGAATTGTTTTTGAATAGATTCTAGTCTTTCACTATGCACTTCAAAACTTGGGTTCCAAACAGTGCAACAGTATTCAAGAATTGGACGCACTAGGGTGCAGTATAAGGCTTTAGTTACACATAAATTCCTGAATTCTCTTGCTCGTCTTTTTATGAATCCAAGCAATTTGTTTGCCCTTGATGTGATATGATCATAGTGAAGGTTAAAGCGCAACTTGCTATCTAGAACTATTCCAAGATCTGTAATGTGGTTGACCCTTTTAAGTTCCACCCCATTAAGCATATAATTGCTACAAGCTATTGCATTTTTACGGGAGAAACTTATTACAACGCACTTATTTACATTTAAAGAAAGCCTATTTTGACTGCACCATTTCTCTAGACATAAAAGCTTGTTCTGTAAAAATAATGAGTCTTCTTCTGATCTTATGACATAGTACAATTTTAAATCATCTGCATATAAGAGATGGGGGACTTCATGCAAAATTTCAGATATGTCTGCAATAAATATGTTGAAGAGAAGGGGGCCAAGGTGGCTACCTTGAGGTACACCCGATGAGACAGCAATCTTTTTAGACAGTGTACCTTGAAATTTAACAAATTGGGACCTTTCACAAAGATAAGATTTGATCCAATTCAACAAAGAGCCTGAAATACCAAATTTTTCTAGCTTCTTAGCTAAGATTTCGTGGTCAACACGATCAAAGGCCTTACTAAAATCTGTATAGATTGCATCTATCTGATGTCCTTTTTCCATTTTTATTAGAACATCTGATGCTAAGATGGCAAGATTTGTTGCCGTTGATCGTCCTCTACGGAATCCATGTTGCTGTTCATTTAAACGTGGGTTAATTACGTTTGTTAGTTTGCAGCATATAATTTTTTCGAAAAGTTTGGGAATAGCTGATAGTATTGCAATGCCCCTATAATTTTCAACAGACCTCTTGTCGCCATTCTTGTAAATTGGCGTAAGATGAGAAGATTTCCAATAAGATGGAAATACACCTGTTTGTAATGATTTATTGAAAATAATATATAAGGGCGTAATTAACTGCTCTAAGCATTGAACAAGTGCAATTGGAGGAATAAGATCTGGACCAGGGGTCTTGTTGGAATCTAATTCTTTAATGGAATTGGCTATGTCACTCCGTGTTATATTAATTGTACAAAGCAATGGTGGTAGATTGATCGTACTGGCCATTGGGGTTTGATTTAGCGATGAATGTGAACAAAATACTTCTTTGAAGTAATCTGCAAAGAGATTACAGATCTCCTGCGGATTAGAAGAAGAAACATTACCTTTAAACATGGAATTAGGGTACCCGGTCGATTTCCGCTTAACATTAACAAACTCGAAAAATTTTTTCGGGTCTTCAATAATACTTTCACCGATTACATTAGTGTACTGCTTGTAGGCTTCTTGAGACTTGTTAGAGAACTCTTTGGACAGTTCTGCATATCTTGTCTTTACCTCGTCACTAACCGTGACGGTGTTTTTAATGACATTGTACAGTTTATTTCTCCGGTTTCTCAAATTTCTTAGGTTTGAATCAAGCCATTCGAGGAAAACAAACACTTGGCACAATTAAATCCTAGCACTCATTGTATAATAAAAGAAAATTGTTAACTAGTTGAAAGTAAAGATTTTGAAGTAATACCAATAGACATGAAAACAGTAATTATAAAGAATGCAATAAACGTATCAGTTCAGCATACCTGTAACAATAATAAAACTGTTGTAAATGGAAATTATATAATACAATTTAATAACTGCTCAATTCATATTAAAGATTATTATTTTTCTAATTTTATTGAAAAAGATGAAACAAAAGTTCTAACAATTAAATATGAAAATATTAAAAATTTCACAAAAAAGATAACTTTCAGTGATATAATTAAAAAAAAAAAAACAACATTTTGAAAATAAATAAATTGAAATATCACAGTAATGTATCCTATGGATGTAGTTTTATCTTAGCTGTAATAATAAGTATCACTTTAATTATTGTATTAATAAAAAATGAATATGTAACAATAAAACTAAACAAAAGAATTCAGGAGAATTCGATTCTAAAGGGGGGGGGGGGGGGGGGGTAGTTACATATACAAACACATATGTCAAAGCAGACAGCAACACTACACCTGATAAATTCGAGGAATTTATGGAACAAATAAAGAAAATATAAAATTAAATAAGAACAGGAAAGCGAAAACTGATACAGCAAAAAACCTAAGTGTGTGAACTGAAATAAACTGCAGTTCACAAAAACTGTATTGCACAACGAATAAAATAAAAACGCATAATCAGCATTAAGATTTTAAGTACCTACTAAGTTTATTAAATGTAAATTGTTAAGAGTTAGTCTACGTTAAGCAATAAATAAACTCAGTTCTGTATCTCCGCAAAATCAATTTGTTTTTTTAAAAACGCTTTAAGCCGAACGAATAATAAAATTCGCGCGGGTGTATAAGAGGCAGCAACAGTTTTGTTTCTATCAATAACGACGACAGTGAAAATGAAAATAACGCTAGACGCAGAACAGTGGTGGCGCAAAAAGCTATACCATTGCAAATGCCGCGATTTGCAATTAATTTCCGGGACATAGAAGAATCAATTAGAACATTTGACGGTAGTGAAAAATTGCCAATCGAAGTGTGGGTAAGTGAGTTCGAAGAAACTTCAGCCCTTATGTATTGGGATGAATTCCAAAAGTTCGCGAAAAAATCAGGCTGACTTCATAAACGCAAGTTGCAATGCAACATTGCAAAGCATTGCGCAACAAATGCAAAGCAATGTTGCCTTACATCACTACTTTGTCAAATGATGCAGTGCATTTGAAGGCGTTTGTGAACACCACCATGCAATGTTTGTACATTAGCGCCAGCTGTTTGTATAAATAAAATAAATAAATAAAATGGAATATATATTCCATGCTTTTTATATTTTAGCTTTTAAATTTTGTGCAACTGGCAGA
This sequence comes from Pherbina coryleti, assembly GCA_943735915.1. Classification (NCBI taxonomy): domain Eukaryota; kingdom Metazoa; phylum Arthropoda; class Insecta; order Diptera; family Sciomyzidae; genus Pherbina; species Pherbina coryleti. The sequence continues at coordinate 92,246,874 of OX030948.1, forward strand.
AAGTACATCTTCGATGCGTTTGTAAGTGACCATTATATTCAAAAATCATCTACTTATTTCGTCCCTTGTGAAAGGAAACGTGCCATCAATTTCTTTTATCTCCAGCAAAATTTTTTCCCAGATTGTTTTCCTTTTCTTTTTGTTGGCGGTAAAATCACTTTCAAAGCGTGACTTTATTACTTTATTACTTGTATTATTACTTTAAATAGAATGGTAAATAATTCATGCATTAATAAAATCAAATATTTTATAAATTTCTAATTTAATCAATTTAATAATGTATAAATATACTTGTTTTGTTTGTGAGACATCCATGTTGCATCATAAAATGAAATGATGCGCCGAAATGACATCTGATGCGCATCGCAAAGGGTTGCGATGCATTAGTGAACACACTACATTGTCAAAAATAAAGTGTGGATGTTTATGAACATTTGACCTTGCAGTGTTGCATTGCAACTTGCGTTTATGAAGTCAGCCTCACTTACTGGCTTGGCAAAACTTTTTGTTCAAAGTGAAAGAGGAATAAACTCATGGCTTAAATTAAAATGTGTATTAATAGACGAATTTAAAACAATAACGAATAGTGCACAACTACATAAACAACTCGCGGAACAAAAAAATTAAAAACTAGTAAGAAATGATCTTCGACTGGGCCGAAGTTAAAATACCCCCACGTCCGAACCGAAGTATATTCAAAGTCTTAAGCCGTCAATAAAATGTGTATTTGTATAAAACATTTTTGTTATACCTACATAGTTTTAACAGAAAATATTCGCTTTCATTTTTTATAAAATCACTTTGTATGGGGGGTGGGTGTGGTTTTCACTCGATTTGGTTGAATTTTATACACAAAGTGCATGTTATATGTCAAAGTTAATAAGCAAAATTTCAAGTCCATATATTATTTTTTGTGGAATTTAAAGAGATTTTACCTTTTTGATGAAGTCACTTTGTATGGGAGGTAGGCGTGGTCTTTATCCGATTTGGTTGAATTTCATACTTAGAGTGCACTTTAAATATCGGAGCTCATATGCAAAATTTCAAGTCCATATATTAATTTTTGTGGAATTCTAAGAGATTTTACCGTTTTGATAAAGGCACTTTGTATGGGAGGTAGGCGTTGTTTTCATCCGATTTGGCTCATTTTCGAAATTGATCTTTATTTTTTAGATAAAAGCTTAAATATTGAATTTCGTGATGATAGCTTTAAAATTACGGCTGTAATCGTGATCACAGACAGACGGACAGACAGACTGACTTGGCTAAATCAACTCGGGTGGTGATGCTGATCAATAATATATATACTTTTCCATACCTACCACGCCTCCTTATGGGCGTTACAAACGGAGTGACAAAATTAATATACCCCCATTTACGTTTTTTAAACGTGGGGGTATAAAGATGAGTGCGTTCAAGAATACTTTCTTAATATGAAAGAAATTTCTTCCCGCGGAAATATTGAAGAAAGTGCTTTGATTCAATACGTTATTGATGGCATAAGCGATCTAAACATTAACAAAACAATTTTATACGGTGCTAAAAACATAAAAGAATTTAAAGAAAAATTACGGTGCTATGAGCTCTATTCTGAAAAAGGTAAACAAACAAGTGAATCGCGACAATTTGACAAAAAAGCAGTCACAGTGGTTAAAAATGAAAAGAAATTTGAAATTAAATGTTTTAACTGCGGAGGAAAAGGACATAAGTCCATAAACTGTCTAAACAAAGAAAAAGGCACCAAGTGTTTTGAATGCAATAATTTTGGGCATCTTGCTAAAGATTGTCAAAAGCGTAAAAATGAAAGTGCAAAAAGTAACATTAGATGTTTAAATTCAACGGATGATATAATGAACAAAGAAATAACAATGTTAAACAAAAAGTGGTTTGCTTTGTTTGACACCGGTAGTAAATGCAACGTTGTGACGTATAGTGTTTATGAACTTTTAAACAAGCCGAAACTCTCTGAATCAAACTTCTATCTTGTCGGTTTTGGCCAAAAGAAAAGTGGCAATAAAATTAAACCAATCGGTAACTTTAAGCATGAAGTGGAAATTGATGGTGGCAAATTTTATTTAGATTTCCATGTTATCCCACAAGACTGTATGGATGTCGAAATAGTTATCGGTAAAGAAATTTGTTTACAAGCGGAAATAAAAATTAATTCAGACGGTATTAAAATACAAAAAAATTAAATAGTTCAACCTGATGTTTACACGATTATGAGCATTGATGTGGTATACGCGGATGAAGATGTCGACGTAGGAGTCACGGCAAGTGATATCGCGAAGCAAAAAGTTCGAGACTTAGTGCAGAGTTACCAGCCAGAAAAAAACAAATCAACGAATATCGAAATGAACATCATTTTAAAAGACGAAGCACCAATCTTTTGCAGACCACGTAGACTTCCGTTTAATGAGAGGCATTTGGTCGAGGAACAGATCGAACAGTGGCTGGAAAGTGGAATCATCGAACCATCGGAATCCGAATTTAGCAGTCCAGTCGTGCTAGTCAAAAAACGTGATGGAACTCCAAGGCTTTGTATCGATTTCAGAAGAATCAATAAGGTAATTGTTAAAGACAGATTTCCTTTGCTCATTATTGAAGACCAACTTGATCGCTTACAAAAGGCCAATGTTTTTTGTACCATCGACTTGAAAAATGGATTTTTCCATGTGGACGTTAACGAAAGCAGTCGAAAATACACTTCTTTCGTCACACACAGTGGACAGTATCAATTTCGTAAGGTTCCTTTCGGATTGTCAAACTCTCCTGGTGTTTTTCAGAGATATGTCACCTTCATATTTCGTGACTTAACAAGAAAGGGTATTGCGTTGCCATACAATGACGATATCATCATTCCAGCAAAAGACGAAAAAGAAGCATTAGAAAGACTGGAACAGGTTTTCGATTTATGCAGAGACTATGGACTAGAAATAAATCGCAAAAAATGTCATTTCTTACAAAGGCGCGTCGAGTTTTTAGGACATGTAATTGAAAACCATCAAGTGTCTCCCTCAGCCGTGAAAGTTGAAGCCATGATAAAATATCCTTTGCCTACTAATTTAAAGCAACTCGAAAGTTTTCTTGGTCTCGCAGGATATTTTCGAAAATTTATGCCTAATTTCGCCTTGGTGGCAAAACCGCTTTCTGATTTAAAAAAACAAAACCGTAAATTTGAAGTAAAAAACGAACACGTTAATGCATTTAACACACTTAAGACGATGCTAACTAATAAACCGGTTTTGAACATTTATAACCAACACTACGAAACCGAAGTACACACTGACGCTTCCATGGACGGATACGGTGCAGTGCTGTTGCAAAAGTAACCAGAATTAAGCCAAACGATACATACGATGTCACTAAAATTGGTATCAGCGAAGGACCTAAACATACGAGTACATGCGCCGAGTACATGAAGCCATGGTCGTCGTATAATGATGATGACGATGACGAGCTGTTCGAGTCGAACGCCTAGCAGGATGGCCGAGATGTGGGATTTATTTTAGTAGTATCATATGTATTGCTTAAAAGGCAACACTGACAGACAAGAACAAATTTTCAAACCTAACTGAACGAACAGAAGCAAAAGAGAAAGTAGTTGAGAAAACGACGAACGGCAGTAAAGACGTAAAATTTCCAATCCGAATATAAATATATATAACATTTAAAATCAATCCTTAAATTTAATTTCTAAAACATATTAAACTTTAAAAACATAACAAATAAATAAAACATCAAAACAAAACAATTTGTAAGTTTTCTCTATTGTAAAACTCCTATATAAATATATTGCTATTAAATATATTTACATAGTCTGTGGCCCACATTTTACCTTGAATCCAATATATTGGACCTACGCCCGAAGAGGAAACGCAACTCCATAGTATTATGCTACCACCTACATGCTTAATAGTTTTAATTGTGTGTTTCGGATTATGTGTAGTATTGTTTGGTCGACTTGCATGAGGCATTCCCCGGATCCGAACAAATTCATCATTATTTTGTCTGGTCACAATGCGTTTTCCAATTTTTTCGTATCAGATGCTTTCTTGCAAAAGCTAAAATATATATTTTTTTCTTTTTTATTCAAGTATATATATAACTTTTAACTATTTAACTTTTAACTATAACTATATTCCACTATTGTGGAATATGTTTTAAAATTATTTTCTATTAATCTATTTCGTTTTGTGTGACTAGTTACCGGTGCATTTAACTCTTTTATGAGTTCTCCCGATGAAAGAAATGGATTTTTTTAGCTTGCCATACCAACAATACGTGAAACTTTGTATAGGTTGCTCGTTTTCTGCATCGTTTTTCCTTCTTTGATTCGAAATTAATAGCAAAATACATTATTTTCTTTGAATACTTCAATAACTCTGCAATTCCATACTTTATTTTGTCTTCATTTCTTAATTTTCGGATGAATTGACGCTCAACATCTGTGCAATGCACTCCGCTCCCTATTCTGAACAAAATAGGTGCGACAGTTAGAATATCACAAAAAATTATTAATATTGTTCAAAACTTCAATACTTAAACAACACACCGAAATCCTGTTAAATCGGCTTTCGTCTGAAATAGCTAAAGTGGCCTGCAGACTGGAGAGTGAGGTTAACTAATTTGAAAATAAATACACGGAGTGTAACACATGGTCCAATAAGTCCCGAGACTAAGTAATAAAAAAAAATTTTTTTGCAAATATTCTTCTTTATTCATCAACATAGGTTCCTTCAATACATTCATTCCACCGCTTTTCTAACTTTTCAGTACAGGTTTTGTGGAACGATTTGTGCTTCGCCTCAAAATGCGCTTCAGTTTCAGCCATCACCTCTTCATTGGAGCCAAATCTCTTGCCGGCAAGCATTTTTTGAGGTCAGCAAAAAGCCAGTAGTCGCAATTCGAAGCCCAATTCGTGGATTTTCGCCATCGTTTTCATCGATTTACGACACGGTACATTGTCTTGGTGAAAAAGAATTTTTTTTTTGCTTCTTCAAATGAGGCCGATTTTTCACGATTTCATCCTTCAAACGCTCCAACAACGCTATATAATAATCGGAGTTTTTTTTTTTTCCTTTTCGAGATAGTCGATGAACAAAATTCCATGCTCATCCCAAAATACAGATGCCATAACCTTTCCAGCCGACTGTTGTGTTTTTGGTCGCTTTTGCCTGCTTTCATCGGTTGCTCTCCACTCAGCTGACGACTGTTTTGATTCCGGTGTGTAATGATGGATCCATGTTGCATCCATTGTCAGATACCGATGCAGAAATTCATGTTTATTCTTTGTAAACAGTGCCATACAACAAATAACGAAAAGCCAGAAATAAAGGAAATATAACAAAAACTGTCAATTCAGCAGCATGCGTAATTATTGAAGTGTTTTGCAGAAGACAACGTTCTTGAATTACCATATATTAGTGACCGAAATCAACTGTTATTTTCGAAATTTCAATTCAAAAAGTCAGGCGGAAAAAATATGTCTTTTCGATATTTGAATAAAGCAGTGCGATGCTTGTTAGTTAAGGAATAATAATCTTAAAAGCTTTTTATAATAGTTATATTTTACCGATTTTTTTTTTTTAGTCAAAAATTAAAGTTGAAATTTGACATTAAATTTTACGGTCAAAAATAACAGCTAAAATATAGCTTTTATTTTTTCGGTCAAAAATAACAGTTTAAATTTTAAAAGTGTAAATCGTAACAAAAGTATTAATTCTATTCATTCTACTCTTCTCTACCTTTGTTTTGCTTATCACTACACATTGCCTTCCCTGTCACTGTTGTTTGTCGAATCACTACACATCAGAGAACTGCCATACCCGAGTTACTTGTTGTTCTCTCCCTATCCAATGAAAATGTAAAATACTTGTACTCATTCGGCTCATTAGCATATTTTCGGGTGTAAATCAACGTGTACCGGGTAAGCTAGTACTCAAATTTTAACTCTTATTTTTGACTCAAAAATAAAAGTCAAATTTTAACTTATATTTTTGACCGGAAAAATAAAAGTCATATTTTAATTTTTATTTTTGACCGAAAAAATAAAAGTCATATTTTAAATTTTATTTTTGAACGAATAAATAAAAGTCACATTTCATCTGTTATTTTTGACCAAAAAAAATCGGTCAAAAAATCTATATTATTATTACGCAAGTGATTTTTTGGTAAGGACCATCAAATCTATACCATAAATGGGATTTTCATAAAAAGAGTATCAATAGAAAGGTTTGCTCTACAGATGTGCAATAAGGTCTTAATTTTTCTCAAATATTTTTACTTAATTAAAAAGAATCAAAGTAATCTTCAAAAAGTCAGTTTTCTATTTGCTGCCTAAAACTATGTGATACATTTTTTCTGAAATTTTCCAATTTCATATTATTGTATAATTAAAGCAGTTGAGCGAAGCGAAAAACGTACATATATATTTTATTTTGATACATTAACCGGAAAATAGCAAATTCAATTCTTCTGTATTAAGTGGTAAGCCCACTTTTATAGTTGTGCTCATCTTATCATTATAGATGAAGCAAGTATTATTCCTGCAGTACCACTTACAGTTACTGATCGTATGTTTTGCGATATTACCATATAAATCGTAAACCGTTTTATGCCGGAAAAGTTATTGAATTTCTGGTGATTTCAAGGAAGCGTTCAAGTTATCCCTCATTTCAGGCGTGCAATGACGAGCTACTGAAGGTAATGCCGGACAAATTACCGATTGATTTTAATTATATGATCTGCAAAATGACATGTCAAATATGACATGAAATATGTCAAAAAGCTTAAAAGTTTTAATAAAAAAAAAAAAAAAAACGAACACTAGATATTTTTTTGCATTTTGGCGTTTTAACGCAAAACGGGCTTACTAGTAACTATTATTTATTGACTTTTTTTAAAAAAGTCAATACAGTTACGGTCCCTGCGATATATTATTATGCAGATCAAATAGTTGATAAAAAAATAACGTGTAGCGGTACTAAATATATAATTTTTATTAATCTTGCAATATGATATTTCATATTAATAACACTGTTCTACAAACATTTTTTTTTTTACTGTACAAGAGCTCCCACCGATATTTTACATTTTGCCGATTATTATCATCATATGATGACTCTGCGTTTTCAGGATGTTTTCATTATTCAACTTTTTCGTTAAGGACCTTTTATTTAATTCACTTCGATTTTCGTACCTTGCCTTACTTAATGTATCATAACTTTGCTTCTATTTATCAAAAATTGATTTTTATTAACAATTACACTTGCAGTCTTCCATTTTTGCTGAAATATCTTCAGTCGTTTAATTTTTTACAAATTTATAGGCGCTTACATGAACAGAGAGAGCATTTTTATACCCCCTCGTTTAAAAAACGTAAACGGGGTATATTAATTTTGTCACTCCGTTTGTAACCCCCATAAGGAGGCGTGGTAGGTGTAGAAAAATATATATATTCTTAATCAGCATCACCACCCGAGTCGATTAATCCATGTCCGTCTCTCCGTCTGTCTGTCTGTCCGTCTGTCTGTCTGTCCGTCCGTCTGTCTGTCTGTGATCACGACTACAGCCGTAATTTTCAAGCTATCATCACGAAATTCGATAGTTTAGCTTGTATCTAAAAAATAAAGGTCAAGTTCAAAAATGAGCCAAATCGGATGAAAACCACGCTTATCCTTCGTTATCCTTCGTTTTATCTCAATACTGACATCGTTAAAAGAGTTAATTCTGGATCCCAGGTAGTCCTTAATAACCTCGAAGGAGATGTTGTCAACAGTGACGTGGTTTTCAAGACACTGGGATTGTTTATTCGACTCGACTCTTTCGCTAATGTGGAGAATGCTGCACTGACTTCGCGCGTATTATGGGCAATAATATCGATATCATCAGCATACGCCAGCAGCATAATACTTTTGTAGAATATCGTGCCACTGTGTCTCAAATCAGCAGCTCGGATGATCTTCTCCATCAGATCTAGGACCGATTGTGGAATTTCCCATCGCCACAACAACAACACCAACAACAACAACACCAACAACAACAACAACAACACCAACAACAACAACAACAACAACAACAACAACAACAACAACAACAACAACAACAACGCAGAGGTGCTACATATCGATAGCAGCGACTGCGTGGACGATCTTTACCCAGTGGCTGTCACCAACGCCGTCCAGACGATGCTAGCAGGAAGACGCCCAGGAGAGGTGCGGAACTCTATCCGGAAAATTAACGTGGAAGGTACCGCATCAAGATCGGGAGGTGAGGGGAGATGAGAATCCGTTGCCTGTCCGAAGTAAGAGGGGAGTGTCACGACAAAAAATCGCCACACTCTACATCCACACAACAGCCGAGGACACTTGGTGAACACCACCAGTGTTGCTTATTTAGCTTAATTTTTACTTTTACACACACACATAAACACTAAATTACATCAATAAATAAGCACATGAATACAAAAATTAACACCCATACACTTTTATATTATAAACAAAGAGAGAGAATGGGAAAGCATATAAAAAAGGTTGGAAACTTGCAAAACGTGCGCAAATACATGCGCAAAGTCAAGTAGCGGCGGATGACATAAGGAAGCAACAGAAGGCAAATTGCTGGGCAAAAATGTGTAAAAGTTCTGGTGGAAGACAACAACAAAGCCGCACCGTACGGGACTTCGGTTACGGGAAAAATAAGCCCAGAACTTTCGATTGTGGTACCTTGTTTGTCACAAACAACAAGAGGACGATGATATAAATACGCCGCAATCGAAAACAGGGTACAGAATGTATTGTACATTTTAAGTGCGCAGAGGAAGAAGTGAAATCCAAGTTATCAAAGTAAATAATAAAATAATGAAGCAGTGCAGCAGTTGGACTGAAAAGTACTTAAGTAAAATACGCCGACCGAAGAAAAGCAGTAGAAAGTTGCAAAGTCAGATGGGGTGAGAATTGTGAGAAGTAAGATATTTTTTTTGTTAAAAGCAGAGTCGTTGGCTTGTAGGCCCACCTGCAAAGGAATCGGTAGACACTTCGGTGGCTTGAAGGCCCACTTGTCTACTCAAAAGAAAAAGCAGAGTCGTTGGCTTTTGGGCCCACCTGCAATCAAACAACAACAAGCAGCGTCGATGGCTTGTAGGCCCCCCTGCAGTAGCAGTAGACAGAGTCGGTGGCTTGTAGGCCCGCCTGTTAAGCCGAGACGCAGAAGAGACAGACCCGGAAGTGATGAGGCCCACAAAAATCAAAAATGCATAAATATTTAAATTCAGATATTTCAAATTGTATTAAAAGAACATTTGTTAAAGAAAACAACAGTGTGTAATTTCTTGTAAGAACCTTGGAGACCCGCTGAGCTTACCCCAGCAAAACCAAAAGAACCAGCGGAGGTTCGTTACACCCTTTAACATGTTGTTAATTTTTATGCAATTTTCTTCTTTAGCAAAAAAAAAGTAAAGATGACTTGAAAGAACCATGAGATTACTTCTGTTCATTTTCGACTCAAGCTCAAATGTGTAAAAATTGTTCTCACCTAAAGAAAATTTGTTTAGCCCTTTAACGACCAAAGAACAGAATCTCAGAATGTATATTCTAGGTATTAGTTTAAAAAGTAATTCACAGCTACATACATTTTTCTAATACCTTTTTTAGTATCTACGCGTCTACACCACTTACCTAATTTTATAGATCTAGGTCAAGTGGTTTAGGCTGGTAATCGATCGGTAAGTGAGTGAATGAGTCAGGACAAAGTATTTTATGTTTTAAGATGTAGATAATATATGCTTTTATTTTTATAAATTTTCTTTCAGCAATTTTTTAAAATCTGCATAGTAATCTTTTGGTTTTTTTCCAATTTATTATTTTTCCGCAAATGCTATATCTTCGGGTCAGAGATAAGACTGATATATAGGCAAAATTTTCGAGATCTATCGATCTGTGTCATCAGTTTGCTTTTATCTTTTATAGTTTTCGAAATATGAGACATCTACTTTGTGCTATACAACACTGTTGTGACAAGCTTCGTAACCTATTGTGTTCTATAAGCAAAAAATCGTGCATATAGAACAAAAACGAAGCAAAAATACTAAGTAAAAAAATATTTTTTTTTATTTTGTTCTATATGCAAGTCTAAATAAAGTTATTAAAGTTATTATTTGGAGATCTTTGTATTTATATTGCTTTTTTTTTTTGTTTTTTTTCTGGTTTTTTTAGCTTCACATTGCACTTGGCTAATGAAATGAAACAAAAAAGAAAAAATCCCACTTTAGATTGCAGTTGGTAAAAAAAATAAAACAAAACAGAAAAGGAAACACCATTACAAACGTTTAAAAATAGCTTAATACTAAGAATAAGAATGGATAAGCAATAGATAAGAAGATATCATCGGAGAAAGTAAATGATGTGAAAAGTTTATACAACTTGATGCAGTGGCATACTACAAAAAGGGTATTCACGGGTTGATGCGAATTGCAAGAATGCGAAAATGCAACATATTTTTCGCACTAACGCGTGAACATCAATATTGTAACATTACTTATTTGAATCAACGTACAAACTTAGCCTTTTTAAAGTCTTACCCAGATGCAGGCCCGTAGCCAGGATTTACCTAAGGGGGGGGTTTGGATTAAAAAAAATATCGATAGTTTTTGATATCGATAAATGAAAAGGTATTTTTTATATAATTACCAGAAAGATGGGAAAAATCAGTGGCTAGAAATAGACATTACTTTGAGAAATGAATTTGTAACAAATTTTTCACAATAAAGCGACAAACTTGAAAAAAAAACACTTTAAAACTTTTTTGTACACCAAATACATAAAACAAAAATTAATTTTTTATCTTTGTTTATTTTATATATTTATATTAACAGCCCCATTCTGCGTACTTGATAAATTTACCTTATTGAATATTTATCAAGTATTGATTATTTATCAAGAGTTGGTATTCTGTGATAGAAAAAAAAACTCTTTAATTGATAAATTTGTCAATATCTCATTTGCTATTGATAAATTTATCAAGAGAGTTGTGATTGCTCGTAGCAGGCAACACCAAGGTTAATATTGACATAATAATGTTAACAATAATAATTATTTTCTACAAATTAATACACTTTTGTGGAACATAAGGAAAATTAAAGCAGAAATCTGTTCTCTGTGTTATGTTATTAATGAGAACAATTAGCTGTTAACAGGAATTTACCTACTCTGGTGAATTACGAAAACTTTTTATTTATCAAGGTTGCTGTAGAATACTAAAAAAGATTTCGATTGTTAAAATTCTTTACAAATTTTAATTATAAATTCCTTATCAAGAAAACGCAGAATAGGGCGGTAAGTCTTCTTATTTATTTTTTTTTGTTAATTCTAATAACACAGCGTCCGCTGTGACACTGCAATCCCTATGTATGCTTAAGGATGCACACCCATTTAACATAAAAAACGTGTGTTCTATAATTTCAAAACTGTCGTTTGTTGAGTTCAATGTGTTTCGGCTATATATCTTGCTTATCGTTGCACTGTCATTTTGGAATACAGAAAGACGCTAAAAAAATAAAATTTTCAAGACAAACTTCTAAAATGACGATAAATAAGCATCTTATATTATTATTTTAATACTTTACTTGCAAACTTATATCGGTTTATCATTCTATATAAAAATAACCACGATTAGAATAACGACATTTTCTTGTATTTCCTGACTTTTGTAAAGGCCACAATGAAAGGTTAGAAAATTTTATTTAAAAAGTTTTTATTATCATTCGGTAAAATTAACAAGAGGTTGTGATCCTGCGCCTCCAAAACCAGTGTTAAAAAATACGCAAAACTTGCAATAAGCTGCATTTTCCAATTTGGAGTAAACCAACCAATGCCAACGGTGCGACCAAGAATGCTTAACACTTTAACTGCCACCATACAAAAAAAAATATCGGGTCCTCCAGGCCATTTTTTCGAACAAATCAGAAAAAGTTTTTTTTATATTTGGGTGAAATTTTGAAATATAATATTGAGGCACAACATATGTACCTCACGGCCTGATGTATACGTTGACTGTATATTTAGTGTGGATGACGGACAGATGAATATGGCTAAATCGACTTGGGTGATGATGCTGATCAAGAATATATACACTTTTCTATACCTACCACGCTTCCTTGTAGGCGTTACAAACGGAATGACAAAATTAAAGTTTTTAAAATTAAAATCCCAGTAAAGTGGGTTTTTTTAAATCGTGGGGGTATAAAAATGATGCGCTAAAGATAGTTTTAGGTATGGCAGGCCATGCGGAATTGAACTACGTTTACAGATTTGCATTTCGAGGTACTAATTTTAAACCATGAACTATAATGTGTAATCAAATACTGAGGCACATACGCTGTGCCTCAGAGCCTACGTGGACATTTTACTGAGGCACACCGTATGTGCCTCATGGCAGTTAACGTGTTAAATCGGAGTTTGCGAGAACCGCTGGCAGGAAAATTCAAATTTGGTGGAGACACATAAATGCTTTGAAAACTTTCAAGGCGGTTCGAATCGGAAATATTGCTCATCAACTTGAAAATATCGTTATTTGGACATTGATATACTCTCGAAGTCGAATGCAGTTCCGATGAATCAAATGATATTTCTGAAAAAATTTCTACAATCATACACACAAACTTAGAGTTATAAGCATTAAAAGTAAAATATTAATACCGCAACTTGTACTTGTACTTGTACTTGTACCGCTTTCCACATAGCTGTCAACATTTAAGCTTTCTACAACTGCAGGTTACAAAGGAAGTTCTGAAGACGTTTCAGATTCCAAAGTTTCTTGAACGTTTTCTATCGGGTTTTCCAATAAGAGTTGTTATTTTGGTATTCAAAGGAAAATGCCATTTTTTGAGATATATGATCGGATGTTTATTTCATAATAATCATCCGAAGGTATGCCGTTAATAATGAAAAGCAACATCAGCCAAATGGCCACCACGACCACGCTTACAGCACAATATCCTTTTCATGAAATTTTCCATAACCAAATCGCAAAGTGGTTGCCCTATGTCCTCATTTTCGAAAAAGTAAGGTCTAATGACCCCGCCGGACCATAAACCGCACCAAACAGTCACACGTTGAGGATGAAGGGGCTTCTCAACAATAACTCTTGGATTTTCCGAGCCCCAGATGCGACAATTTTGCTTGTTGACGTAGCCACCGAGGTGGAAATGAGCCTCATCAGTCAAGATGATTTTTCGATGGAATTCCGGATCATTTTCATGCATTTCAAGGACCCAATCAGCAAAGTCACGACGTTGTTGTATCGTTCCATTTTTAGTAATGGCATAGTTTCTACTTGTCAAATGTCAAAGAATAAAAGCTTTAAAAGTGAGCGCTTCACAATAGCGGGCGATTCACAATAACACCTCTTATTGGAAAACCCTGTACAATACAGATGAAATATAATATTATTCGGATTTTGTCGGTTCCGCATCAAGCAAAAAGTTAATCCATTAATATTCAATCAATGCAAACACGCTACAAAAAAAAAAACACAGCTTTCAAACATTCAGAAATATTCGGCAACTTTTTAACACATTTACGCATTGATAAAGGAAGAAAAATCATTTGAATCAAGCACTTACTTTCCACCGTTCTAGCCTTTTTTTACTTCTGGTTTCTGCAGCCAATTAAGTAGACTAATTTTTGTAGTTTTGGCACAGTAAAATTAACAATAGAAACTCTTAAACTTATCTAACGAAACGCAATCAAAATTTCACCACTTTCACGTTACACCTGTTAACGCAATAAATTCTTAAATTGCTGGTCGTAGACAAAGTTCAATTGAATGTATCGAACTTTTTTCGATACTTAAGCTTGTTGATGTTTTCGCTGTATTTCGCTATATTATTTTTTTATACTTTTTGGACCATAAGGGGGAGGGGTTTTAACCCTAAAAACCCCCCCCCTTGTCTACGGGCCTGCCCAGATGGCAACTATGCTTGAAAACACCCACAACATGAATCAGCTGTTTCGCATCACTGTTTGTGCGCTTTCGCAATAGGTTTGAGCAGTGCGTAATCCAAGAAGAGTTGCAAAATTGCTTCTAATGTGTTTGTTGTTGGAATGAAGCAAAAATTCGCAATCTGGTATTTTCGCATCGTCGCAACTGTGTTTGGCATCAACTCGTGAATACCCCTAATAATTTGTTTAATACAAGTTAAAATATAGGTACAACTTTTTGTCTTCGTTTTTTAACAAACTTGCTTCAATTAAAAAATCTCCGTAAATCAAGCATGAGCTTCGTGGAATCGAAGTCAAATGAATTTGGTTAATTTTTTACTTGATTTTGTAGTCGAAACTTACCTTTTAAGAAATTACCAGGTATTGATTTAAGTGGACTCATAAGAACATATGTATAAGATTAAGTTTAAAATTAAGTTAATATTATAATATATGAAATAATGTTTTTGTTGAGTGAAATCACATTGCTTTTCATTTCTCCAATACATATTACATTTTGTTCTATATGCTATAAAACAAGAAGAGTTTCGTAAATAAGTGCATATAGAACAAATTATTTTTTTTTTAAACGCATCTTACTTTAAAAAACGCTTCCAAAGATGAACATTTTATTTGACAGAAAAAACCACAAACTCTTGAACTTTCCTTGGTAAGAAAATTGCGGCAGATTTTTCGGTTCAGTTTTTTACTAAACTTTGAACTTGATTTACCCAAAAAACATTTTTGTCATATAGAACACAAAAATTTACGAACGACGATCTGTTAAAGTCGTTATCCTGGAGTTGCGCCTTGAAGCTTTTGAAATCTTTATTGGAGTGTTCCATAGCTTCCTCTGATAACATTGAGCACCATGAACGAGAACCTTGTACACTGCGGGGGACATGGACCACCATCCGTATTTTTTCACGTATAGCTCCGCAGTTTCTTTGGTATATTTAGCAAATTTGTGCGGGTATCTCATAAATCTTCGCTCTTATGACTAACTCACGTTACTATCTAGTTTTACTTTGGGAATAAATTTGGTAAAACAATTTATGGTTCTAACATCATGACCTAAAACTCAAAACTGATTTAAACTATCAAATAATTAGAATTCGTGTTTAACAATCCCATGAAGTTTTTCTTAAAAAAGGAAGCACTCTAAATTTTTATGAATACGTCCGTTAGTTTTTTAATTTTATGTATGTAGCCTTTGTAAAAGTCATAATCTTGAGTGAGTCACTCCCACTTTTTCACACGAAATAGTATTAATGTTTTTTTTTACCATGTATCAAATATTTTTCTTCATGTTGAATAAAATGCATTTTATAGCTTGCTCACTGAAATGGGCTTTTAAGTGGGCGGGCCACTCCCCTTTTTTGGCAAACATTTTGATGTCACGTCTTATAACTATATGGCAAAATTTGTTGTAGCTTAAACACAAGCAATGTATAGTGTTTTAACTATAGCGGGTAATCGAACGTTTCAGCTTCAGTGCATACTCGGTAGTATAGTTATAGTTTAAAGCTCAAATACTCGAAAAGGCGCAAATAGTCGCAAAAAATGTTGATACTTTTCGTGGCTTTCGTGGATTTGAGCGGAAAAAACAATGACAGCTTATTAAAAATTACAAATTTTCAGAAAAAAAAAACAAAAAAACGCACAAATTCAAACATGCGTCACTGTCCCAAGAACAACAATTCTAAAAAAAATGCCCAGAACTAACCTTCTATTAATAAGCTTTCATTGTGTAAAGTTTCATTAAATATTTTTTATAATTAAAGATTTTATAGGCACTTTTATTGAGTGGTGTCATATAAAAATTGAATAAACAACATTTTTTTTCAAAAAAGCGCCATCTTTAGTTGACCGTGGTAACTACATCATACGATAATTTAACAAACAAAACTGATTTTCTGCATAAGGAATGTGTCTAGATTACAAAAAGAATTGAAAAAAATTTAAACCATGTTACTTTCCAATAACCCCTAATGCGAGCGTTTTGCCTCTATTTTGTCCAACGTGCGTCCTCGCCGAAACCAGTGGCACGACCAGGAGTGTTGCGACGCCACTGCAGAAAAAGACGCCGCCTACAAAGCCACCCTGCAGTCGGTTGTAACGCGTGCTGCTAAAGAGCGATACAAAGAGAAGAGGAAAGAAGAGAGCCGCATTTTCAGGCGAAAGAAAAGAGAAGCGGAAATGCGTGAGTGCGAGAAAATTGAGATGCATGGTGACAGGAATGAGGTCCGAAAATTTTTCGAAAAAATACGACGCCTGGCCGATGGTTTCAAGACCGGGGACTCTTCCTGCAAGGATGAAAATGGGAATCTAGTGACAGATATCCAGAGTACACTGATGATGTGGAGGGAACACTTCTAGGCTTCTGAATGGTGACGACAACAATCCCGCCAATATAGATGATATCCCCTAATTGTGGACGACAGCGTTGAAGTTCCACTGCCCGACCATAGTGAAGTCTTGAAAGCTATAGCTCGACTTAAAAACAACGAAGCCGCAGGAGCTGATGGCTTACCACACGAAGCTCTATTTTTTTAATGAAGTTTCAGTTTCAGTTTATTTCACAAACTCCATTAATGTTAAGATTACACTTCAGATAGTAATTTTATACTTAAATTAATAATACATGTTTAAAATTCAATATTTAAAATTAAGTTAAAGTACATAAAATTAAAGTTAAAGTACATAAATTTAACATAGCCCTAATGGAGAAAGTAGTGACATTAATAGTATATATAAATACTGTGTTAAATGTCACATGATATGCAATTTTGGGATTTCTTATGCAAAAGAAAGCAAGCCAAAGTTAAGAGAGAAAGAAGCAAAAGAAGAAGAAAGTGGATAGCGTAGAAAAAAGAAAAAAACGAAAAAGAGATTTTAGTATAGAATAGTATAGTATGATGTTAATAAATTTTACTGGAGATTTCAATGAGACAAGATTACGTATTCGGATGAAGAAGAAATTCTATGTCCTTGGGGCTAAAACCGAGAAGCCATGATTTAACTTGTTTTAAAAAGGTATATTCTGATTCCAAGCACTTAATTGATGACGGAAGACTGTTGAATAATCTACGGGACAGTATTGAGTAATTATTTCTGTAAGTAGTCGTTCGAAAGGCAGGCACGACAACATTATTGGCATGTCTTAAATAATACGGCGATACTAAGTTGTATTGTGCTTGCTCCTGAACATTGAAGAATTGTTTTAGTACCTTAAAATAAAAGAGATGGCGAACAGGTAAAACTTGAAGATATTTAAAAAGCTCATGACTAGGGCAACGGTTATCGACATTGCAGATTTTACGAATAATCGGGGCTGTCATAGAAACCAAGACGGTTTGGCTTTTTGTCGGAATTACAAACCAATTCCGATTTCATTTGGTGTCACAAAATCGCATTGGTTTAGCGTTTTTCGAACATAAACAAAACCGATGTTCGAATCAGCTGTTTTACACATTTTTTTCTGTATATGTGCAAATTTTATTTAGCAATTTTGTTAAATTGAAATGTTTTTTGTCTAAATTTAATAAAAATCATTAAATAAACATAAAATGGCTTCAGCTGTTATTGGATTTTTGTTAATGGAAGAAGGGAGCTCTGAAAAAGTTAAGAGAAGAATTTTGAGAGATTGCAGCAATCCACTTGAGCTGCCAGAGTCGGTGTAAGTATATTTTTTTTTTTTACTGTGCAGTTGTGTTTTAAGCTATTTTGTAGATTTATAGCCCATTATCGTTTAAACAAAGAGGCTTTCCGTATGGTACTGCTCACCATTCAATCGCAATTGTCACTATCGCAAATTCCACCTGTACTCCAGCTAGCAGCCACAATGCGATTTTTAGCGGAAGGATCCTATCAAAGATCTGTCGGAAATGACTCTAGCATAAGTCTTGGTAGAAGTACCGTGTCAACAATTTTGGGTGATGTTCTAAAAGTTATGGAGCGATTAATTTGTTCTCAATGGGTGCAACTTGACATGGACCATAACGAAAAACGCAGATCAAGAGAATATTTTTATAGTAAATACAAAATTCCTTCTATTGTTGGATGCATCGATGGAACACACATTAAAATCATTAAACCTAGTATTGACGAGCATTTATACTTTAATCGAAAAGGATATTTTAGTATGAATGCCATGATTGTAAGTAAAAAATGTATTTTAATATTAAGAAATATTTTCCAAAAGTTTCGTATGTATTTTGTTCAGATTTGTGACGGCGACATGCAAATACGGGCAGTAGATGCACGGTATCCCGGCTCTAGCCATGACGCATTTGTTTGGAACATAAGTACTGCTAGACAACATTTTCTTAGGAAGTACGAGTCAGGCGACCGGACAACTAAATTATTAGGAGATTGTGGATATGGCATTGAGCCTTTTTTGTTAACACCTTATAGAGATCCGCACTACAACTCTAAGGAATACAGATTTAATATGGCCCATTCTTCAGCTCGTAATATCGTGGAGCGAACTATAGGCGTACTAAAACGCCGGTTTCGCTGTTTACTAAGCACATTGCACTATAGTCCAAAAAAAGTGGTTCAAATTATAAACGTTTGCAGCGCGCTGCACAATATATGCAGAAAGTACAACATAGCATATAACGAGGATAATAATATTTCTGCAACAAGCACTATTGAGGACAGTGTAGAAACGCCACCGAACGCGACTTTACGAACTGAAGGTCAGAGGATAAGGGACGAAATAGCTAACACTCTATAATAAATGATATTTTTATGTATGTAAAATAATAATTTATTACTTAAAAACAAAAAAAAATTCATTAAACAGTCTTACAGAAGGTAACATTAAAATATTTGTACTTTTAGTAAAACTAGGAAAAAAAAATATATATGATTTAAAAAAATTGCTTCTTATACATCTTGGTATAAAATATCACTTTTCACTGGTTTTTTTTATGGTTAAACTTAAGCAGATCTAAATCCAATTGCTTTTTTTTGAGTTCATTTTTGTTTTGCATTGCTTGCAATATTGATGTACTAACACACACAAACTCGTTTTTGAGGTCATGTACTGCACCCACGACAGATTCATTATTTTTCTCCATCGCTCTATAAATGCGCCTGAGACTGCTTGCGTTTGCTTTCTATTCTTGGCTTTTTTGGAGTGTTGGTGATTGAAAGTGGTGATATTGGCCGCTTTGAAGAAGTTGATGGCATTTCGTCCTCACTTCCATATTTAGCATTTTCGCTGAGGCCAATTGCAGTGCCCGGCACACCTTCCACCGACCGCGCTATGCTAGATACGGTTGATGTTTGGAAAAGGGACCTCCACCAGTTGCTCAGGATTCGGTTTGGTTGTGTGCAAGCTTCTTTTTTATTTCGCTTTTCCACTCAGTCCATGTCTATGAATAAGTACAAAACCAGTAGAAGTTATAATTTATAATTTTGTGGCACAAATTTAATTTTACCTTTTTCCATCCATTTACATCCTTCTGTGGTGGTCCTGCACTATTAAGGGACTCAGCTAATGTTTGCCAAAGAGAATCCACAGCTGGTTTATCCCGCTTAGTAAAGCCCTTGGCAATGTCAAGATATTTATCCATAAAGTCCAGGATAATGATATTTTGGGTAGCATTTTTATGTTTTCACCTTGTTATAAAAAAAAATATAAATTAACATATGTATATTTTTAAAAAAGACCAAGAATTTACTTACATTTCAATAAAATATCAGCTAACAATAAAAAAAAAACGCGCGCAAATTAAATCTGTCAACTGTCAGATGCTTGGTTTATTTCCAATAAGAAAATCGATAACATTGGTTTCTGTGACATCTAAAACCGACATTAATTCCGATTCGAACATAAAACCAATAATATCGGAATTCGTGACACCAAAGCAAATTTTTTGTCGTTTTTAAAACCAATTCCGACAGCTATTGGATTTCATGACAGCCCCGAATGTTTTTTTGCAGAACTAATAAATGCCTTATCTTATTCGCATACGAGCCACCCCAGCAAGAAATTCCATAATTAAGCTTAGAGTGAAAAAGTCCGAAGTAAAACATTTTAAGAAGATTGGAAGAACAAAGTTTATTAAGCATATAAAATTTTCTTAGTATTGAGCGAAAATAAATTTGATATGTATCACCCACCAAGTAAAATAGATATTACTTGGCATAATGTTTATGTCAAGCAATATATTCCCAATCCCATGCGCTGCAAAAAATGCCAATTGTTAGGCCACACACAAAATCGATGCAACCGCCCTCCAGCATGCGAAACTTGTAGCCTTCCCCCACATTCCCCTGAGAAATGCACTCGGACACTTTGCGCTAATTGCTCAGCCCAACACTCTGCTGCTTCCAAAGATTGCACAAAATTTTTGCAGGCAAAAGAAATTTTGAAAATAAAAACAATAAACAAGTGCACAATGACAGAAGCCGTAAAAAAATACAGAGAATATAATCCACTACCCAGTAGCTATTCAGAAACGTACTCTACAATCACACAAAATTTGATCAACAAACATCCACTCATCAACCATCCAACATCAACACCAAACAAACCACAGACCACCTCTAATTCACCACTAAAAGACACAAAGAGTAACCCAGAAAACAACTATCCAGCACGTGCTGATATTGACAATTCTTCTTCACATCTTCCACCTCTCTCTTCTTCATTAACCTCATCAATCATAACCTCAAAAAATTCTTCACATTCTTCTCACAAACCAATAAGCTCTAATAATTCTTCACTCTCTTCACGCACACCAACACACAATTTCTCTCACTCCTCTCAACAAAGCTCAACCTCTAATATTGCCAAGACAGTCTCCTCCTCAATGGAGATCCCGTCTCCTAATTCTTCAACCAACTCTCTAAGTCTACAAAATCCGTTTCATCTCAACGAACTAAATTATACAGATAATGATGAGTTCGACATGACAAAACTAAACAAACCAATGTCACCTTTTAACACTAACGAAGCCTTTCCACAAGGTACGGTGTTGATATCAGACGACGAAATCTAATGTACTAATGTTATCAGTGCTTCAATGGAACATGAATGGCTACTACAACAACCTTCATGAACTACAAATCTTAACAAAAAAGTATTCTCCATCGATTATCTCTATACAAGAAACACACTTAGCTTTTAACAACAATCCAAATGTCTCCAAACAATATTACGGCTATTTCCACAACCTCTCTCAAAACACTACAAAAACAAACAAGGTATTGGAGTTATGATTAAAAAAACAATTCCCCATAGAATCATTAATATCAATTCCAATATTGCAGCTATTGCAATATAAATTGATTATGGCGTTAAAACGACTTTTATTTCACTCTACATTCCCCCAAGTCAAACTTTTTCATCCAGAGAAATTTTCCAAATCATAGACGTCTTTTCTTCACCAATTTTTCTTTTAGGTGACCTAAACTCTTGGAGCAACCTTTGGGGGTCACCAACAACAAACACTCGTGGTAAGATAATCGAAGATGTTATTTTATCATCAAATTTAATTGTTTTAAACGACGGTTCCCCTACCCACTTTTCAACCCACAACACAATGACTCATATTGATTTAACCCTCTGTTCAAGCAACTTAGCTCCTAAGTGTACATGAAAAATTTTTGAAAATTTACATGGAAGTGACCACTTTCCAATAATAACGTACATTAACTTTAATATTCCACTAACAAACTTTAAACCAAAACCAAAATTTAAAACTGATTTTGCAAATTGGGATAAATTCAAACTTAAATGCGAGCACTATTCCTTAGCTAGTAGCGTCTCCAACAATATCAACCAAGAAACTGCAAAAGTTACGAAAATTATTCGCTCAGCAGCAAATATTTCAATACCCCAAACAAAATCCAGACTGATTAAGTCAAATGTACCGTGGTGGAATTCAGAACTCCAATCTCTTAGAACCGAGAAACAAAAAGCTTGGTCTGAATTTAAACGTTTCCGCTCATTGCACAACCTGATCAAATACAAAAAAAAGAACGCCCTCTTTAGACTGAAAGCTAAAAGTGCGAAAAATTATTGTTTAGAAAACCTTACCAGTGCAATCAACCCTTTAACAAGCTCTAAAAAAGTCTGGTCCGATATAAAAACACTTGTTGGCGAATATAAAACATCAAAAATTAAGGTTGTTAATACTAGCAACGGCCAAATATTTTCCCCCATGGAAATTGCAGACTACTTTGCATGCCAATGGTCATTATACTCATCCGACAATAACTTTAAGCAACAATTCGTAACAGAAAAAGCTGGCACAGTCAATAGACCTTATGCCCAAAATAATCTCTCTCCTTCTGCAAAACAAATTGAAGACACAATCTCCCTTACAGAATTTGAATATGTTATAACACACGTAAAAGGTAAAACCCCAGGTTTCGACCGTATCTCATACCCGATCCTTAAAAATTTACCGGTCATAACAACAAAAAGATTGATTAATCTATACAACAACATTTTTACTCAAGGCACTTACCCTCAGAGCTGGAAAATTGCTTACATCATCCCTATTCCCTATCCCAAAAGCCAAACAACGATATAGCCGGCTACCGTCCAATTTCCCTACTACCCTGTATGGGAAAGTTGTTAGAAAAAAATTATTGCAAGCCGTTTAATGTGGTTCGCTTTAAAAAAGAAACTTATCAGCCCTAATCAAGTTGCTTTTAAAAAGGGTCAAGGAACCACTGATGTTCTACTTCACTTAGATAATTATATCTCGAATGCTATTTCAAGCAAAAATCACATCACAATTTTGGGGATTGATTTTGAGAAAGCATTCGATCGCATCGGTACACACGTTGTTCTAAAACAACTTATAAAATGGAAAATTGGACCGAAAATCTTTCAATTTGTAAAAGGTTTCCTGTCCAATCGAAAACTGAGAGTCGTAGTTGAAAACAATGTCTCGAAAACGAAACCACTAGAGAATGGCATTCCGCAAGGATCGCCTTTATCGGTGGTACTGTTTATTATAGCATTTGATGAAGTCAGCCATATTGTAACAAAATTTAAAAACATAGAACATAGTATATATGCTGATGACTTAATAATCCTTTCCAAGACTACTGACCTAAATGCTATAAAATACATTTTCATTGATATTTTAAACAATCTTCAAGACTGGTCTAACTATTCAGGAGCCAACATATCATACGAAAAATGCAAAACCATACACATTTGTCGTAAGCATAGTTGCTCAAATTTTAATTTTTCACATAATAACGTAAATATTGAAAATGTCAATGTACTAAAAATATTAGGATTACTTATTGACTCCAAGTATAGTTTTAAGCCATATTGTGAATATGTAAAAAAAAGCATAGCTCTTAGACTAAACATTATTAAATACTTTTCTTCTAAACACTGCCTAGTTCATCAGTCTACTTTATTAAACATCACAAGAGCTCTAATTCTATCCAAAATTGACTACGGCCTTCCAATTTATGGACAATGCGCAAAAAGCATCATCAACATTTTGGGTGCACCGTATCATTCTGCGATTCGGAAAAGTCTCCGTGCATTCCCTACGTCACCAATAAAAAACATCCTGGCTGAAGCTGGTTTCCCTTCAATTGCCGAAAGGATCACACACAGCACATATCGCCTGATTCCGAAACTAGCATCTAATCAAAACCCTGTCTTATCCAAAGACATCTCACTTTTATCTAAAAGGCTAAAAATCTTTAAAAAATCTCCAGTTTTGTTTAAATGCCTTCAGTATGCTCAAGCAAACAACATTCCTCTCAAGCCAACATTAAAAAAATCCAACTGCTTCCCACCTTGGAAACTTAGCCCGTCTTCGTTCTTGCTAGAGTTACTTAGCAGTCCAAAAGAAGAAACCAGTGATTTAGAATATCAACAACGTTTTTTAAATGCTAAGAACCTTTACGAAAACTATAGTTGGGAATTTCTCTACACGGATGGCTCACAGTCTATAACACGTCTTTTGCAGTAGTAAATAAAAACGGTGAAGTTACCAATATGGGCCTACTACACAATCACTGCTCTGTCTTCACAGCTGAAGCAGTGGGAATATACAACGCAGTTAAATATTCTATAGCAAAAAGAGGAAAGTTTATAATTTGCACTGATAGCTTATCGTCAATTAATGCAATTCGTAATCCGTCATGCAACAGTAACACAATCGAATCAATAAGGGACAATCTCATAAGATTTCAAAACAAAATAAAAATCATGTGGATACCTGGCCATGCTGGTATCATCGGAAATGAAAAGGCGGATACTGCAGCAAAAGAAGTGAGCAAGAAACCGACGTTTTATATCCATACATCGGAAAAGAAAGACATTAATCACCTAATCAACAAACACCTTCTAAACATGCAACAAGATGCTTGGAATACGTACCAACACCACTACTCAGCCATTAATCCGTCACGAAGTCGACCAACGTATCCAACATTTAAATACATTCATGAGCTTCTATGCAGAATATGGTCGGAAGAATGCATTCCAAACGATTGGAACCTCAGTGTACTCTGCCCAATCCACAAGAAATGCGATACCACAATTTGCGCCAACTACCGTGGAATAAGCCTTTTTAATATCGCATATAAGGTCCTGTCGAGCGTATTATGTGAAAGACCGAAGCCCATCGTAAACCAGCTGATTGGACCTTATCAGTGTGGCTTCAGACCTGGTAAATCCACCATAGACCACATATTTACGCTACGACAAATCTTGGAGAAGACCCTAGAAAAACAGATAAACACACCATCTTTTTGTCGATTACAAAGCCGCCTTCGACAGTCCAATAAGGAATCATCTTTACTCCACCATGTCTGAATTTGGTATTCCTGCAAAGCTCATCCGTCTTTGGAGAATGACACTGAGCAACACCAGCAGCACAGTTAAGATTGGGATTGTAGTGTCATAGCACAGCCAGCTTACGGTACGTTACATATTTGGTAACAAAATATATTTTCTTTGTTTTTCTTTCATTCATTCTTTCGATCGTGTGCCAACGCTTATCGAGTGTCATTAGGTCACTGTGTTTTTGCGTCACAGCCAATTGTAAGGAAATGCGCTCACTGGTGTTCGCTAACCCTGTTAGCCGCACAAGTGCAAGCGCAGCAAAAATTCCAAGCTGAAGAATCAAAGAGCAAGTGAGAGAAGAACAATTATTAAGAACATAATTGAACTAAGAAACAATATGAGAATAGAATAATGGGAAGGAGTTTAAGAATATCTAAATAGAATTAATACTGGTATTTTTATTATAAATATTGAAGATCTTTGAAATAAAGAGGGGAATTAAACTTGACTTAAAACATCTAAGTTCTTTTTATTGTCAAACAGTACGGCAAAATTGGCCACCTAAACTTTGAAGCCTTATCTTTGGTATTTTTAGGAATACCAGCTAAAACTTATTACACATCTCACTCCTCCATTCGATACCAAACGAGGTTTCAGACAAAGTGATTCCTTATCCTGTGACTTTTTCAACCTGATGATGGAGAAGATCATCCGAGCTGCTGATTTGAGACACAGTGGCACTATATTCTACAAAAGTAGTACGCTGCTGATGATATGCTAATGATATCGATATTATTGGCCATAATACGCGCGAAGTCAGTGCAGCATTCTCCAGATTAGCGAAAGAGTCGAGTTGAAGTGTCGAGTCTTGCAGTGAACGCATATAAGACAAAATACCTAGTGTCAACAAATAAACAGTCCCAGCGTCTTGGAAACCACGTCACTGTTGACAACATCTCCTTCGAGGTTGTTAAGGACTTCGTCTACTTGGGATCCAGCATTAACTCTTTCAACGATGTCAGTATTGAGATAAAATGAAGGATAACTCTTGCCAACAGGTGTTACTTTGGGCTAAGTAGGCAATTGAGAAGCAGAGCCCTCTCTCGACGAACAAAACTCACGCTCTATAAGTCACTAATCATGCCCGTCCTATTGTATGCAGCACAAACATGGACGTTGAGCAGTTCTGATGAAAAGACTCTGGGAGTCTTCGAGAGAAAGATCCTTCGTAAGATCTTCGGTCCAATCTGCGTCAATGGCGAGTACCGAGTTCGATGGAACCAAGACCTGTATGAGCTGTACTCTGACATCGACATAGTTAAGCGCATTAAAATCGAACGGCTCCGCTGGCTAGGTTATGTTGAGCGAATGGAAAACGACACTCCAGCGAAAAAATATTCGATTCGGTGCCCGGTGGTGGTCAACGCAGAAGAGGACGCCCACATCTTCGTTGGAAGGATCAGGTGATGAATAACCTGACCGTGCTTGGTATTTCCAACTGGTGCCAGCAAGCGCAAAACAGAAATGGCTGGTGCATTTTTTTAAACGAGGCCAAAACCGACCTACGGTTATGAGCGCCATATAAGTAAGTAAGTAAGAGAGACTAATTTAAAAAAAAAATTCCTAATAAGGACGTAAAATCACGTTTTATTTTTCGTATCGTTCAATATAATTTTTGTTTTTTCACATTTATCGTGCCTCATATACACCCCAAATAATTCTATGCCACTCCGTTGAATGATTAATGAATTTTGGCTCTCTCCGCGGTCTCATGGCGACACAAGAATAGAAACAAGATTACGCGTTTCGCACTCCCGTTATCTAATGCTCTCTTTCTCAACTGAGTGAATGACGTCACACAGCACTTCTGCATGACAAAAACGTATGTAAATGCGTATTTGTGCTTAGGCAAATTGACGAAATTGAAAATAAATTCTTTCGGAAAAGTAAAGTGAAAATATCTACTCTTCTGTGTAAAAATATGAATATTTTCGTATACGAAAAATATGAATTTTTAATTTTTCAAGATTTTTATCTCCTAAACCATTCGACCGGCAAAATTTTATTGTACCAATAGGTTTCTGAGGTTCATATACATATTATAAAAATAAGAAAAAAAAAAATAATTAGGCATGGGCCCCAAAGTAAAATTATTCCAAATTCTGACAATATCGCTTGTGACATCATGCTCTCTCTCTCTCTCTCATTTGCGGAACGTGTAATCTTGTTTCTATCATTCTTGATCGCTGATGTTAACGGCACAGTAAACACTGTTTTCTACAGTTATTTAACTGTACACACAGTACGACAGTAATTTTTCGAAATATCAAGTAATTTCAATGGCCGGCCAAAAATATTAATTTTTTTGAGAAAAAATTTGTTAAAATCACTTTTGTAACATCTCTGTTCTTTTCATAATTTTATCTTCCCTCGAATTTAGTGCAATATGAAAAGATGCGTTGCTAACTTTGCAAACACATAAAATTTTATGCTAGTATCGCCTTTGGTCGAAATTCAACCATTAAAAACTGATTTTTTTTTTATTTTTATTGAAAACATTTTAACCGAACTCATACCGCACCATACGCACAACCAGCAGGAAATCACAAAATAGTAACTCCATTCTGAATTTCCATCCTCTGTGACTGTTACTTTCAGAGCTATTTGATATAAAAACTTTGAATTGTGTGGGTGGTGCAACGCCCCATTGTCTAAGGCTTATTAAATTTTTCCAGTTGAAGAACACTACTAAATAGTAAGTTCCTACCGAGTTTTATTGATTTGTAACCTATAGTTCGTAAGTTATACCGAAAATTTGGCTGGAGAAAATGGTTCTTAACTGTTCTGGGTACGCCTATTAAAATATCGTGTTGAATTACTTCTTTAAGTAATACGAAGATTTTTTCCTTTTATTTTCTTACCACTGGTGGGGGAGGGTAAGGTATTTATTTGACAAAATCTTTAAAGCTAATGAGCTAATTGCTCCTAATAATATTAAATATATTTACATAAATTGAACTTAAGGGATATGTATGAGTAACTTAAAAATATTTCTATACATAAAGTGAAGTTAAAATACATGTGTGAGTATATATTAAAATATTTCTCACAATAAGTTTATTTTGATTTATTTATTGGATTTGTTATTGATGAAGAAGCATATTTCGTGAAATTATTTTCCCAGCGATTGCACCTGCATTCCAATGCATTGCTTGGTCTTGCACTGAAAACGCGTATATTAATTTGAGTGCAAGCGAAATGTGAGCTTGCGCGTGTTGATGTCGGCGTTCTGCTTTTAGCTGGCTAAACACCAACGGCCGAAATATGTTCTGCTTGAACATCTTCCCCCCTCCTAAGGGTGTCGAGGGGCAGTTCAATACTTCTTAAGGTGAATTTATTGCGTCGATAAATGTATAGTGATATAAGGATAACGGCGGTTATGATGAGATATACTGTAATGTAGTGATGAATATGGTGGTAGGTTTCATATCAAGTGTGCTGGTTCAATCCCATATTCAATAAAATTTTATTTTTCCTGATGTTTTGTGTATCGAATTCTGATAAAGAGTGAGGTGAGATGTTGTGAGGCTGTATTTGTGGTTGCTTCGACATCATTGCCGTTATATTGCTGGATATGGTGATGGTCTTGTTTGAAGAAGTTTTAATGTTGCTTGGTGCCTTGATCGTCATTGTCCAGTGGTGGATAATACATCCTGGAGCAAGGTTGATGATCCCGCTGCCTGATAGTTCTCGTCTTTCGCGTTGTGTTTTGCACACGACGTTGATTATTAACGTCGTTTTAACGGAGAAAATCCATTGTCCAGGAGTTCCCAACTGGATCTAGTATTGAGAGGGGCTGGTTGCCATTACTTCGCATAGTGATAAATCTGCATCTTTATCGTTTAGCAGGCTTATTTCACATTGTATTATGGAGGACTCTTTAGAATAAACGGGATGAGTCTGAGCGCATATGAACTTGTAACTTGTAAGTTTGTGGCATTTGTTTAGTACCGCTGCCGTTAATAGAAAAAATGCGTCTTGATGGCTGAAGGTTGATGGCTAAGTATTCTGAGGACGGCTGAATGTATACAAAATTGCTTTCCACCTGAGTTGGTAGAGGGTGCAAATGCATAAGCGTAAATGTTTCTACATTGATAAGTGGAATTTGTAGTTTAAAAACAGTCTTGGCCTTGAGCACTGTTCCTTTCGCAGTCATTAATTTGTATATGGCTAGTAGGTCTTCTCCTTGAACTGGAAGAGTGAGAGAAGATGGGAGTTGTTCTCGTATAAAATAAATCTGTTGCCTTATTTGGTTTGGTGATAACAACTGTGTGCTGGGTTTCCCTGTGTAAGATTCTGTGAATATATTTAGAATTTCAGTTTGTGTATTTTCATAGTTGTTCATCAATATGAGTGCATATCCTGCTAAGGCCGTGAATATCTCAATTTGTACTGCTTCCTGAACATTAGGGCGTATCGAAAAATTTAGATCGTATTCTAAGAGGTCTCAAAAGTTGCATGGAGTTGTCAAGATCACCCAAAAAAAATTTTAAGGAAAAAAAGGATGTCTTCCTGTCCCGCAAGGACAAAGTTGTTTTTTGGGGAAAACAGTAAAAAATAACGACCTTAAAATGCTTTGACTTTTTTAAAAAAAACTACGTATGTCTTAAAGAAAAAGTAGGTATAGGCTTAAACTAAAAATATATTGGTAAACACGATGCCACTCACGATTCTTATCCCAAGTGTCCTGTGTGAAGGATATT
Source organism: Pherbina coryleti (assembly GCA_943735915.1). Lineage (NCBI taxonomy): Eukaryota > Metazoa > Arthropoda > Insecta > Diptera > Sciomyzidae > Pherbina > Pherbina coryleti. Next base: position 92,276,399 of record OX030948.1, read on the forward strand.
CGAAGCAAAAGTTGTAATCGAGATAGCACAGAACTTTTGATTGTTACCCAATAGTCTAAATTTTGGTGGTATTGATTATACAGTTAACATATTCCTTAAAGTTGCCGAATTAATAATTAGCATAATTTTTACATATGCATTTTCCTATTTTTGAGAAATGTATACTTGATTGCAAAATTTTACCAGAAATGATACCGAAGAAACTTTGCTCAATTTGGATTCTTCAAATATTTCTTTACAACACCCTGTCTAAAAATATTATTTTAAAATACCAGCTTAAAGCCACAATTTTATTTTCTACTTTGATATTTTTTTTATGAAATTGTTAAATTTCATGTTAAGAAGTATTTTTTTTTTTAAGTATCAAAATAGAAAATAAAATCGTGGCCTTAAGCTGGTATTTTAAATTAAAACTTTTAGACAGGGTGTTGTTCAGGAATATCTAAAGAATCCAAATTGAGCAAAGTTTCTTCGGTACCATTTCTGGTACCCGAGATATAAAATCTTATATTCTTTTTTTTTTGAAAAAGTTAAAAATGGCATTCAAGTATACATTTCTCAAAAATAGGAAAATGCATATGCAAAAATTATGCTAATTATTAATTAGGCAACTTTAAGGAATACGTTAACAGTATAATCAATACCACCAAAATTTAGACTATTGAGTAACAATCAAAAGTTCTGTGTTATCTCGATTACAACTTTTGGTTCGAATATCCTTCACACAGGACACTGTGGATAAGAATCGTGAGTGGCATCGTGCTTACCAATATATTGTTAGTTTAAGCCTATACCTACTTTTGCTTTAAGACATACGTAGTTTTTTTTATAAAAGTCAAAGCATTTTAAGGTCGTTATTTTTTATTGTTTTCCTCAAAAAACAACTTTGTCCTTGCGGGGCAGGAAGGCATCCTTTTTTTCCTTAAAATTTTTTTTGGGTGATCTTGACAACCCCATGCAACTTTTGAGACCTCTTAGAATGTGAAATTCGAAAAAAAAATTGTAATTCGATACGCCCTACTGAACATGCCCCTTTAGAGAATCAAATTGTGATTGAATTTGGCTGGTTGTTTTTCGAAATATATTTTGCGTTGATTCAATCATCGATTCTTGCCGTTTGGCTAGTTCAAGCAAATGATTTTCGTTGTCGGCAAATTTTTTAATTTCTCCTTCGGTGTAGTTAGCATATTCCTTGTCCAGCACGCCAAACAAACTATGCTGAATAGATCCAATAATTTCCAACGAAGCTCTTTTTGGTCGTGGATGATCGTGATGAATTAGATCGTTAATTCTTTCTAGTTCTTTGATTTTATGCTTGATCTCTACTATAGTTGATTGACAGTATATGACAAAATCGTTTGACCCTTTTACAAATGTTTGTCATGTCGTTATGAATTGATTTCAAGCCTTCAAGTTCAGCGAAGTATGAACTAAGGTTTAAGTAAACAAGTATGTTCAAGTGACCCTGTGCCTGATTAATTGTGCCTGTCTCTTCAAAGTGTATTCCGGGATTGTGTTGGAATGGTGTGATTTGAACAAGGCTGCTACTGGAAATTATGGCTAAACTTGTGGATATTAAATTTAAGGCCAGAAGTCCAATGATGCTTGTCGCTGTCTTCTTCGCGCCTGTTTGATGAGCGTTTGCGTGTTTTTGGCTGTTTGGGTGACTGGACCGGCTGATGCGTTGTGCATAGTGCAACTGGTTGTCGTGGTGTCTGTGATAGTTTCTTTTCGTTGGATGATGAGATTGGTAAATCAGGTGGAGTAATTGGTTGGCAATCTTCCGGCAGTGGACAGATTTGATGAATTGATCTGCTGGTGGTACCGGATCTAACCTTAAGATCTACGGATCGTACCAAGCCGTCGTTTCCCACGTTGGTTTTGACAACTCTCCCCATTTGCCATTGCCGAGGAGGCAAGTTATCCTTTAGGAGTACCAATGTTCCCTCAGAGATATTTCCTGATTTTTTTCGTCCATTTAGTTCTTGCTTGTAAGGTTTGAAGAATTTGAAATGGCTTCAATTTCCACTACTACTGTTAGCAATTGTTCGTATGTTAAATTGTTGGCGTCGAGTGCTCTCTTCAGGTGGTATTTGAGTGACTTTACCGCTGCTTCCCACAGTCCTCCAACGTGAGGTGAGCGTGCTGGGATGTTGATCCATTTAATAAACCTTTCCGTCACGTACTTCTCAATTTCGTTGTTATCGTCCTTAAGAAGAACATGCAATTCTTGCAAACACGATTAAACTCCTTTAAAATTTGTGGCATTGTCGCTAAATATTTTTGCTGGGAGGCCTCTGCGAGAAGAAAATCTTTTAAGAGCGTTGATAAAGGCAGCTGTAGTGAGATCGGAGACTATTTCCAAGTGAATGCATTTTATTGATAGGCAAATGAACACCACAATGTAGGCCTTTGTGGGACGCTTTCCCCGAATACTGTAGTGTATTTGGAATGGTCCACAGTAGTCAATTCCTACATTTGCAAATGGTTTTGATGGCTGCACCCGTTCTGCAGGTAAATTTCCCATGAGCTGAGAGATTCCAGAGGGTCGTGCCATGAAACATCTTAGACAATTTTTGCAAACTGATTTTGTTACTTCATTTGCTCTCAATATTCAAAATGTTTCCCTTAATGCTGCTAATAAGGCCATTTGACCTATGTGTAGCCTGTCCTCATCATATTGTTTGGCGAGTAAGGCTACGATGGCATTGGAATGAGGAAGTAAGATTTGATGCTGTGCGTTAAATGGGAGTCTTGACATTTGCAATCTTCCTCCTACTCTTATTATTCCATATTTGATGTACGGGGTGAATGATGCTAATGGACTAGTATTTGTAACTGCTTTGCCCTTGCTGAGATTATTCAATTCTGATGGAAAAACCTGTCGTTGAATATGTTTGACAATTATTGCTAATGCATCTTCGAGTTCTTCGGTAGTTGGATGTTTGGATGTGATCCTATTTAGTTTTTCCTTCTGGCAATTGCTGATGAATCTCTGCATGAAGGCGACAACTCGTTGCAAACGTCTGAATTTATTGTGAGAGTTAATCCGTTCGATGGTTGCAGGATTTTCTGTGGTTGTCAGTATTGTTTTCTGCCTTCTTGGTTCTTCAGACCAGTTTTGGACGATAGTTGGTTGAATGGGCCAATCTCTTTCATTAGACTCAAAGAATGTGGGTCCATAAAACCATAAATGGGACTTAAAAATTTGTTCTGGGAGAAGTCCTCTGGATAGTACGTCAACTGGATTGTTGTCTCCAGCTATGTGTTTCCATTGTCTTGCTGTTGTAGAGTGTTGAATGCTTGCTCTCTATTTGCCACGAAGGTATTCATGTTGGAGGATGGCGATGCAATCCATGATAAGACTATGGTCGAATCTGTCCAACACACAATTTCATCGATTGTGATTGTTAATGCCCTTTAAACCTTTTTGATAAGTTGCACGAGAAGCTTTGCTGCACAAAGCTCTAATCTAGCTATAGAAAGATTTTTTCCTTGAGGCAACTCAAGACTTTGCGCATATTATATGTGATATAATTTTTCCTTCACAATCCTCAGACCTCAAATAGATGCAGGTTCCATAAGCCCTTTCACTTGCGTCCGAGAATCCGTGCAGTTCTATTAAAACGGCATCAAACACGAGCACTTGTCTTGGTAAACTTAATTTGGCCAGCTTGGGAAGTTGGTTCCTGAACTCGAGCCATCTTGAATAAGCTTCTTGGGGTAGAGCTGCATCCCAATCCAGTTTGATGTCCCAAAGTTCTTGTAGGCATATTTTTCCCACCACAATCACTGGATTTACAAAACCAAGTGGGTCGAAGATCTGTGAAATGTCTGCTAAAATTGAACGTTTTGTGAACCTTTTTGGTGGAGGCAATGTTGATTTTATGAAAAATATGTCCGATTGTGGATACCAAATTAATCCAAGAGTTTTAGTGAACTACCCTTTGTCTGTTGAAATATTAAGATTAATTCTGCGCTCGTCTGGTTTTATATTTTTTAGTAGCGCCTTGTGATTCGAGCACCACTTCCGAAGCTGCAATCCTCCTCGTTGCATCATTTGGGTTAATTCGGTTTGTGTATTCAGTGCTTCATTTATGGTTTTAAAATGGTTTCAGTCACGTTCGCGTACTCATGCAAAGCAGACCCGTTTTTGAATATCGAATTTTGTCTACTGAATTCAGTTATATTTTTGCAAAAATAGTGCGAGAGTGATACGATACGTTTCGACGGCAATCGTTTACTTGGACACAAATTGTTGATAATGCCTTGTGTTTGCGGCCAAAAGGTTGACCGTAGCCAACCAAAGGTGCAGTGTGCTAGATGCAATGAGTTTTTCCATTTGGAATGTGCTGATGTTCGGCAATCGGATCTCGATTTTATGCAGTGCTCTGCCCGCCAATTTTTTTGCAAAGTTTGCTCGGTTGCGCGGCGAGGCTCATTGCGCTCGCCCCCTCACACAGCTTCTGCACCAAAAGTGATAATTAACAATAACAAAACGACAAACATAAAACTTAAAGAAGACTCTTTGAGTGATCTGAATAAACAAGTGCAGTGCAATGCTTCGAAATCGAATGCTCCGTTAAAACTGGTTTCGTCTCAGCAGCGAGAAGAAAAAAGTTATCAAATAACTTTGCAAACTATTTTGAGTGAGATTATGTCTCTTAAGTCTGATAAAGCTCAACAGCGTGGTGAACAAGAAGCTACATTGCAAACTGTTTTAAGTGAGATTATGTCTCTTAAGTGTGAAAATGCTCGTGCGCTCGCATTAATATCATCTCTACATAACGAGAAAGACATTTTAACTCAAAAGATTGAGTCGGTTGAAAATGAGCTTTGCGCTGTGAAAAAGAAATTACACGAAAATGATACGGCTCTTTTGTCTCTTACAAACGAGATAAGAACTCTTCGTTCCACTGTCGCCCATGCGAACGAATCTACTTCCGACTTGAAAATTAATACAAATGTGACAAATGTAGCTAAAAATGCTCTCTCTGTCGATGCTGCTCCTTATTCTTTTTGCGCCTCAATGCCGTCTCATGCTAATAAAGTAAAAATAAATAATCGAACTCAAACAAACTGTGCTGCTAACATAATTTCTACCACCCCCTTTGCTGCTGCTTTCGCTAACAGGCGTACTGATGTTATTAAATTTTCTGATGTTGTTGCTGATCGTGTTGAAGCTGCTGTTGTTACTCTTGGTACTGGTGCTACTGCTGGTGCTCCTGCTGTTGCTGTTGATACTGTGGATAATGTTGCTAATATTGTTAACTCTGTTCCTGTTGAAATAGAGGACGTTGTTGTTGTTGCTGCTGATGAGAATGTTTACATGTCTCATGCTAATAAACGTACTGATGTTATTAAATTTTCTGATGTTGTTGCTGATCGTGTTGAAGCTGCTGTTGTTGCTCTTGGTACTGGTGCTACTGCTGGTGCTCCTGCTGTTGCTGCTGATACTGTGGATAATGTTGCTAATATTATTAACTCTGTTCCTGTTGAAATAGAGGACGTTGTTGTTGTTGTTGCTGCTGATGAGAATGTTTACCCTGAGGATTTAGATTGGAATGTGGTGGGGAAAAAACCAAGAAACAATCCAAAGAAAACACAAATTATCGTGGGTACAAATTCCAATGTTTGTGATGATATAAGTGTCAATAAGCGTCTAAAATGGTTTCATATTTCGAGCTTTCGTCCGACGACCACGACGCAAGCCGTAATAACCTATGTTTCATCGAAGGCTAACATCGCGGCATCTGAAATAAGTTGCTCGAAGCTTGTCAAAAAAGGCTACGAGCATAGAAATGTTAATTTTAAAATTGGAATTCCAGCCGAAAACTCTAGCCAAATTTTTAATGCAGACTTCTGGCCAACTAGAGTTCGTATTAGGCGATTTGAATATCGCCCAAAAAACGCGGGCGGGCAGTCAGTCGGTCAATAATGACCACTGACTATGATACAGTCACTACATCATACATCTCGAATCATAACGTATCGCTTTATTATCAGAATGCCGGTGGACTTCGTACGAAGACAATCGATTTCATGATTGCTCAAGCTGATTGCTCATACAACATCATAGCGCTTACAGAGACATGGCTTAATGCTAGCATATTCTCAACTGAACTATTTGGTGAAAACTTCAACGTTTTTCGGAAAGATCGCAACTATGCGGACACTAGCCAATCACGCGGTGGTGGGGTACTCATTGCAGTTCGCACTACATATCGCTGTACGGATGTTCCTCTGCTGAATAATTCAATTGAGCAAATATGTGTAAAGATTGATTTTTCTGTTGATGCAAATACTTATTATAATAGTATGTATATTTTTTTGTCGTATATTCCGCCAAACTCAAGTATTGAGATCTATTCACTGCACTTTGTCAATATTTTGAATATAATTGAAAACTTAAATGTTCATGAATTACCAATTATATTAGGTGATTTCAATTTAGGTAATATTTGCTGGGAATACTCCCATGATTCTCAAAAATTGTTACCCTTAAATTTGTATAGTAATACTTGCGCAGATTTCATTGACTCAATTTTGTCACTTGGCTTAACTCAAATTAATAATGTTAAAAATTCTATTAATAGAATACTAGATTTAGTATTTGTTGATACTGAGTTGAATGCGACTGCATTAGATGCTCATTGGCTTTTGGTAGATAATAGTATTCACCATAAAGCATTAGAAATAACTTGTAATTTATCTTCTTGTGATCTCATTGATCAGGATGATACGGAATTTGAATTCGATTTCTTAGCTGCCGATTATATCGCTATTAACAATTTTTTAAATGGTGTTCAATGGAGTCTTCTATCCTCCGACAATTTATGGCAAAACTATACTAGATTTATTTCAGTTTTAAATGAATCATTTATAAATTTTGTACCTCTAAAAAAGGTCAAAAAAGTTAAAAACGGTAAACCTATTTGGTTTACTAAGCAATTAAAAAATTTGAAAAACATATTGAATAAAAGATACAAAAAAAGTAAAGTTAATCCTTTGTTAAGAGATGAATATCTAAGAGCTAAAAAAGAATACGATTTCTTAAAGAAATATTTATACACCCAATACGTTCAAAATACTGAAGCTAATATAAAAAATAATTCTAAGGCTTTTTGGAAGTTCGTTAACCTTAAGCGTAAAACTTATGGCTTACCTAAAAATATGACTTATAACGGAAAAGTAGCTTGCAATGTAGAGGAGGTATGCAACATGTTTGCTTCATATTTTCAATCAAATTTTATAGTAGATTCAACGGAAAGCGGTTGTGAAGAGCCTATTTATAATGGAACTCCAATTACCGATTTGGGATTTCTAGCACTTACTGAATCTGAAATTATAGAAAAACTATTAAACTTAGACGTTGCGAAAAAAATGGGGCCTGACAATGTTCCTCCTTTGTACCTTAAAATGTGTGCTTTCAGTTTAGCTAAGCCTTTAGCAAACATTTTTAATCTGTCGTTAGCTAAGGGTGAATTTTTGGAAGATTGGAAAGAATCTTTGATAACGCCAATTTTTAAGACTGGAAATAAACAGAATATTGTAAATTACAGACCAATTTCAAAACTGCCTTTGATCCCGAAGGTCTTTGAATCGCTGGTTAAAGAGCGAATATATGCTAATGTTAAGAATTTTATATCAGATTGCCAACATGGATTTATGAGTGGAAGATCAACTACTTCAAATCTAGCTTTATTCACGAACTATGTCAGAAATGAAATGGAAAGCGGTAATCAGGTCGATGTGATTTTTACAGACTTCGCAAAGGCTTTCGACAGAGTACAGCACAGTATTCTATTAATGAAATTGGAGCAAATGGGGTTCCATTCCTCACTGCTAAAATGGCTCAAAAATTATTTGTCCGACCGTAAACAATTTGTTCAAATAGGTCAAATCAAATCAAGTATAGTTTTTAATTACTCTGGTGTTCCGCAAGGGAGTCATCTGGGTCCAATTCTATTTCTGCTTTTTATAAATGATTTGCCGAGTTATCTTAATCATTCTGCCTGCTTGATGTATGCAGATGACGTGAAAGTTTATAAATCGGTAAAAAATGCTTCAGATTCTTGCGATTTACAGAATGATCTCAATAACCTCTCTAGATGGTGCGAAGTAAACGGATTATTTTTTAACGTCTCCAAATGCGATGTTCTTTCTTTTGGTATGCGTACAGATATATGTGAATTTGGCTATTTAATTGATGGTAATATTCTACCTAGAGTAATCATGAAGTATGATTTAGGGATTTTATTAGACCAAAAGCTTAATTTTCTGGCACAATTCGATAGTATAATTTCAAAAGGAAATGCTATGCTTGGATTTCTAATGCGAAATTCAAAGGATTTTGTAGACCCGTTCACTCTTAAATCTATTTTTATGTCGTTAGTGAGGCCTATTTTAGAATATAGTTCTGTTGTATGGGAACCTTTTTACAAGCGTCATATCACTAGGATTGAAAATATCCAGAAGAGATTCACACGCTTTGCGATTAAAAAACTTAACTGGGAATTAACAATCTCGTACGACAGCCGTTGCGCTCTACTTGGGTTGAAAACATTGCAGTCGCGTAGAAAGTATTTCCGAATTTTATTTGCGAGGGATATACTAATGAATCACATAAATTGTACACCACTTTTAAATCTTATTAAGTTATATGCACCTGAAAGATATATTCGGCAGCGGAGTCTATTCTTTATCGAGTTTCACAGAACTAACTATGGAGGTAATGATGCTATTACCAATTCTTGTGCTGCGTTCAACTCGGTATGTAACGAAATAGACATAAGTACTGATAGAGATTCTTTTAAACGTTCATTGTTAAATATTCTATAGGATCTAAGGTATAAATGCATATATATATATATATTCTTGATAACCTAAATTGTATCTATCTGATAGACTTGTTCGACAGATGAATTAATAAATAAATAAATAAATAAATAAATAAAAAGAGCTCATGAAGTCATCAACGTAAAAATCCTTATGAGTTACTGCATCAGCAAATGGAAAAGTTGCACATTCGTCTTCTGCTAATTGCTTGAGGCATCTGGTTGCTAAATATGCGGCGCTCTTGGTGCCATATGGAACAGTTTTGAGCCAATAAAACTTTGTAATGTTATTTGTTTGGAAAAAAAAAATAATTAGTATAGTTTTAAAAGCTTACTAAGCTCTGTAGTGTTGGCTAAAAAGCCGCTCTTACATTGGTTTTGGTTTAGTTTATTTTGCAGCTAACCAAGCTACTTTTTAAGAAAAAAGAAAGACTTTTAAGTTTTTCTGTTTGTCTCTTCAAGAATCAGAATTATCGAATGCCTTTATTTTGGGATCGACTCTGCCTTTTATTGGCAAATCGATCACATTCCAATACATATTTCTGGAATTCTCTTTCCAGAAACTCTCTTACAAATATTTCTTACATTCTAATTGTAACATGTAAATATCTTAATTCTAAGTTCTCACCAATACATGAATCCCCATTCCTATTGGAATAATGAAAGAATTATGCAAATGCAGCATAATTCCTTTGTTACAAGCTTCTGCTTGGACTTTGAGTTTGCGAGCATTTACAATGTGTCAATGCTTCGCTTACTCATGACTTTGTTTACAAAAGTCTAAAGTTTCTGGCTGAGCGTGACTAAACGCTGCAGTGGGTCATTGGGTATTTTACAAACGTATACAAATGTATACAATGTTTATTAATGACTAAACTACATTGTGGTAGGTTAGTGTGTAAATTAAAGTGTGTGCAATAAGTACACTACACCCTTGCCCTTAAGAAAAATTTATATTCGAATGAGTGTTCATGTATGAGGAGATAAATTTTTAAAATAATTGTGATGATCTAGTGGAAAATTAAATTCACTATTTTAGTTCTTATTATTATTTTTGGTAGACTATTTTAGATGTAAAATGTAGGATTAAAATATTACTTAATTCTTATAATTATATAAACATTTTTTTTTTTTTTTTTTTATAGTTCTTGTACATGAATAAAATATATGTTTTTAACTGTTAAATTTGAATGAATATTTTTATTTTTGTTCCCATAATAATAGTTAACTTATGTGTCTATTGTATATTTAATCAAGTTATTATTATGCATTTTCTTTATTTGTCCCTTAATTTCTATATAAGTATTTACTTCTTCTGTTTCAACTACTTTATATGGTCCATGGTAAGGACTTTGGTTTTTCTTTCTATTACCTAATTTTACTAAAACTAAGTCTCCTATTTCTACCTTTAACTTATTTGTTTTTATATTGCTATCTTTTTTTCTTTTGTCTTTTACATTGTTTATGAATTGTTTTGCTTTATCAATTGATGTTTTTAATCTTATTTTGAGTTCATTGGCATATGAGTCAATGTCATATACCGGTGTATTATTAATTTTTGTATCAGTTGGCATATATGGTAATTTGCCAAAAACTAATTCATGAGGCGAGTAGCCTGTGTCTATATTTGGAGAAGTATTGAAAGCAAAAGTGTAAAAAGATATCCACTTATCCCACTCATTATCTGTTGCAAAGTTAAGCATGTATTCATTGAGTACTCTATGGTTACGTTCTATGGTTCCTAATGTCTCGTGGTGGTAAGGTGCTGAAAATGTTTGTTTTATATCTAAATATTTGCAAATGTTTTTCATTAGTTCGTTTACAAATTCAGTTCCTCTGTCTGATTTTATAACTTTAAAAATGCCATATTTAAGAATGAAATGATTTACTAGTGTTGATGCAACTGTTGCTGCATCTTTGCTTTCCATTGGATAAGCCATGACAAATTTTGTCAGTTCACATTGTGCTGTCAGTATATATCTGTAACCGTTTGAAATTTTTAAAGGACCTACAGTATCAATTGCTATAACTTCAAAACTAGTGTTTGGTGTATCTGTAATGACTAACTGTTCCTTTGTATGTCTTATCTGTTTATTTATTAGACATTGCTTACAGTTTGAGATGAATTTCTTTACCATTTTAGACATATTTTTCCAAATATATCGCTGTTTTAATTTTAAAATTGTCTTCCTAACTCCTAAATGCCCTCCGCAAGGCGAGTTGTGATATTCTTCAATTAGCTTGTATTTTATTATATCTTCTTCTATTCTTTGGGGACTTTTATATATTAGTATATTTACTCCTGAGCGATTTTTCTTTATTTCATTATGTTGCAACATATTATACTTTTTCTTAAATTCATTCTTCTGCACGTGCTTAAATATTTCATCTTCTTCATTTAGCGCTAATTCTTTGATGTTTAGTTTGTGCATTTTTGATGATAGTTTCTCCAAAGACAAATCGAGTTTGTTTAGATTATCACTACATCTCACAAGTACTACATCTTTTAATTTAATTTCTATTTGGGTACCCTTAATATCGCTCTTTATTTCAAATTTTAATTTCTTTATATTTCTGACGTCAGCTAAAGATGTGCAATCCCATATGTGAAGGTGGCCAGTCTTCTGTGGAAAGCTACAATTATCTTCTATTTCCTCTTTGTCTGCCATATTTCTTGCAGACATGCCCCTTGTTATTACTAAAGTCTTCTTCGCGGATTCATCGTTTGTTTTTGGTATCATTATTTTCAGTAAGTCCGAGTCTATCTTTATCCTAGATAATGCATCAGCATTTGTGTTTATCTTGCCTTGCTTATAAACAATTTCATAATCGTAATCTGAAAGTTCTAAACGTATTCTCGTCAATTTAGAAGATGGATTTTTGTGAGAAAATAATGAAACTAAAGGTCGGTGATCAGTAACCACTATAAATTTTCGTCCAAATAAATATGGTCTGAAAAAACTAATTCCCCAATGGATGGCTAGTAATTCCTTTTCTATCACTGGTTTATTTAGTTCATGTTTGTTTAGTGTTTTGCTGGCATATGAAATTGGTAGATCGTTCCCTATATCTCCTTGTGACAGTACTGCACCTAATGCATAGTCGGATGCGTCTGTCGTTAAAATGAAAGGTTTTTCAAAATCGGGATATTGTAATACTGGTGGATTGATAAGTTTTTGTTTTAATGTTTCGAATGCATTTTGACATTCTTCTGTCCATATGAAGGGTTGTTTCTTTTTAAGCAAATTATTTAAACTTTTAGCTAAATTAGCAAAATTTCTTATAAATTTTCTATAATAATTACAAAATGCTACGAATCTTCGAACTTCATCAGAATTTTTTGGTATTGGATACAATTCAATTGTTTTATGCTTTGCTGGGTCTGTTTTAATACCATTTCTTGTAATTAGGTGACCTAGATATACTACTTCTGGTTTCAAAAAATGACATTTATTAGGATTCAGTTTAAGATTATATTTATTAAGTCGTTCAAATACATTTATGAGATTATCGTTGTGGTGTTTTAAACTACATCCAAAAACTATTATGTCATCGACATAAAGAAATGCTCTTGATTCTAAACCTGATAATGCTATGGTTAACATTCTTTGAAAACTATTGGATGAAATTTTTAGTCCGAATGGTAACCGTTTGAAATGATAATGTCCTTTTGCTGTTGAAAAGGCTGTCATATGTCTTGAGTTTTCATCTAGAGAAATTTGGTGAAATGAGCTTGTCATATCTAAAGTTGAGAAGTATCTAGCTCGTCCTAGTTGGTCTAATACGTCTTCTAATCTAGTTAATGGAAATTTGTCATTTACGATCTTTTTATTTAATTGTCTGAAATCAACTACTAATCGCCATTTTTTCGAATTATTGTCACTCTTTTTTGGTACTAATAATAAAGGTGAGTTGTATGCACTTGTTGAAGGTTCAATCAAGTCGTCATCTAATAATTTTTCAACTTGTCTATTTATTTCTTCATGTTGAGAGTGTGGTAGTCTGTAGTTCTTTATGTATACTGGTGTGTTGTCTGTTGATTGTAAATTTTGTGAGTAAAAATTGTTTACTGATAGTTGTTCATTGTCCAAATGAAAAATATTCTGATATTTTTCAAAAATTTTGAAAAGTGAAGTCTTTGCTTCATTGTCCATACCGTCAATATTGAGTATTTTTGTTAGTTCTTTCAGTCGTTGGTTGTCATTTGTATTTTGTTTTGATTGGATTCGTCTTACTATTGAATAATTTTTTAAAGGTTCCGTTCGAATGTCTACATTATCTATTATTGCTTCTTTATCGGTTGTGTTTAAAATTTTAATGTGACAGTGACCTATTGCAGGTGCAATTGAATTTCCTATAAAAATGCCTTCCTGTATTTCTTCACTTAAAATTACACTATCTTGGTTTAGCTTTAGATCTATAGCACATATTAACTCTGATCTTGGTGGTATATAAAATGTTCCTAGTTTTGATTGTTGGATGTTTATTGGTATAATTACTTCTTCTTCATCTATTGTCATTTTAATTGTGTGAGTTTCGTAATCGATAACGCACATATGTTGTTTAAGAAAATCTGTTCCAATTATTCCATCTGTGGCAATTGGAAAATCTGTGTCTACAACTTGAAAATAATGTTTCGTTATATTGTTTTCTATTTTTAATACTATTTCTGTTCCTCCTAATGATTTAACTTCTTCTTTTGTAATCCCTATTAATTTGCATGTGTCGTATGTTAAAATTTTCTGTTGTTCAGGTAAAACTTGTATTTTGCATATTGAAATATCTGCTCCTGTATCTATGAGAAATGTTAATTTGTTTTTTGAATTATTACATTCTACCGTTATATAATTAGTTAGTTTGTTTGTAATATTGAATATTTTTAATGGTTTCCCGGAGGTGCATTCCGTGTGTCCTCCGGGGCTTGTGCGTTTTCCGAAGCATTTACTATATTAACTCGTCTGTAACTTCCTTGAGTGTTTCTGTTGTTGTTATTATTTCTTGTATTTCTATTGAAATTTTGATAGTTTGAACCTCCTCTTTGATTGTTGTATGATGTTCTATTGTAATTGTTTTCGAAAGATCGATTGTTGTTAGTTTGGTTGTAATTTTGCCTAAAATTTCGATTATTTTGGTACCTATTTGAATTGAAATTAGTGTTTCTATTGTTAAATCTATTATAATTAAATTGTCTGTTGGAATTTCCTCTAAAATTATTATTCCTTGGAAAAACTCTGTTTATGTTTAAAAGTTGTGAAGCGTTGTTTTGATTTGAGTCGTTTTCTAGTTCTGATGCTATATTTACTGCATCTGTAAGTGTCTGTGGTTGTGCTGCATATACAGTCGATTTATACTTTTCATTCAAACCATTCTTAAAGACTGTGAGTGCATATTTGTCATTCATTTTCATTATAACTTGTTTTTCTGTCTCAGTCGCTGTTGTAGATAACTCTTTGATTTGCATATTGCTTAAATCGCTAATGAGTGTTAATATTATTTCATTAAAATTTTGTATTGAACCTTTTTGTGTCAAATTTGACAATGTTGTGTGGATAGTAGGAATACTTTTGTGACTTTTATACCTTCCTTCCAATTTTTCTGTTAGTTCAATGAAAGTTTTTGGTTCAGATACCGCGCAAATCGATGTTTTTACACTATTTGACAGTTTGACATTGCAAATGAACTCGATTAATGACTTTTTACCTTCTGTATTTAATCCATTATGGATTAATTCCGATATTTTTAAAAATGAAGATAGTTCTCTATATTGTCCATTAAATAAAGGTATTGCCTTAAGGGCCAATTCTAAATTAAAAGTAGTCATATTTACTTCTTGTTTGTTTTCTTTTGGATTTTCTGCTTTATTTTGCAACTGTTCTAGCAGTTGTTGTTTAATTTCTGTATATGTTTTATTGAATTCTATTTTCAATGCATTAGTATGTGATTCGTCGGTAGTGACAATAGCAAGTGATGCAAATTCTTCTTTATATTTTTCTATTAACTGTAATTTTTGTAGGATGGTCTCATAAGAGTATCCCCGTACCGAACTTTTCTTTAGATTTGTAAGTATAGCTAATAACTTTTCTATTACCGTCTCCATTTAATTATCTGTTTATTAATTTGCAAATTTGTCTATCATTCTTAATGTTTCTTCTGTAGTGTCAGGGTTAGTTAAATCGTTAATAGTTGGTGCCCTAGTCATACCTATATATTCCCAAAATCTAGTAAGAAATTGTAGTTCCTTAATTAGGTCGCGTGGTTTTGGTCTTTGTAATACTTCATTAGTTTTTAAAGAATCTAGTGGATTTTTTTTTTCTATTTGTTCTTGCTTTCTTTTTTGAAAATTCATTGTGTTCATAAAATTTAAAAATGGCTTATTTACATTTATGATTTTATTCTTAATATTCGTAATTTTTATTTATACATTTATACTGTTTTTAAACTTGAGTTGATACATTTTTATGCAACTGCTTCTGTACATATTTCTTATAATAGCTATTTATTTTAAAAATCATTAATATTGTTAAAATTATTACTACTACATATAAAAGATTGTGGTCGGTCACCACGATGCTGCTGCTAGTAACATTATTTAATAAATTTGAATTTTCGGATTTCTTGCTTTCCGTATTTCCCATTATAAATTTAACTTATGAAATTTTTATCATTAATATTTTTCTTGCCTAAATTGTCGTTCTTTTAATTTCTCTAATTTTATTTGATTTTTAAAATATTGTTTCTTTTCTTTATCGTATGTGATGTTTGCTATGCGATGTAGCTCGGCTATCTTCTGTCTACTTCGCACTCGTCGTCCAGCTCGCTTCCTTTTTGCTGGTTTTGGTTCTTCTGAAATTTTACCTATTGTGTTCTGGTGTCTTCTCCGGTATTCTTCGATATTTATAGGTTTCGGACCAGCATCCTTAGGAGTTGGCTTGTATTGAGCTGCATTTACTGCTGTTGGCTCTGGTACGTACTCCTCTTGCTGTTGTTCCTTTACCAGATCCTCCCACTTTTTGAATATTTTGTTTATATTTTCTTGACTGTCAGTATTCATCTATATTTATTTTTTTTTGTGGGGTCGTCCGCAGGATCGCCATGTAATGTTATTTGTTTGGAAAAAAAAAATAATTAGTATAGTTTTAAAAGCTTACTAAGCTCTGTAGTGTTGGCTAAAAAGCCGCTCTTACATTGGTTTTGGTTTAGTTTATTTTGCAGCTAACCAAGCTACTTTTTAAGAAAAAAGAAAGACTTTTAAGTTTTTCTGTTTGTCTCTTCAAGAATCAGAATTATCGAATGCCTTTATTTTGGGATCGACTCTGCCTTTTATTGGCAAATCGATCACATTCCAATACATATTTCTGGAATTCTCTTTCCAGAAACTCTCTTACAAATATTTCTTACATTCTAATTGTAACATGTAAATATCTTAATTCTAAGTTCTCACCAATACATGAATCCCCATTCCTATTGGAATAATGAAAGAATTATGCAAATGCAGCATAATTCCTTTGTTACAAGCTTCTGCTTGGACTTTGAGTTTGCGAGCATTTACAATGTGTCAATGCTTCGCTTACTCATGACTTTGTTTACAAAAGTCTAAAGTTTCTGGCTGAGCGTGACTAAACGCTGCAGTGGGTCATTGGGTATTTTACAAACGTATACAAATGTATACAATGTTTATTAATGACTAAACTACATTGTGGTAGGTTAGTGTGTAAATTAAAGTGTGTGCAATAAGTACACTACAACTTAAATGGATGACCTTCGAACTCTCCAAATAATTTTTTGTAGATGAGAGTCATTTTCAGTAACCAGAAATTGCCTGTACATTTTTGCAATGTCCGCGGTCATTGCGTATGGATGTTGCCTGAATCGTAGTAGAATTGAGAACAATTCATCTTGAATTCATTCATTGTGCAGGCACAATATATTTATATATTCGGGTCACTAAAATAAGGGAACACCGAGCTAAAGTTATTATTTGGATATGCATTTGGGCCAACGCAGGTAAAAACTTGTATGGAAAAGAGATAAACTCTGACGCACCAAGCCGAGAGACACGGTTTTCATGGTCCCATTTCAAACTTGGGAAGCTATTGAACTAAAAATCTAAAATAATTTCATGAAAAAAATAAAGCAACGAAACTGAATAAAACGAAAACTTAAAGTATCTAACTTATTCGATGATGCTTATTTGTTAAATCGTAATATCTACACAATTATCGCGAGTTAAATTTGTTAAATCGTAAAATCTACACAATTATCGCGAGTTGTATTTGTTATCACATTGAATGTGTTAACTATTCAAATGTAATATCATTTTACGTTTTAAGACATCCACCGAGTCAGAAAAATTTATCAAGTTCAAGTTAATATTGAAATCACTACACATATATCGGAAAGGGTCGTGAAGGGCATAATTAGAAGTACACTGACTCAACTTAAAAAGCTGGAAATGTCTGGCTCCGCTCCTAGGGATGTTGAAGTTTAATAAAGAAAGAAGGTATTGTGAGTCTATATCGCCACTGAGTAGTTTGTATAAAAAGGAGACATTGAGCATAATTCTTCTGCTTCTTAAGGAAGGCAGGGAAATAAGGCAGGGAAATTTTAAGGCGGGTTTCATAAGGGGGTAGAATAATGTTGCGGTTCCAACGATAATGTTAAGCAAAAAGTAAGAATTGTTTTTGGACCGATTCTAATGCATCGATGTGGACATTGTATTGAGGGTTCCATATAACGGATGCATATTCAAGAATTGGTCTAACAAGAGAGGTATAAAGTATTTTAGTAGTGAAAGGATCGTTGAATTCTTTAGCCCATCTTTTAATGAAACCAAGGACACCTCTAGCCTTATTTACCACCAAATTAATTTGAAGATTGAAACGAAGTTTAGGATCCATAATTACACCTAAATCAAGAAAACTGTGTACAATTTCTAAGTTAGTATTATTTATAGTGTAATTTATACTATTAGCAATTCGACGTGAGAATGTCATTTGCTTACATTTTTTTAAGTTTAATTTTAATCGGACTATTTAAACTATTTAAATCGGGTTGTAAGAGTTGTTGTTCTTCAGGCGATTTGTAAGTTAGAAAAAGTTTTACGTCATCGGATGGAAGGTCATTTATAAACAGTAAAAATAAAACAGGACCAAGATGACTTCCCTGAGGAACACCTGATGTGACCAAAATATTTTTTGACATAGAATTCTTATATAAAACTTTTTGAGAACGATTCGACAAGTACGATTTAATCCAGTGTAATAGTTTGACGGGAAACCCAATTAGATAAAGCTTTTTCAGAAGAAGATAATGATTAACACTATCGAAAGCTTTGCTAATGTCTGTATAAATAACGTCAGTCTGTCGTCCTAAAGTAAAACCTTTAATGACACGCGTAGTAAACTCCAAGAGGTTAGTTATCGTAGATTTTCCCTTTAAGAAACAATGTTGAGAGGTGGAAATGGAGGAAGATACGACATGGGTTATTTGATCAGTTATAATTTTCTCAAATAACTTAGGGATTGCGCTTAGTTTTGCGATACCTCGGTAATTGGAAACATAAATTTTTGAGCCGGATTTATGAAGAGGTATTATATAAGATTTTCTCCATATATAGGGAAAATGACCACTGTGCAAGGATGTGTTAAAAATGATTGATAGGGGAGAACACAAACTAATAGAACAATGTTTTAAAATGCAGCTCGGTATTTCGTCAGGACCAGTCGTAAAAGAAGATTTAACTTGTCGAAGGTAATGCATAACTATATTAGAATCTATTATGGGGGTTTCAAAAGAGTTAACTGGTGGTAGGTAAGGATATTCAAGACTCATGCTCAATGGTATATCGGAGTAAGTTGTTTTAAAGAAGTTTGCAAACATGTTGGAAACATCGATGTCGCAAGATGCTTCTTCATGATTGAATTTCATAAGAGGTGGGAAGCTGGAGGTTTTTCGTTTTGAGTTGACAAAAGTGTAGAAAAGTGTCGGATTATCTTTGAATTGAGTTTTAATTTTGGCTATATAGGCTGAGTAGCATTGTTTATTTAATAGTTGATATCTGTAACGACAAGAGGAATAGCAAGCGAAATCTAAATTAGAGCCTGACTTTTTATATTTCTTAAATAAGCGATTTTTGGAATTTTTTAAAGACTTAAGCTCACTAGTTAACCAAGGAGGGTTTAAAGGCTTGAAATTACTATTTTGTTTTGGCACAGATAATGAAAAGCAATTTTGCAAGGTATCATTGAAAAACTGCACTGAAGATTCGACATCATAAAAAGTGTACGAAGACCTATTATTTAAAATTGGGGACCAGTCAATTAGCGTGAGAAGAGCATTAAGTTTAACATAATCTGTTTTTTTAAAGTTAAAAATTTTATTATTTCGCGCATTTGGAGCTAATTTATTTTCACTTTCGTTGGCAAGTAATATTGTTATTTCAAGAGTTGGATGATAATCATCTTCCGGAACAGAAACTGGGTTCGAACGACGGAGATTTACAGAAGTGCATCTGTCTACAAATACAAGGTCAAGAGATCTACAATTTTTATTAAGAATATTATTATTAGAATATATTACCTGCTGAAGACACAGATCAGACAACTTATCTAAGAAATCAGTTATCCAATCGGAGGCAGAAATAGGAGTAAGAAATTCGGAATCATCGGACAAACTCCAGGACACGGAAGGTAAGTTGAAATCACCTAAAACAATGATAGTATCCATATTTTTAAGCATATTATGGACAATTTCGATGGCATTAATATGGTTTAAGTAAATTATTAAATCACTTTTAGGTGGAATGTAAGAGCAAGTAAGAAAAATAGTATTATTATTAAGTTTAACTGTAACACAAATAAACTCCAGATCGTTGGTGCCAGGAATTGTTAATTCCTCAGAAGCAAGGGAGTTATGGACAGCTATCAGAACGCCACCACCGATCTTATCATAGCGATCTTTACGAAAAATTTGGTACTTATTGCACATTATTTCAGAATTTAATACGTTAGAGCGAAGCCACGTTTCAGTTAAAACTATAAAGTTATATTCAAAATCAAAACTGTTAATGAAAATATCGGAAAGTTTAGAATTGAGACCTCTAACATTTTGATAGACAAGCTCTAATTTAGACTTGTGATTTTTTAATCGTTTTTTGTATGGTACTGAGGATTATTAGAAGGACGAGGCAAGTGTACAACATTTGCAATACGTGGTTTGTTTTTGAATTCAAATTCATGAACAATTGTATTACGAGCCCAAAAGTTTACATCCACAAGAGTATTAAATAAGTTTTCCGGAACAGTCAATCTAAACGAAGTAGTCAGTCTCGGATTTAAATATTTGAATTTTTGGATCGAAAGAGACAAAGAGCACTTCAACTTTAATAAAAAAGTCTATATCATTTTCTGTTGTATCTGCAGCTAAGCGCGAAACAAAGATTGATTTATTTGGAGGAACCGCAATCAATGGTTTAGGTGAGATTGGAACAAAAGCCTCCGAAGTAAGTGCAACCTGATGAGCATCGACAACAGTAGGAGCAAGAGAAACAGTTTGGGCATACGACATATCTGGCAATGTAAGTGATGGAGCCGACGACGGCAAAGGAGCAGAAACAGTTAAATGAGTTAAATTTGAAGAAGAAGCAACAGTAGAAAGAGGGGTACTAATAGTACAAGTGTCCATGTCTTCAACAATGCCCTGTTCGGAAGAAGGTGGTGGTGGTGTCAAGTCAGTTTTCTGCTTGCTTCGAAGGGTCATGTGTTTCTTTTTTCGCTTTGGTGACGAATTTGGCTCATCAATATATTTAAACTCATTGAAAAGAGTTTGGTATTTATTAAATTTAGCAGAAAGCGAGGAAAGTTCCCTACTCATTTCAGAGAAACCTTGCTTCGTCTGCTTGAATAATTTGTAAAAATTTATGTCGGCCAACCTACATTTTTCGCAAGACCAACGTAAGCCTTTACCTTCATCAATGTGGTCTGCTACTCGACCTGACACGCCTGCACACTTGATATGAACAGCATTGTCACATAACCAACATGACAAAAACCGCTCGGTATCACCCTTCGTAAAGCAGCCAGGTTTGGTACAAATCATTTTAATTGAAGATATGAAAACTTATTTAAAATTTAAATAAAAATAATTAAAATTAAAGAGATAATTGTAAAAAAAAATGGAAAAGAAAAAGAAGAAATGTAGTGATTTCAACAAGCGTAAACAATAATGTTCTAATTTAAAAAATGCTTTAGAAAAACCAAAAACAAAAAAAAAATAATAAGAATAATATTAATGTATAATTAATTAATAAAAAGTAAATAAAAAGTAAATATAGCTACTTAAAATGAACTATGCAGCATGCCAACACTGTTTAATTCAAAAGTGACTAAAAGTATGCAAAGTTTTTTTTTTTTTTTTTTTTTAATAATTATTTCCACAGTTTAAGAAACACTGTAACTAGGCAGATGTCTTAAACTTCAGATAAACAAAGCAAACAAAAGAAACACTTAAAATGCAAATGAATATGTTAGCAACAAGTTTGTTAAACAAAATAAATGTGAAAAGTTACTTATCTTTAATAAAAACTTGAGTACTGAACACTTAAAAAAAAAGCCGAAACCGATTTATTTCAAGACGATTTTAATTGAAAAAAATAATGAATTTAGAAAATTTTTTTTCAGAGATAAAAGAGCGCACAACTTTGACAAATGAGGCCAGGGTTGCCAATTGGTAAGCGAAAGATTCATGAGATTAAAAGGATTCATAAAAGTAACCTACGATAAGTATGCTTAAATTGACAGCTTAAGAAATTGTCACACTTATGAAATAATTTCAAAATTATGTGCATATCTAAAAATACATTTGAAAAAATATATACGTACATACTTTAAAAAAATACTTGAAACATTTTGAATATTTACCATATTTACTTAACTGAAATCAATCTAAATAACGTAGACCTAAATTCACTCAAACTTAGTTAAATTAATTAAAATTTTCGACCTAATACTCAACACCGCCTTCAACAAATAAAAAAAAATCATCGAACCGAGGACGTTTCAAACTTGAGTAGGGGGATAGTTAATGGTAACAAGACAATATTAATATTAGTCAACATTTTATTGTTTAATCTATTTACTTGTTTAAACTTGTTAATTATGAATTTGTTGAATTTGTTCAGAATCATTTTTTTTTATTTTTAAGTATTTCAAAAATGAAAAAATAAAAACTGGCAGAAAGAAAATAGAATTGGAGTGAAATAGTCATTTTATTGTAAAACAAAAAATTATTAATTTCCACAAGTTAACGCATCTCGGACGCGTTATTCTAAAAAATATATTTTGGCCGGCATTGGCTTGCTTAAGCTAGCCAATGCCCCACTGGCCAATATGATATGATACTTACTCAATTTTATTACCGAGAATATTAGTTGAAAGAACGGGTTTATAAATTACAATTTTTATTAAACTAAACTTGTTGCGGCCACGCCAAGATCGAGACTGAAGAACAATTATCACCTAACTTAAACATTACGTATTTTAATGTGCTAACCCCTCGATATCTGCTGACTCTGCTGTTCCCACGCTTAGCCATCGTCGCAGCAGCGTTCGCAAGCTCAACGGCATGCACCGGACGCGCGTGCAGGTGCTAGACGCATTGTCAGCACTTTTATAGTTTTGGGTTGTCGCACGCTCGCCGTAACTCCTCCCTCCTTAAATATCTGCGTCCCGCAGATCTAGGTATTGGTGGTCATGCTTGATTCGGTGTTTTGTGGAAGGCGAGCCGTAGGGAGTACCAAAGGGGGTATATGCGTTTTCTTCGTGACCTTTCGCCAAAAAATTATGATTGCTATTAGCACAAGAATTAAGGTGCCTATTGTGAGTGTCGATTGCCAGTAGAATAGAAAGCAGTCGATTGAGTCGATTAAATTTCGTTTTGGTATTGTGAAACTCAATCGATAGAAATGTACACTATTGTGAATTGTTGAATGAATTTTAAACAGCTGTTTGACATTCTGTTTATCTTTGAATACTGCGCGAGTTTCAATAAATTGAGCAAACAAATTTTATAAAGCAAACTTTGTAAAAAAAAAATAAAATGGATTCTATTGAATTGTGGTTCAGTGAGGAAGATGACGACGATGTTGAAGCCGCTGGTGTAGTGGAATTGGCATGGGAGAGGCGTAGGCTTAGAGATCTGTCTAATCCTCTGGAATTGGAAGAGCAAATAACAACCACCAGGTTGTTAAATATTTTTTGTGCGATTTACTAAAATTTGTTTTTTACAGATTTTTAAAGAATTTTCGACTGTCGAAGGCTGCGTTCTCAGATTTGCTTAGACTGTTGGAAAGCAAACTACAAGCAGGCGTAAGAAGAACGTCAATACCAGCAATTTTAAAGCTAGCAACTGCTTTAAGATTCTGCGCTCAGGGATCCTACCAACTAAGTGTCGGAAACGATAGTAATATTGGGCTTGGCCAATCTACCGTTTCATAAGTTTTAACAGAAATGTTCCAAGTTTTGGAAGATCATGTATGTAAGGATTGGATAAGTTTTAACTACAGCAGAAACGCGAAGCAAAGATTTATTTTTTTGAGAAAAGTAGAATAGCAAGCGTAGTAGGCTGTATTGACGGTACCCACATTAAAATTGTTGCGCCAAAAAAGGATCTTCAACATTTGTACTACAACCGTAAAGGATATTTTAGTATAAATGCAATGATAGTAAGTAAATATGTGGAAAAAAACATGCGAGCAGTATCTAATTTTTGTGCGTTTATTCTCAGGTTTGTGATAATGCCATGAGAATTCGCTATATCAACGCAAGGTATCCTGGGGCAACACACGATGCATTGGTATTTAATTTGTCTGCATTAAAATCCAAGATAGAAGATGACTACCACAGGGGTGATAGAAATGCATTATTAGGTATGATAATTTTAAATAAGTAATGCATTTAGATGCTTGAAAAATTGCTGTAATCTACAGGTGATGCAGGATATGCCTTGCAGCCCTATTTAATAACTCCATTCCGGAATACAGAAGATGGTTCAGCGGAAAGCCTGTTTAACAAAAAGCATTCCCAAGCAAGGAATATAGTTGAACGCACAATAGGGGTACTTAAAAATAGATTCAGGTGTTTATTAGGCGCTCGTGCACTCCACTATGAACCGAAGAAAGCTACACAAATTATAAACGTATGCGCAGCTCTGCACAATATTTGTATATTTTACAAAGTCCAATCTCTGACCGAAGAAAGGAATGACACTCAACATCTACATGACGATGATGAAAATGGAGAAGCAAGAAATGAAGAAGCCATAGCAATAAGAAATGCAATTGTGCAAAATATGCAGTTTTAGTTTCAAGTTTCATTCATTACATTTATTTGTACTCATTTAAGTTTTAAATAAAATCTAAAAATAAAATTAATCATAAATTGTATCCATGTGTTATGCAACTACTTAAGTGCCCACTAAAGTTTTTGCAGATAAAAAAAAACTGTTTTATTTACTGTTTATTTTAGGTAATTTTTGTTTTTTGCATTATAATTATACTGTTAAACTTTTAAAATTTTGTTTTTTTCTCTCTGCAAAAACTTAAGTGGGTCCTTAATTACATTTTAAAATTAATATCACATTTTAAAATTAATTAGTTCAGGTAAAAATTAAAATTGTACTTTGAGTTCAAAACTTCAATATCACGTTTTAAAATTAATTAGTTTAGGTAAAAATTTAAAAAAAAATCAAAACGAAAATTCAGTAATTCTTAATTTAAAATTATTGAAGGCATATTTTCTTTTTGCAACTCCATTAGTTGAATTTTTAATTTAAGTTTCTCACTTCGGTATTTCTGCTTATTAGAAATTTCATCTTTAAAAAGCTGCAATTTTTCTTTTTTTAATTTTAACTTTTCTTTTTTTTGAGCATAAATGTCTTTTTGGAGGCGATAAGATTTCGTCATTAAATTTTCAATATTTTTTATGCTTTCTTTAATAGCTCTGGTGTCTTCCTTCATTGCTTCAGAGTATTTGGCTTGGGTGGCTACTTGTTTTTCTAGCAGCGTTGTGCGCTTTTGATTAACTGCTCTCCTGAAATTCATCTTGTTTGGAGTATTCTGCGCATCAAGTGTTTCACACTCCAGGATTTCATGCATTTCACAATCTTCCTCAGCTATTTCAGCTGAGGCGCTGCTACAAGTTGCATGTTCCTGAGAGCTTTCCTTCTCAACTGCCGAATGCCTAATTCCAATTTCTTGGCCTGGTGGATTGATGCAAACATCAAATTTTAAAAAATTGGCTATTGCTTCCTCTAGGGGCGTAAAGATGTGAAGATTGTTTGGGCCTCCACCTGTTGCGCGAAATTCGGCTTTATTTTCAGACATTTTTTTCTTTGTCTTAGACTTCAAATCAGTCCAAACCTAAGCTAACAAACATATTATATTTTTTATAATGGCATCTGCATAGTGTTGTAAATCGATTGCATGGACGAGCTTAAAATGTCCATTTGTTATCCAGGCTGAGCCCTCTCTAACTGTAACCACGGGCGTATTATAGTTGAAGACATGCAGCGCCTCCGCAGCAGATATCAAGAGTAAACTGAAAATTCATTTATACATACATATATTCTATTCTATAAAATTCTCAAGACAAGAATAATGAGTTGATTTGACGTGGTCGTTAACATTACTTAGATTTCCAACATTAAAAAATTTAACGTTAATGTATAAAATGTAAATAAACTAGTTGTTTAAAAATAAAAAGTTTACAATGAATTAACAAGAATCATCAAAAGTTTACAATTAATATTTATCTGAAACAAAGGCTTTTGGTTAATAGGGGAAAAAATATTTTTTTTTAAAAGTTTATAATTAATATCTGAATAAAGGGTTATTAGTTAATAGTATATATGTAAAAATTTGTAATTAATAGATTAATTTTATAGATTTATAATTTACATTAAAAGGTTACATTCCCCTTTTTTTTATTATTATTTTCTCGTAATACATAAAAGATTTTACGATGTGTATTTAAGAACATGACTTTTTTTGATGTTTTATGTTTTCTTTTGTTTTTACAACAAAGTAAAAATTAATTAATGCGTCTGGTGTAGACACGCTTTGGACTTATATTTTTAATATGGGCCTTGTGAACCCTTCTTCCGCTAACCGTCAGAACAGTTACTTTATTGTTTTTCTTTACAATTTCTTTTCTAAAAACAGCCTTGTCTTTACCCTTAATACCCTTGACTGCTACATATATTGTTTCTCCTGGGCTAAAATTTCTTGGCTTGGGACGTGTTTTGTTTCTTCTTTCATTTTGGAGTAACAGTTTCTTCTCGATTAAACCTCTGAGGTCGGAATTGATTTTTGCACGAAAATTTGCCAAGTTCTGGTAATTTATTCTTTCAGCTCTATTGAAGAAAATGTCACTGGGTTTCTTGTTGGTAACGGAATGTATCGTGTTGTTGTATCTGTCTACGGCTACATAAACTAATTCTTTCACGTTAAGGCTTGAAGTCTCATTTTTTAGGCAACGATATATCTCTAAGATAGTCGAATGAAGCCTCTCGACTTGACCATTTACCTCGCTACGCTGGGAGGGTGTCAAGTATATATCAATACCCAACATTTTGATGAAGTTCAGTATTATTGGGCTTATAAAACTTCGCTCATTGTCAGTCACCATGACCTTATGTACGGAAAAGAAATGAAGAACCTTAATTAGTTTTTCCCTAATATGTAAAGCAGATCGGTGTTTAAAATGGAAGAATTTAACGAATTTTGAGAATTTGTCAATACAGGTGATAAACTTTTCATTTTGAATCTCCATAATATCGAGATGAAGTATTTCTGTGGGATAAGTCGGTATGGAAGTTGGCTGTAGTTCAGGTTGCATAGGCCGTCTGTCGGTATTTGTTTGCTCTGCAGATTTCACAATTTGAGACGTATTCCCTAGTCAAAGCGTTCATTCGTGGGAAATAGTAGCGTTCCAGAATTTGTTCTTTGTTTTCTCTCGCATTCCGATGCGCTCTCCTATGTTCTGTCTCAATTATTTCAAACCTATGCTCCTCACTTGCAACGTCTTCTACCATTCTCTGTGTTACCCGAATCTTGTATTTATTGAAATGAGATAAGTATATTTCCTGCAGCAAGGCCAAATATTGTTCGGGTATTTTTATACCATTTATCAGATTAGGGTTAAGTTTTTCTCTTAGTATGTTTATGAGGTCGCTTTTTGTGAAATGTGGTTTTGAAATAAAGAAGCGATTGAATCCGGGGTGAGGTGTTTCTTGGGAGAATATTTCTGAATTTTCCTGAAGGACCAATTGATTCTTGAACACATTTATGGGGGCTTCGACATGCGGAATTAAATCCGACGAGTCCTGTTCTGCGCTATGCATTGTACCAACATTTGATTGTGCGTCAACGTTTTCAATTGGTGCTCTGGTCTCACTTGCCGTATTGGTACGGGAATTGCCTTCAGAGACGGAGTCAGTACTAGAATTTACTTCGCTTGCGGTATCAGTGGAGGAGCTCAAGTGGTTTGCCTCAGTCTTGAGCCTTGAAAGAGCATCTGCAACGAAATTTGATTTACCTGGTTTGTAAATCAATTCGTGATTGTACTCTTCGATACGCGCCTTCCACCTCTTTAACTTAGCATTGTAGTTCCTGTTTCCCAATGCATAAGTAAGGGGTTGATGGTCAGTGAAGATGCGTATTTTACTTGAGCCGTAAATATATGACCTCAAATTATCGAGTGCCCAAACTATGGCGAGCATCTCCTTTTCATTCGTCGCATAGTTCTCTTCCGTCGAATTTAGGGAACGGGAGATGTATGCGATTGGTCTGTCCTGCCCAGTTTTCCCCTGAGACAATATCGCCCCAATTGCGTAGTTTGACGCATCTGTAGTAAGGTTAAATGGTTCTTTAAAATTTGGAAAGATAAGGACTTCGGATGAAGCTAGCATTGTTTTCAGTGTTTCAAAAGACTTTATCTCTTCACCTTCTAGCTTAATGGACACTTTCTTTGACTGATTTGCCTTCACTTGGGCATTCGGTCCTCTAGTTAAATTTTTGAGTGGCTTTGCTACCTTTGCGTAGTCCCTATTGAATTTGCGGTAATAAGAGGTCATTCCAAGAAATCGTTTTAAATCTTTTAAATTATCGGGGGGGAAAATCTGCTGAATAACCGTTACCTTTTTTGGATCGGCCCTTATACCGTCAGGACACACTACATACCCCAGAAATTCAACATCAGTTTTCATAAAATTAGTTTTCTCTAAGTTAACTTTCAAATAACATTCCTGTAAGCGGGAAAATACCGTATCGACGTTTCGAATGTGCTCCTTCTCGTCTTTTCCGAAAAATATAATATCGTCGATATATACATAACAGATACGACCAACATATTCTCTCAAAACGTCGTCAATCATCCTTTGGAAGATTTCTGGCGCATTTCGGAGCCCAAACGGGAGTCTCAGAAATTCGTATTTCCCATTTAGTGTGGAAAAGGTTATTTTAGGAATATCTGAGGGTTTCATGGAGATTTGGTGAAAACAGGAAGTCAAATCAATGGTTGTAAAAAACCTAGCGTCACCTAAACTTGTGAGGATTGAAGTTATGTCGGGAATAGGATATGTATCGGGAGTGGCTACTGAATTTATTCGTTTGACATCAACTACCATCCTATACTGTTTTTCGCCATTGGGTTTCGGCTTCTTTGCTACGATCCATATAGGTGAATTGTAAGGGCTTTTCGAGGGTCTTATTATGCCCTCGGACAACAACTCATTAATTTGCCTTTCGACCTCTTCCCTCATGCACACGGGATACGGATAGCTTTTAGTGTAGATCGGTTCCTGAGTTGTGGTTTTTATCTCGGCCAGCACATTGGTTCTTACAGATTCTCCTTCTTTAATTGGCTTTAAAAGAGCTGTGTATTTTGTAATAAGTTTATGTATCGCGTCTTTTGCGTGGTCCGACGTTTGGTCGTTAAGTATGAAATTAATCTGTTCAGAAATCATATTTTTGAGAGTTATTTGTGCACCAGAACCCAGATACAGGATATTTTTCTTCCTGTCTATTACTGCCTCCAATTCCTTTAAAGTATCGTCCCCGATTATCCCATCAAAAGAAGATAAGCCTGGCAAAACGAAAAAAGTTACAAGACTATCGTTCCCAAACCTGTTAAAGAATTTCCCTACTATTTTTCGGTTGACTGTAATTTTGCCTGCAGCTGAGTGTACTGTAAAGGGAGAGGGTAGAGTAATGGAACCAGTATCTAATGTTTCCTTAATAAAATTTTTGTTGCCCCTGTGTCTATTAAAAAATTTAAGCTTTCCCCCTTTTTTGTGAGATATTCTATATATGGAAGGCTGGAGAGGCGCTTCCCATAAAATTTTCGTCGCTTCCGACTTCTTCGTTAGCAGTTTCCTCCTGAACTACCTCTTCCTCGTAATCCTTCGTCTCGAGGTTATAAAGCCGTTGTTGTTTTCCTGGAAAATTACCTCAGGAGGCACTGCGCTTATACCCATTTCCAGGCCGGTTCATGTAATTTACCTGCCTGGTTTAAATGGAACGGTCCAGTTGGACGTGGGCTTAGGCCCAGTTGGACGTGGTGGTGAGGATGATTGCGATGTCCTTTCACCGCTGTACGCGTTACCTGAATAATGGGCGGCTTGACCTCTTCCGAACCGGTTAAAATTACCAGGAAAAGGCCTTCTTGGTATGAAGGGAGCAGCTGGACGATTATCTATTTTAGGCAGCTGGTTTACAGGAACTGTTATCCTGTTCGGGGTGTTAGGGTGAATTGTCGAGTTTCGCATGCTTAAATTCTGCAGATCTAAACAGGCTGAGTAAGCCTCAGGCAGAGTTTTTGGTTTTTGGATGATCAGCATACGCGATATTTCCCCATTTAACCCACGAATAAAAACGTCAAGTGCACGGTTCCGGTATGTTTCCACCAAAGCACTTATTGTTTCTTGAGAGTAATTCTCGGTTTTTAGTTTGTTGATTATTAACGAAAATTGGTGGTTTACAGCAGCGTAGAATTCATCAATCTTCGAATTTTTCTGCATCAGCTGGCTAAGTTGGTGCTCTAGCGTCCTCATATCCCTCTTGTCCGCATAGTGCAGCGAGAGGATACGTTTGATTGTGCCCCACTCTTCGTCGAACACGTTATATGACACCAGAGCAGTCTCTGCTGCACCCCTAACTTTTTGCCTAATGTGCCTAAGGATTGCTCGGTATATGGGTTTATTCCGGACGATCTCATAGTCCTGCAAGATGGCCTCGACGCTATGGATCCAGGAAACATATTGCGTCGGACTACTCTCAAACGTCCTTAGCTCTTTGACGCAGTCGGGCAGCTTCCCAATTTCCTTTAGCTCTTCTTCCGTTCGCGGCCCTTGCAGGACATTGCTATTCCCCTCTACCTTAACATTATCGACAAAGGGATTCCTTTCGCCTTCCCTTTGTTCGAAGGTAAGGAGACGTGCCTCCAGGTCTTTCACCACCTCGGCTATTCCCGAGTTACCCTCTATTGTCGCTAACCTTCCCTCTACGCCCCTTAGCTGTTGGAGGGTGGCGTTGACAGCCCCAGTGAGGTCGGTTAGCGATTTTCTCATTTCCTCCATTTTAAATTTGTTAAACGTTAAAGTTTGTTTTTAGATTTATATTTAAAAATTCTAAATTGATTTTGATTTTAATTACTTAGTTTAATTTTGGTTTTTAACTTTATTTTTGTTCTGCCGGTTTTTTTTTTGGAAGAAGTTTCAACTTACCCTGTTTCTTTAGCTTATTTGTATTGGCTGCCACTCACAGCATCAACATAACTCCTTTTTCCGGGATAGCAGCAATCTAGAAAATAAAACAAAAATATTAGTTTATTGAAATAATAGCTTGGAGTCAGTCATGGAAGCACTGCACTGTCCTTTTTAGAAGTCCGCCTTTATGCTTGCGGTCAACCTACTAAGGCGCAATTAACTTCACGGCCTATCGGATAACCTTTTGTGATGTCCCTATGGAGAAGATTGTTTTTTAGGCAATCATCACCAGGTGAATCCTCAGGGCACTTTTGACTAACCCTACTTTGGCTCTCATTAGAAAAATAATTTTATTTTTATTCAAACATGTATATGTATGTAACATATGTATGTAACATATGTATGCGATTTTTTGCTTTCATTTTCAACCTTTTAATTTTCAGGTTTTTTTTTTTTTTTTTTTTTTTTGTTCTTCTTTTTTTATATTATTATATTTTTTTGTGACTTTGTCACGATGTATCTCGTGATGTTTTTCTTTTTATAAGAAGGGTTTCGTTTTTGTATTTTATTGCTAAGTGACAGTCTTATATTTTAAAATGAATTATATTCTTGTATATTCTTATATTAACGAAACCACGCACTGTCACTGTAGCATTGATTATAGGAGGCCTGTGGCGATGCCTCAATTTTATTTTTATAATTTATAATTTAATTTATACAGCCTGAGGGTCTTCGGGGTCACAGGTATTTTATT
Organism: Pherbina coryleti; assembly: GCA_943735915.1. Lineage (NCBI taxonomy): Eukaryota > Metazoa > Arthropoda > Insecta > Diptera > Sciomyzidae > Pherbina > Pherbina coryleti. Next base: position 92,307,749 of record OX030948.1, read on the forward strand.
TTGTTATATCCTTGTGTCATCCCGTAGGAGTTGCTGGATCAGGACGTATGAATTTATGAAACTCTGAGGGTCTTCGGGGTCACAGAGCTTTTTTATTATCATTATTTTTTTTCTTTATTTTCACATAGCACTTTTTCTTTCACTAGTTTTTATCTTATACACATAGCCACAGGACCTCACAAGAGTACGTTGGAGTACTTTGGACCGACGTAGTCACCACACTTCCATCTGTGCTCTCCGCAATGAGTTTAATATTGCAGACTAAGAATTGTTTGCTTCTTATTTTTTTTATTTTATTTTTTTATTTCCCACTATCTGGAGGGACTGTGTTTATCCGTTTTAGATGCTGCCCATCAGTCATCCTACTCAGGCACAATTTACCTCACGCCCCGCTAATAACCATCTGACACTTTTCGTTGGGGAGTGTCCTGGAATATTGGTTGTGGGGAGATAGTTTTACCCTACTGAATAAACTGGAGGGTCCCCCTTTCGGAGTGAATCGCAGTTTATCTTCCACCAAAAGCTATTCAAACTGGAGGGTCCCCCTTAACGGAGGAATCGCAGCTTGTACCCCCGCAAACAATTATTACCACCAGGATAGTGCAAGTACAAACGCCGGTCCCTGCTCGGGCGCCAGTTAACGCATCTCGGACGCGTTATTCTAAAAAATATATTTTGGCTGGCATTGGCTTGCTTAAGCTAGCCAATGCCCCACTGGCCAATATGATACTTACTAAATTTTATTACCGAGAATATTAGTTGAAAGAACGGGTTTATAAATTACAATTTTTATTAAACTAAACTTGTTGCGGCCACGCCAAGATCGAGACTAAAGAACAATTATCACCTAACTTAAACATTACGTATTTTAATGTGCTAACCCCTCGATATCTGCTGACTCTGCTGTTCCCACGCTTAGCCATCGTCGCAGCAGCGTTCGCAAGCTCAACGGCATGCACCGGACGCGCGTGCACTTGCTAGACGCATTGTCAGCACTTTTATAGTTTTGGGTTGTCGCAAGCTAGCCGTAACTCACATGATTAATTTAAGTAATATTATTTTTGTTATATTTGCGTTCTAAGAACTGATAAGTGTGTTAAATTATAAAGTTAAGATAAATTAACTTGGTGCAATTCATGAAATTGAAAACTGTCGTTGGACTTTCGTCATTTTGACATTTGTATACTAAAAAAATGTTCCTAACATCAGTTATATACAAATAATTTCATAAAAATTTAGAAAAAAGTGTTTCTAATTTCTAATTTTTATCTATCTTAATGACAAAACATTTGAATAAAAACTGTATTCTGCAGTTGGTATAAACCAGACCTTTCAAATGATATAATTTTCATTAAAATGTGTTGTCTATAACTTGAGAAAAAGGGTGTTCAAGTTTTGTGTTAGCGTATTAATATATAAGATTAAGCAACTCGAGAGTACTCAATTTGTTCTTTTTAAGTAAATATTCATAAGGTAGATACGGACAGACAGACAGACATGGCTAAATCGACTCGGGTGGTTATGCTGATCAAGAATATGTATAATTTTCTATATCTACCACGTCTCCTTATGAGCATTATAAACGGCGTGACAAAATTAATATACCCCTTTTACGTTTTTGTATGGGAGCATCCGTAAGGAGTGGTCGGAAGGGATAGCACCTCAAGGGAAAAATGTTCCTTTTGCAAAAATAATGGGGGTTGATCTGGCCCTGACCCTCTCTGGCCCTCCCGTAAAGCCCCCTGTTAAGTTGTACGGAATAAATATACCAAAATCATTAAATTTGTTACAATTTAATCAACTTACAGGTTGTTTATTTTTAAGAATAACGATCTCTAGTAGTAAGTAGAAACAACATCCAATACACAATCATTAGTGAATATTAGTGTCCGACCGAATATTCGGCTTCGGTATTCGGCATATTCGGCCGATTTTTTAACTTTCGGCTACGGCTTCGGCCTAAATAGCCGAATATTTTAGCGGAATATTTTTGCTTTGTAATAACCAAAAATATTTTTATAATTCTTTAGGAAAATTTCAGTATAATGATGAATGATGATGAATTCCGTTCTAAATTCCATACTTGAAACACTTGTTGGTTTTGTTTTTCTCTTTCTTCTATTCTTCTATAAGTTGGTTTTCGCTCGTTGAAAACTTTATTCAAACGATATATGCAGTGAGTACGAACAATGATAAAATTACAAGGTAAGCTCATTTTAAGATGGGTGCTCAAATGAGCAATTTTCCAACAACAAAGCTGTAGAAGCTACAAACATCAAACGAAAAAAGCAACAACAACAATTAGAAAAACTAAAAATTAACAGCTGATTTTGACAACTAGCTCACCCTGCTCTCCAATATGACCCTTTTTTGTAATCATGTATCATGGTCCGACCGATATGGGTTGATAAGATCGTACATGTTGAACGAACTGGTAGAAAACTCAATAATTTTTGATTTTTTTCCGACCGTCTCATTTGCTTTCGATTGATCATACATGATATCATAAAAAACCGAGTTACGCTAGAAATTTTCTGCGAGATTTCAGTCAGTATTGAATTTCTGTAGCTTTTCTCGACTAAATCGAAAATCGATTTAAGTATCTTCTATGTCGTCCTGACGTTACTAAATCCATTACAGAAATATTATAATCAGAGAATGGAAAAAACCGTACCTTATACGTAGCGCTACAAAAGCGATCAAAAAGTTTTTCTCTCTGCATTCCGTTTGTGGCTCTTCGGTTCAAACAAAAGCTCTAGCACCATAGTGCAGAAATGAGAGATCGGAACAGAATGGTAGCGGGTTATTTTTCGAGCATAAACCATAATTTGCTGTGTTGAGGTTTTTACTCGCCATCGCTAACCGAAACCGTACCAAATTCCAGTTCCTTTCTGCAGTCGTTGTTCGTTTAAGAATGTTATTGATTTTGTTATTGCTACTGTTATTGGCGCCAGCGTCTTCCAAAGAAAAATTGTGGCATGCGTCAACGAATTGTTTTGCTGCTGTTCTGAAGAATTTTTATTATGAAGTCAAAGTGGAAGTGGTAAATTTTGACAAAGTGGAATTAATCTTACATCTTAGAAGGGAAAAGGGTAATTTATTAAATGTTTTAAAGGACTTTCCAAATGTTTATAAAAAGTTTTTGATGATTTTTATTTTTTTTTATTGTGCTTTAAAAAAAAAACAAAACAAAATTCAATATCAGAACATAAAAATCAAAACAGAAAATATTAAAAAAATGCATTGCTTAAGAATAAAATTAAAAAAAAAAATAGCATATAGATTAAGGAAAAATTTATTAAAACATTAATAAAAAAATCAGTCTTCATAATTAATCTCCCCATTGACTGTAACTAACAAAATATGCTCCAAGTTTTAAGATGTTAATCTATTCCGCTGATCACTTAGTATGTATTTCAACGATTAAAATAACCGCTCCACACTTACTTGCGTCGATGGTATGGCTAATACAACGTTCGCTACAGTGTACAGAACATTATTTTGTGTACTCCAGAATTGTACAAGGTGGCGCAAAAATAACCTTCCGATGTTTTTTGGCTGTAATTAAAAAAAAAAATTAAAAACTTTGATTCTTCTTGTAGATTATTTTTATTTGGTCTTTTAATTTTTTTTACATCAAGTCGAGAATGTTGCGGCAAAAAGAACTCGTTGATCATTGCTCTGTAGCGCTCACCATTCACAGTAACCGTTTGGCCCGCGACGTCTTCGAAGAAAAAAGGTCCGATGACTCCTCCAGCGAAAACAGCACACCATACAGTGACTTTGAGCGGGTGTAATGGCTCTTCGTGGGTTACACGCGGATTTTCAGTGCCCCAGAAGCGTAAATTTTGCTTATTTACGTACCCGCTAAGATGGAAATGGGCCTCATCACTCATGATTATTATTGATGAAAAATCATCTTCCTCTTGGTGGTGATTAAGGATGGCTTGAGCGTATGTTAGACGCGATTAGCGGTCAGCAGCTAACAGCTGATGCACCGTCTGGACTTTGTACGGAAACATCTTCAAATCTTGTACCAAAATTCGCTGTAAAGACCGTCGACTGATACCCATTTGCGTGGCACGTCGTCTGGTCGATGTCGGCGGCGCTTCCATGACATCCTCGGCTACAGCAGCAATATTCTCTGCAGAACGGCTACTCCGGGGTCTGCCACGCCTGGCAGCATCTCGTGTTGTGCCAGTCTCTTCGAGGCGAGCGGCTAAACGTCGCAGTGTTTCACCAGTAGGCGTTGGACGGCCAGGAAATCTGCGGCGAAATTCACGTTGTGCCAAAGTCACCGACCGATTATTGGTCAAATAAATAGTCAGCAATATTCCGTGTTCTGGAGCAGTGTAGCGTAACATTGTTTATTAACGTGTATTTCGCATGTGTTTACTACACAAATGTCAAAACAGAACTGACATTAGGGGCCAATCGCAAAATTTATAGCATTTTCTGATAGGAGGATTACTTTTGCGCCACCTTGTAGTAAATTTGTGTTCAGAGGTAATCTTGGCTGGCGCTCGTACAACAAAATATCGGTATCTATATCAGATAGTGATACTGCCGCTGACTTCAGAAAAAAATTCAGATAATGTTCTTGGTGTTTGCGAAATGCTATTGCTGTTTGAGGGCTCATCTATATGTTCTTCTTGCTGTTACAAAGGTTGATTAGTGTCAGAGCAGTTATCTGTTAATTGCAAAAAAAAAGCAACCTTATAGAAATTTACCTAATTTACGAATCAAGTCATTTACCTTTCAGCGAAGATATCCGTTTATGTCCTTAACACTTGATCACAGTTTAAAGAAACTCGAATTCTCGGATCCAAAAAAACTGCTGCGTTAAACAAATCATTATCAAAAAGCTTGCACTTTCTTTCATTTAAAGCTTCTTTTAATAGAATTTTTATGTTGCTGGATGGTAGATTTTCAACTTGGAACATGATATCCATTACAATAACATAAAGCTCACTAAAACACAAGTTATCTGATTGTAATTTTGTTACAGCAGTCCACATAAGGTTAAAAGTTTTAATAAATTCATTTATAAAATTCCAAATTTCATTGGAACTTGTGAGGTCAGAATTTTCTGAACTTAATGAGTTAATTATTTCCTTAAGCTCCAATAACCTCTCCATCATATGAAAAGTCGAGTTCCAACGTGTTACACAGTCTAATATGGGTTTTTTGTATCGTCCGTTTTTTTAAATATTCAGGTAGGTTTGGCTTCGTAGTTTTTTTGACACGTATCTACATTTATCAATTTTGGATTTGATTTCGGCTGTTTTTAATACATCATTTACACAAAGTTGTAGTGTTTGTGCACTGCAACGAATACTCGTTATATTATATGATGCAAAATTTGATCTTATTGCCTTTAAACTTTCTTCAGCTAAAATAGTATCTTCTTCCTCTGGTGGATTTTGTAGATCTTGATTTAGGTCACTTACCGCTTTGAGCATATTCGCCCCGTTATCTGTTGTTACAGTTAAAACTTGGTTTATACCGATTTCATAATCATTTAAGACTTGTAAAATAATTGTCTTTAAATATTCACTTGTATGACTCGATGTGAGCTCTTTTATTGCCAATGTTTTTATTATATTGGAATTGTTTTTGGAGTATTGAACATTTACTCCCAGCGTACTTAAATCTTGTCTCGTAGCAGCATCTATTTTTAATGATATTAATTTTCCCTTCAGATCTTGAACGATTGCGGTCTTCATGTTATTGAAAAAGGCAATTATTCGATCATTAATGTTGTGATCATTAACCGTCATATTAAATGCACTTAACACAGGTTGAACCAACATTTTGAACGCATGATCATTTACCATACGCAACGGCCTTCCGTTTTTAGTAAAAAGTTTTACTAAGCACAATTAATATTTTGTTTGTTAACTTCAAAAGAAATTTTTACTTTAATAGGATTTGTCGATGCTTTTTTAATTGTTTTTTTATTTATATAGCTTCCATATTGCTCTGAATGCTTAGCTTTGATGTGCCGTTCCAAATTTGATGTATGTTCTTTCCTTATTTTTCCATTACAATTTCCATTTTTGCATATAATTTGTTTTAAACTATTTCTTTCAAAAAAACTGTGTAATAATGTCTTTGTTGGCCGCGGCATGTTCGCAAACACTGGACAAATAATTTGTGTTGCAAAAGAATCACAACAACCTGCAAAACGATTGCACAAAGAAATGCAGAAACGAACGATACATTTGGTACGGTTTTGGTTTTGGTTTACGATGGCGAGTAAAAACCACATCAAATCAAATAATGTTGTGTAAAATTAAAGGAAATAAAAACACACTAATTTTTTCCTGTCGGGAAAAAACCGAAGCTCAAAAAAAACCCGACATTTATTGAAATCTTTTCTCTTTGATGGTCTTTTTGCAACTGATTGACCACCTGTCGTCGACATAGTCTCCGAAGTCTGTCAATCATAATGCGACAAAACTACAATAAAACTTATTTATGATACAAATACAAATTACAATAAATGAGTTTTATACACTGCCGCAGAAAACGCCAGTTTTCCTATCCATCTCTTTGTTTACTATAAATATATATATTACATCGATAAATATTTTTTATAGTAAATACATGATATCAACAACAATAAATTTCATATTCTCTCTGCTTCAACTGGTACAATGAAAAACTTCTGTATGGCTCTTCTGAGTATATATGTAGGCGTGCGCACCAGAACTGAACGGACCTTTCCATCATTACTCTCGATCAACTCCTCAATTCTTCCCATTGGCCAGTGTGCCGGTGGAAAATTCTCTCTTTTGAGTAGTACAAGCTGTCCGACCTTTGGACTTTCCTTCTCTTTTCTCCATTACTTTCTCTCTTGTAACGTTGTAAGGTATTCTGTCTGCCATCTGTTCCAGAAGAGCTTCAACATTTGTTGTCTTTCTTTTCATAACAGAAAATGACCTGTGGTCAATGCCTGTATATCTTTCGGACCATCGCTAATGGGACGTATTGGACGCGAATTCAATATCGCTTCTATCTGTGAAAATAAGTGTTAATAATTGTTTCCAACTTTCTGTCCAACTACTCTGACAAGATGATATTTCATCGACTTAACTGCTGCTTCATAGATACCACCTTGATGTGGTGGAGCTGGAATCATAAACTTCCATTCTGTCTCCTTACCAGCTAAATGTCTTAGAGCCTCATGATTGCTCCAACTGTCCAATGCCTTTCTCATTTCTCTGTGGGCACCCACATAAGTTGTACCATTGTCGCTTTATAGTCTTTCGCATCTACCTCTTCGTCCAATAAATCTTTCAAAACATGCACTGAAAGCAAGTGATGTTAAATCTGTCACAATATCAATGTGGATGGCGCGTGTTTTCAAGCACACAAAAATTGCTAACCAGCACTTCCCTTTCCGTGACCTAACTGTATCTTTACCCACTGTTTTTATTTCAAATAGACTAGTGAAATCCACTCCCGTGTGTAAAACAGCCTTTCCCACCTGTACCCTATCTGATAGTAAATCTGCCATTATCTGTTGTTCCATTTTTGCATTATAACGTGCACATATGACACATTATGAATCGTACTTCTCCGAGAATTTCTTAACCTTGGTATCCAGTAACGCTGCCGAATAATTTTCATCATCACCTGTGCACCACAGTGTCTTGTCTGTCTATCAACTGACTCTATTATCTCTGAAGCGAGCGACGATTTTGTAAGCAGTATCACTGGGTGCTTCATCTCATAATCGATTTCAGCACGCTTCAGCCTACCGCCAACCCGCAATAACTCTTTATAGTCTATGACTGCCTTCAACGATTCTATCTTAATTCTTTCCGCTATGTTTTGTCCTCTTTCCAACGCTGTTAATTCAGCATTATAGCATTCCTCTTGTGTCTTTCTTAAAATAAATTTCATAGCCATGCTTCTTTTCTCTGCTGTTGGCATCTCAATCCTGCCCATTCTCGATCTAATTCTTTTTCTTTCAGGCTTTCGTAATGCATTCATGTAACGGAACACATATGCCAGAATATTAACTGTCAGAATATTAATAAAGACACTCTTTCCTGAATCCCCTTAACCCATTAAGTCCGGGAAGAGCACAATTTTAATATGATGTTTGAGACTTATTTTCTGCTATAAAAAATTGGAAAAAAAAATTCCAAACATACCTATTCTACTATTTTTGGGGTCGCTCTTTCGATTGGTGCAGTCGGATTTGCATAATAATGACTTTTGGAACCAATATGGCGCATTTTAATTAAAAAAATAACAAAATTTTTTGCGTTTTTCTTTTTTGTGAATCTTTTTCGCATAAATAAAGTTACTGAATCGGTGCCAAACTAAAACCAAAAGTGCACAAAATATCTAAAGTATAACTATGAATATTTTTTTTTTGGTTTGAATCAACCTAACTTCTTCAATATATCAATACGTTAAAAATTAACGTTATTTGGTAAATTATGAGTATTATTAATAAAATTTACATCTCTAATAATATAATTGTCCCAAAAATATATAAAGAAGGGGTTTTTGAGATCGCTGATCACGATTTTGAGGTAAAATTTTCAAAATTTAAGATGGCGGATTCAATATGGCCAACCAAATTTCATAAAATCTTCAAAATTACAAGAAAATGTGTATAAGGCGGTTTTTGAGGCCGTTGATCACGAATTCGAAGTTAGATTTTCAAAATTCAAGATGGTCGATCTGTAGCCGATTAAATTTCATGAAATGACTGAAACTAATGCGATAATGTTTATTATACGGGGTGTTTACGATGTTTGATTGTTTCCGTCCTTTAGTCGTTGTATAAATGTTTCCCAACTCAAACCAGGTGGAGGTGTACGCCAAGAGTATTTTTTATTTTTTTTTATTTAATTTTTTTTTATGTTTTTATTTTATTTTGTTTTTTTATTTATTTTTTATTTGATATTTTTTAATTTTTTTTTTTTTTATTTATTTTTCCTTAGGATTTCGGATTTTTTAAGTATCTAAAATTACGAATATTTCAATATAAAATATTAGACTTAATTTACAAATGCTAGATAACTTCGTTTGAATTATAAAAATATAAAGGTTTTACAAGGTTCCAGTTAGGAAGCGTTTATAAAACGGCTAACGGGCGGAAACAACCAATTTTTCGGTCGGCCATATTGAATCCGCCATCTTAAATTTTGAAAATCTTACCTCAAATTCGTGATCAGCGATCTCAAAAACCCCTTCTTTATATATTTTTGGGACAGTTATATTATTAGAGATGTAAATTTTATTAATAATACTCATAATTTACCAAATAACGTTAATTTTTAACGTATTGATATATTGAAGAGGTTAGGTTGATTCAAACCAAAAAAAAATATTCATAGTTATACTTTAGATATTTTGTGCACTTTTGGTTTTAGTTTGCCACCGATTCAGTAACTTTATTTATGCGAAAAAGATTCACAAAAAAGAAAAACGCAAAAAATTTTGTTATTTTTTTAATTAAAATGCGCCATATTGGTTCCAAAAGTCATTATTATGCAAATCCGACTGCACCAATCGAAAGAGCGACCCCAAAAATAGTAGAATAGGTATGTTTGGAATTTTTTATTCCAATTTTTAATAGCAGAAAATAAGTCTCAAACATCATATTAAAATTGTGCTCTTCCCGGACTTAATGGGTTAACATGAGTACTAAACATCGGCTTAAATCTTGAAGCTGTGTAAACTCTCATCTCTTCTTTCACCTCTGATGGCTCTCTGTCCAAAAACTTGTCTTTGCGGCACTTGCATTTATGCAAGCCAAATCCGGACCATACAACCATAATCTATTGTCTATGAATTCTGCTGGTGACAACCCGTGACTTAATAGATCAGCGGGATTCTCTTTCGTACTGACATGTCGCCAATATTTTACCTCTGAATTTTCCTGAATAGAATCCACTCGATTAGCCACATATTTTCAGGTTATAACAAACAAACAAAGCCACATAACAAACACCAAGGTCAATAATTTCACTAAGACAAGTTAAATTAGCGTTATCAATATAAAAAGACGTAGCTAAAACATTTCTAATTTTAGCATAAGAAACATGAAAACATTTTTTAATATTTAAAAATAAGCGGTTTCGCTTGCACCAATCAAATAAAACATTTAAATCTTCTTGGAGCAAAGAAACTTCCGAGCTTAAATCTTGAAGCTGTGTAAACTCTCATCTCTTCTTTCACCTCTGATGGCTCTCTGTCCAAAAACTTGTCTTTGCGGCACTTACATTTATGCAAGCCAAATCCGGACCATACAACCATAATCTATTGTCTATGAATTCTGCTGGTGACAACCCGTGACTTAATAGATCAGCGGGATTCTCTTTCGTACTGACATGTCGCCAATATTTTACCTCTGAATTTTCCTGAATAGAATCCACTCGATTAGCCACATATTTTCAGGTTATAAGGTGCCTTTTTTATTCAATGCAAAACTATACTCCAATGCCACTCCATCGATCTCCTTATGTCAGCAAATAACCTTGCTAACAACTCAACTGGCGCCAATTGCAACCTTAGAGCGTAAGCGTATGTAAAGGAGCTACTCTTGTCTTTGACACTAACAACTTTGTTGTCACCTTTCCATATGAATATTCTGTCCTAATGTAAGCCACAGCACCATAAGCTGCTAATGAAGCATCAGAAAAATCCTGTACCTGTACACCAATATTTTCGGTTGTACCTATCCATCTGTCAATTCTAAATTTTTCCAATAACAAAATTTCTCTCCAAAATTCTGTCCACCTCTTTTTTATCTCAACTGGGACCATCTCATCCCAACCTATCCCTGACCTCCATAAGTCTTGAATTAAAATCTTTCCGACTATTACAACAATTGAAATATAACCGTTTGGGTCATAAAGCTGAGCTACGCAGCTCACAATCTTTCTCTTTGTAAAATCGTTCTCCAATTGCGGGGTTTTTACCGAAAACGCAAATTGGTCTCTCGCAATAAATCACTTCAAGCCTAAAATGCTTGACCCTTCCCCCGGAAAAAACACCGCTGAGAAAGAGGTTTCCTCTGAATTCATCGCATTTATCAATCGCTTAGAGTTTGACTTCCATTTACCATATTCAATCTTTCTTTTTTAATATTTCATCTTCTATCTTCCATTTTCTATATTCGATCTTCATCTATCTTTGATTTTCCATCTTTCATATTTCATCTTTAATTTTTCAACTTTCATCTTTACCTAATCTTTAATCTTTAATCTTTAATCTTTAATCTTTAATCTTTAATCTTTAATCTTTAATCTTTAATCTTTAATCTTTAATCTTTAATCTTTAATCTTTAATCTTTAATCTTTAATCTTTAATCTTTAATCTTTAATCTTTAATCTTTAATCTTTAATCTTTAATCTTTATTCTTTAATCTTTAATCTTTAATCTTTACTCTAAATATATAAATCGCTTAAATGCAACTTGTCTCAAACTGCTAATATCTTTCATATTATCTTTCAATAGCATGAGCATGACAAAACCGACAATTTTTGTCTCGCCTGTAAGTGCGCAAAACATGTTGCTCGACTATTTTTTCTTCTTTTAGTTTAGTTTAGTTTATTGTCTATAAATATTTACATTTTTTCAGACAAGCAGAGTATATACATTTTAAGTCTTAGTATTAAGTAAAAGCTACGCTACAATATCTTAAGTGTAATGAGAATTAAGAGCAATAATAAAAGCATTCTTACTATAAGCAAAATCAATATCAATTTTAGAGCATAATGATTTATATTCCTTAAGAGTTCTATTTAATGGTTCAAAAAGTAAATAATTTGTTCTACAAAAAGTAATTTTAAAATAGTCAAAACGATGCAAATTTCTTAATGGAATATTAAAGTTAATTGCCCTTAACAAGTAGGGACAATTAATATTACCACAAACAATATCGTAGAGAAATATTAAAGACTGAATAGTTCGCCTTGATTCCAACGACTTTAAATTTAACAAAATACAACGAGTATTATACGATGGTAAGGGTTCGATATTGAAAGATCACAGAGCAAATTTTAGAAATTTTTTTTGAATTCGTTCAAGTCTAAGTTTATGAACAGCATAGTAAGGATCCCATATAAGAGAAGCGTATTCTAAACGAGATCTAACAAAGGATAGAAAAAGATATTTCAAGGTATATGGATCTGAGAAATTCGCACAATTTCGCTTTATAAAAGCATACATAGAATGTGATTTAGATAGCGTGATAGTCAAGTGTCTCACAAATGAAAAGCTAGATTCAAAACAAACACCAAGGTCAATAATTTCACTAAGACAAGTTAAATTAGCGTTATCAATATAAAAAGACGTAGCTAAAACATTTCTAATTTTAGCATAAGAAACATGAAAACATTTTTTAATATTTAAAAATAAGCGGTTTCGCTTGCACCAATCAAATAAAACATTTAAATCTTCTTGGAGCAAAGAAACTTCCGAGCTATTGCGAACAACATTGTAAATTTTAAGGTCATCCGCATATAATAAAAAATTAGAAAAAGAAAAACAGCAACTTATATCATTAATAAATAAAATGAAAAGAAGAGGTCCCAAAATGCTACCCTGGGGAGACACCAGATGTTGCTATAAAAGATGCAGATTTAAAATTATCAACTTCAACAAAGCAGAGCCTGTCAGTTAAGTAATTTTGTATCCAATTTAAAAAGTTTGAATGAAAACCCAGTTTGGCAAGCTTCGCAACTAAAATACTGTGGGAAACTTTGTCAAACGCCTTGGAAAAATCAGTGTAGATAGCTTCAACTTGGCAACCATCAGCAAAAGAAGACATGCAAAAGTGTGTAAAAACGGCTAAGTTAGTAGTAGTTGACCGCCCCTGGACAAACCCATGCTGTGATGGTGTTATAATAGATTTCAATGAAAAATCTAATTTAGATTTAACTATATATTCAAAAAGTTTCGATGAATTTGAAAGTTTAGAGATCGGACGGTAGTTAGTAACATCATTTTTTCGACCAGACTTAAAGACAGGAATGATTGATGCAATTTTCCATTTAGTAATAAAATCACCCGACAGAAGAGATTTATTAAAAATAAGACACAAAGGTTTTATAACAGATACTGCACATTTCTTTAAGCAAAAAGCAGACAAACCGTCAATATCAGCCTTCATAGAACTTTTTAGACAGGATATGCCCTGTAAAACATCACGTTCATCGAGAGAAAGGTGCCCAAAATTGACACATGATTCAATTTTGCTAAGAATTTCCTGGTCATTCCAGTTATAATCAATCAAATAATTAGACTTAAAAAAGTCTGCGAAAAGATTTAGATTCACAAATATTGTTAGAAACCTTATCATTCCAAAATAATGTTGTTGGAATGAACGAGCTGTTATTCTTAGACTGAACAAAACGCCAAAAAACTTTAGGGTTAGATTTGATGTTCTGCTCAACACTAAGAATATGCTGTTTATATAAAAATTTATTTAAAAAATTAAATTCACGGGAGTAATGACAATATTTCTCTCTGTGGTGATCATTGTTTGTGGTGTTATATAATTTATAGAATTTATTTCTTAAATTCTTAAGCTTTTTTAAACCCTTGGTATACCATGGAAGTTTATGAATTTTTTTCTTTAAAACTGGAACATTTTTAAGCATTATTTCATACAACTTATTTGTAAAAAATTCAAAGCAGAATGTTGTATCTTTCTTGTCAAACACATTCATCCAGTCAACAGCTGCAATCAAGTTATTTATGTTATCAAAATTACACGAATTGAAGTTAAATTTTAAATCAGAATCGACAGCTCTATGTTCTATATAAAAAATAAATTCAACATTCAAAACAAGCGGAATATGATGCATATCCGAGGGCGTTATGGGAAAACCACAAATATTTAAATCAAACTTTATATTACCGCTGACAAAGATAAGATCAAGTATTTTATTAAGCTTGTTAACAAAATAATTAATTTGAGACAAGTCAACACTCATCAACGAATCAACCAAATAAATTTCATTCGAATGATTGATATTACTAGGTGTTAGAAAAATATCGTTTCACAAGAAAGACCATTTTACATTAGATAAGTTAAAATCGCCTAGAATACATAAGTGATCATTATTATTTAGATTTGATGCAAGCTCTACAATATTATTAACATGAGCACTATATAATTCATCACCACTATTTGGAGGAACATATGAGACACAAATAAAAAGAGTACCGGAAGATCCGATTATAGCCACGCACAGCTGATCCAGCAATGTATCTCTATCCATTAAAATGTGCAAAGACGATTGAAATAGACGCTTAACAGCAATGAGGACGCCTCCACCCCGGTGAAAACCAGTTCTCGAGGCATCTCTATCTTTTCGATATACAATGTAAATACTAGGATCAAAAAATTCTTCATCTCTAAATGCATTATTAAGCCAGGTTTCAACGAAAACGTAAACATCATTATTGTTTGCAGTAGTGGCAGTAAAAACAGCATCTCCTTTAGTCCTCATTCCAGAAATATTTTGGAAATAAATATTAATAGTGCGAAAATTTTCATAATTTCGAGCAACTGTATGAAAGAGACGTGGAACATCCGAAGCAATTAAAACTGCAGGTTTGGAGCAGCTGGCCTTGGAAATGACCGAAAAGGGCGGACCTTAATATTAGCTTGCCAAAATGTTGGTTTAAAAAGCATATCAAATCGTTCGGCAACTATACCCAGTTTAAAATTGACAAATTTTAAATCACTCAAGGACATCTTTTTTAACAAGCTTAAAGCATTCGACATATTCCTTGTCAACTCCAGCATATTTTTGCACATAGGTGATAATATTATCTTCACTCACTGTCGGTTTAAATGAAGATAAGTGCACATATTTCATCGATTCAAAAACATCCAAGTCAGTATCTGCATTATTACCAACAACAACAGCACGAGAGCATTTTTTCTTTATATTGTTTTGCTCATCACTTCGCATGTTATTATTAGACATGTTAGTCGGCAAGATTATTGGAGCAGGTGCCAAGCCAGCAGCAAAAGAAAGAGTGCAATTATCAGAGAGTGATTGACCAGCAGAGCAAATATTCGCGTACGTGGGTACAGACAATGCAGAAGAAGAGATAGCATGATCAGAAGAGCACATATTAGCATAAGTCAATGTATTAGATTTATCGTTTGTAGGCGAAAAATCTTGCGTAGGCGGAATAGCGGGCGCAAGAGCACTAACAGCAGAGAGCACTGGAACATCAGCATCAGCCGAAACAGAAACCTGTTTTGGCAAAGCAGCAAAATCATGTGCAGGCACATCAGCAAGCGCAGGAGCACCAACAGCAGAGAGCACCGGAACAACAGCAGCAGCAGAAACAGAAACTAGAGCAGGAACTACAACAGGCACAGCAACAGATGAAGACTCAGCAGAGGGATCAGGAACAGATGCAGGTTTACGCGGACGCAAGCGAGAAAGGGCATCATTTGAAGAAGGTGATAACTTTCGCGGGCGTTGACGCGGCGCATCAAGAGACTCGACCGAATGAGAGTTGACTGCGGCACTAGATGGAAGGTCGATGACCTTATTTCGTGAGAAGTCTAAGAACATTCTCTTTAAGCTATTCACTTCGTTGGTCAAGAGACCAATAGCAGATACAATGTTATTTTGTAATACAAGACACTTGTCACAAAGATACACAATGTTTGAATTTGAGTTAAAAAGTTTAAATTGCTCATCATCAAAGTTAGCACATTGTTTATGAAAAATACCATTACATGACATGCAAGTCACAGGCAAATCACTAGCTCTAGCTAAAGACTTAAGGCACTTTAAACACTGCATAACAGGAGAAACACGACTAGTTGTTATCACGATTTCTTTTGTACGAAATGTATGTCGACCAATTTGATCCAGTGTCCATAACCGTTTAAGTAATTGTCCAGTTGTTATTCTTGCTTGTATTCTTCCATTGGTAGTATCCGTCTAGTATATTCATCTATCCTCTCAGACTGTCCACGTAAAGCAACAACACCAGGCTTTGTTTTCAAAAAGATTGTATCATTCATCGGTTTTGTAAGAACCGATTATATGATTTTTGCCACAAAACTTACTCCAAACAGCATGTGCACCACATCTGGTTTCCAATATTCTGGATCGACCGATTTGAAAACTGAAGACATGTCACCGTATCGTGGTGTTAACATCTTTGAACATGATCACATGATTCATACCATGAACAAACCTTAAGATTAACTTTCCTCTCTATCGCAAATGACTTTCCGTCTATCCCAACCATTTTCCTAGCTAAAGGTAAATATGGTGTTTTTTTTTTGTCTGACGTAACGCATAGCTAATAAGATTCGGTTGTGCACCGGTGTCTAATAAAGTTCTAACTGGACCGAAAAATCCTTCAAACACCTCTACCCTTTCCATAGCTGTTGATATCAAAGCCACCCTTTCATCAATTGTTATGTTAAAAGCCTGTTCATACTGTAAGAAGGCTTCTTCCGGCCTGTTCTCTTTATATTCATCTTCTTTCTTATAAAAAACTTGTCTTTCCTTAACAAAATTAATAAGTTTATTAGCCGTTTTCTTGTTGTCTGTCTTTGGAAAACTTTCCAAATAACCATTTTCTTCATCTTTGGACTGCACTACCAAGACTGTCTCTTTCTTACCATCTTTCAGCGGACACAGCAAGCTGTTGTGGCGAGGCTTGCCTGGACAACGAGCGCATCCACTCAAGAAACAGGCATTTGCGCCTCTTTTAAGTCCGTTTGGGCACAAACTACGTCTTTCTACAAATTCTTTCCTGCCGCGCAAATTTGTTGATAAAAATTCTTGGCACACCCATATCTGTTGATTGCCCTGGCATGCCTAGCATGGAAATTCCTTCGGCGTAATCTTTGAAGCGCGAACACTACTCGACGGTCGCTCACGAGATCCTCGATCCCGACTATTCTTCTCCGTGTGGACTGTATTTTTTAAATCTTGTCGCGATCTCGGCGCGTTTACAAGAGCTGTCGCCTGTCTGCCATCTTTTCCATTTTGTTCCACACTCTCTCTTCTGCGTGTTAACAGTAGCGCTTGTGATTGAGTCGAAAAGCGATATACGAATAATAAAGGTAGCGCTCTCTAAAAAATGCAGAACAGATAAAAAACGAACCGATCGTTAAGGTTTTTTTTCCATTGCCTGATTATAATTCAGCAAAATGACATGAAAGAAATTTAATCAATTTTATATCACGTCGTAAAAGCTACAGAAATGCAATGCTGACAGAAATCAGGCAGAAAAACTATTGCGTTTAACTCGAACTTAATATTTGTCGTTTTTTTTTACTGAAATAACGAAAGCCAGTACTAAATTTTATCATTTTTTGTACTTGAAAAAAATTTTATTAATATTCGGCTTCGGTATTCGGCCGAATACTTCCACTTGGCCGAACATTCGGCTTCGGCTAAAATTTCACATTCGGTCGGACACTAGTGAATATTGTGTATTGGCTAATAGTTATTGTAAGATATGAAGGATATGTAGCCAATACACATTCCTATAAATAGATTACTGTAATCTACTGCAACATAGCTTTAGTTATGCGTAATATTGAATCAGCGATATTTTACAGCGAGTGCTTTTGCTTTGATGGTTAGAGCGTTACACTATCAGTCGACGGGAGTGGGTTCAATTCCTGCAGCGGACAAGAAATTATTTTTAATTTAACATATTCTTCTGAGCAAATCTCAGAACGAGGCGTAAAAAGCTTCGCTTCAATAATAAAGTCGTGCGTCCTGACATCTCACCCCGTAAAATTTCTACAAAGTCGATCAAAGTACGGGCATAGACCGACCGAATTAAGGCATCTTTGTTATTTAGCCTTTATAACATAATCACTACAATTAATTGTCCGTTCTTTTTATTGTTGTTCGTTGTTCAGGGTTTTCTTGACAATTCTGCCTCTAAGCTATTATTCATGCATCTATTTTGTTTATTATATTATATGTAATATCTTTTGACAAGCGGCACGAAGTGTTGTATTTTTCTTAAAACATCTTGCGCAAAACGAAACATATTTCAGCTATTTATATACGCTTTCTTAGAGAGAGAGAGAGAGAGAGAGAGAGAAAGAGAGCGAGAGAGAGAGAGAAAGAGAGCGAGAGAGAGAGATCGTCAGTTTATAATCTCTTTAATTCTGTTCGGGCTCTTAGTCTGATTTTAATATTGCGATGAATCTTGCTTCATATTTTTCAATCTATGAATCTTTGGTTTTTGTGACATAACTTTGCCTTGAATACCCAAGAAGCTCCAGATTTTGTGGTCAATCAATAACTGAGTTCTATCTTAAGTCGACTTAAGCGGAAAATGCTATATAAAGAAACTATAAAATATTTTAAATCAATATATATTTATGTATATATATATAGTGTACAAATTTTGTTCCGAAGATAGTTAAATAACACAGTGCAACTCATAATTTTTTAATTCAGGTTTGTTAATCTCTTGTGAAATATTTTTCCACAATATTTTGTAAACAGGATTAAATCGTATTTGACAGAGCGATCTTATCAAATACGATTCCGAGGGGTTTTGTCTACTGAGTTTATTGCGTTATCAGGTGTTCCTCAAGGAAGTCACCTTGTTCCACTTCTGTTT
Organism: Pherbina coryleti; assembly: GCA_943735915.1. Lineage (NCBI taxonomy): Eukaryota > Metazoa > Arthropoda > Insecta > Diptera > Sciomyzidae > Pherbina > Pherbina coryleti. The sequence continues at coordinate 92,326,364 of OX030948.1, forward strand.
ATTTTAGTCATTAATGATGTGACCCATATCATTAAAAACTCTCATTTGCTTATGTATGTGGATGATATGAAAATATACAGAAAAATAAATTCTCAAGACAATTCGGTCCTACTCCAGTCCGATCTGAAATCTTTTGAAGTTTGGTGTTCTAAAAATAATATGTTTCTTAATCCAGATAAATGCCAAACTATGACTTTTTCGCGAAAAAGGAATAATTTAGTTTTTGATTATAAAATAAAAGATACTGCTTTATGTCGTGTGGATGTCGTTAAAGATCTGGGAATATGTATGGATTATAAGCTTTCCTTTAACATTCATATTGATAACATTTGTAAAAAAGCATCTTCTATGCTTGGATTTATTAAACGCTGGGCCAAAGAATTTAATAGCATGATTACGACTACAACGTTGTATTATGCAATAATGCGTCCTCACTTGGAGTAAGCAAGTCAAGTTTGGTCTCCAAGTTACGCTGTGAATGTTGATCGAATAGAGAGAATCCAAAAATGCTTTGTTCGGTTTGCCCTAAGGGGCTTAAGTGGATTTGACATTTTAAACCTTCCTCCTTATGAGGATCGCTTAAAACTTTAAAAAATGCAACTCATCACCGGTGTATTCGATTCTCCAGAACTTCTTTCTCTTATAAATTTTAACTCTAATCGTAGAAGCAGTAGAAATGCTAACAATTTAATTTACTTACCATTTAGTAGAACAAATTATATGTTAACTGCTCCTTTAAACCGTATGAGTAAATTAGTTAACAATTGTAGCTTTTTTGATGTTAACTTGTCTAAAGGTCAACTCAAGAGTAGATTAAAAACTATTGTGTAATTGAATGGTTATGTTTTTGCATGGTGAGTCGTGATGTCTTGTGTTGTTCTGGAGCCCAACCATATTTTGGTGGGTAAATTTTTCTCACATTAGCTTATTTTGAGCCACTAATATCAATATCGTTGAAAATTTCAAAGATTTTTGGGTTGTGAATGTGCGAAATAGCTGTAGTAGCTAAACTCGATTGTTATTGCATGTAAAAAAAAAGTACTTGCCAAAACTATAAGTTCTAGAAATAAATCTCTTATTTGCTCGTAAGTAGGCAAAAGTAATGATGCAGAATTTTTAGTTTTGGCAAGTACTTTCAGGAGAGATTAACAAGCCTGAGTCCCAAAACGATGACCTCAAAAAAGTTGCACAGTGTAATAAACATATAAATTAAATAAATAAAACGTTTATTTTTGTAAATCAGCACTATGTGCTTCCTTTATTAGTTTAATTAAATCAGTTTGCTTATTTTATAAAATCAGCACTATGTGCTTTACATTGAGTTCAGTTAAAGACTAGCTAACTTAAAGCTATTGTTCCTTAATATAAACCTACACTTGAGCCTGCCTATGACCAAGATAGCTTGGTCAGCAAAAAGAGGTTTGCGCGTGCAGCGCTCACTGACTCTAAGTAGAACGGATGCGCGTGTAGCGTATTGAATTTCATGAATAAACAAATGAATGTATTGCAATAATGCAATGATGCAATAAAATATTTCTTAACTCCTCCCTCCGAAATTCCGATCGTCCTCGATTGGTTCAAAAAAATGGAATGTCGTTTAAACTTTTGTGTCCTGAACATTTCTTTGTCGGCATCTGAAGGGATTCTGTATTTTGGATAATAATTTCGGTCGTTCTACGTTTCTTACATTTGAAAATTATTATTATGATTATAATCAAGAACAAAAGACCAAAATGTGTGAACATGCTGGATTTTACCAACAAATTCAATGAGCTGATTTTTTTAATATTTTTAATATTTAATTCTCTCATAAATTTCAAAGATAGCACTTCCTCGAACTCGGAACGAGAATTCGAATGCTGTATTAACGCAGGCAATGGTCTCAAGCTGTGGGTTTCAAGAGCTGTAAAACTTAAGTTATTTATTTTAATTGTCTCGTTAAAAAATTTTATCAAAAATGAACCGTTTAAATTTCTTGTATTATTATTAATAGTAAGATTTTCTTTAAAGTCATTTAATAATATTAATCCGTTATTCAATTCTTCAATTTTCTTAATGTGTTCAGTGTTTGTTATAATACAATTGTATGGTTTATTTTCTAATAAGTTCTTAATACAATTTTCATTTTCTAGGTTAATAATTTGATCCTGTTTGCAAATCATTATATCGTTTATTAATTTACAATCATTTTCTATTCCATAATATTTTTCATTACATTTCAATATTTTTTCGTACTTTATTTTAAGAATTGTGTCATTTTTACTTAAAGGTTTCGTTATAATGCAATTACAAATTTCATTCCCTGTTTTAGGTATTTTTATTACATAAATTAGAATACTTTGTTTTATAGCAATTTGTATGTTGGCAAAATTTAATGATTCTTCTAAGGAAGCAAATGGCATATTTTCTTCTACAAAAATATTGTTTATTTTGTGAGCTTCTTGGTTTGATATTATGAAGGTATTAATTATGTTAGCTTTTGTGAGATGAATTGCTTTATTAATGTTCTCAATTTCTTCCTTTATTATGTCGATTTTAAACTTATATTGTAGTATTAGTGAGGTTTGGAATGCATTACTGTTACTTAGTGTTTTGATTATTGAATTACTGACTTGAGTGATATTATGAATTCTTTCCAAAATATTTTTATTTATAACTAATTGATGATTGTTGTTCTCTATAATTTCTTCAAATTTACTATTGATAGCTACAAGGTCATCATGGTCAGGGCTGCCAGCTACCCATTTCCATGCTGATCCTATAAAATTTAGTGATCGTTTTTCCCTAGTTTTTGGTATTATATTATTAATGGTGACGGTAACACTGTTAATTTCCTCTGCTATGAATGGATATAATGGATGGGATGCTGGGATGTTTTTGATGAAGTTAGTTTCTATGTCCTTTATGATTGTGGAGTATTCGGTCAGATTAATGATATGAAGAATCCTATAAGTTCCGGTTTGAATTTTCCCAATGCCATCCTCAATAGTAATGATTTCAGACTGAGAATAGTCTAGTACTTCAAGTGAACCGTAACAAATAGTTTTATGGGTTATAGAAAGGAGTGCTCTAAAAATAAACAAATTTGGTTTAATTAATTTCTAATCCGGTCTTTGTAAATTATTTTTCCTGATTCTGTTCTAACGGTTGAATGCCTGTTTTCCTTAACTATTTCTTCTTTATATCTTTTGGAAAGTTTAGTTCCTAGTCTTTTATTCTGTTTAACGAATATTTTGTCTCCAATTTTATAATTTATTGTTTCCTGTCTATTTTTGTTGTGGTACTGTAGATCCTGTTCTTGTTTTGATTTTAGTTTTTCTAAATTTTTTCTTCTAATTTCTTCTCGATCATTGGTGTTATATGAAGTGGGTCTACCAAAAAATAAATCTACTGGTTTTTTGTTCCGTGACTGAATGAAAAGAATGGTTGTACTCATTGACTGACCATTCTATTAGTTCGTCAAAGTTTTTATCTGGGTCTTCCTGTTTTAAGCATCTCATAATTTCCGATAAGGTGGAATGGAACCTTTCTATTTGTCCATTCACCTCGCTTTTATAGGGTGGAGCAGTGAATATTTCAATATTGAATTCATTTTCTAACAAAAATTTTATTGGATGTGAATTGAATGTTTTCTCATTGTCAAAAACTATGGTTTTCGGCACGCCAAAATAAAATATTATTTCTCTTAATGGTTTTTTTATGTTTTCTATGCTTTTCCCGTCTATTTTCTTTACTACAGCTAATTTGGAAAATTTATCAATGGAAGTAAGTACTTTATGTTTATCTGTTGAAAATATGTCTATATGGATGGTATGACCTGGGTATTCTGGTAAAGGTGTGACGCCTAATTTCGGATTGTTCGGATGTCGATCATATTTATTTTCCTTACAAATCTTGCATAATTTTGTAATTTTCTTAATTTTTTTTGCCATTGCAGGGAAGTAGTATTTTTCCAAAATCTGCAGTCTATTTTCTTTTTCGCTTCTATGTGCACGATTATGTTCTTCGATTATAATTCTATCTTGCTCTTCTGTATTAATAATGTCTTCTACTATTAATTGTGTAAAGCGAATCTTGTAATTAGCAAAGTGTGACGGATAAATTGACTGAATTTTTAACATTAAAGGCTCTGTTGTTTTAATGCCATTGATAACTGATGGATTCAAATATTTTTTTAGGATAGATTTTAGTGTTACTTCGGAGAATTGTTCCTCGACTATTAAATGTCTGTGATATGTAGGAAAGACTATTTGAAACTGATATGAACTATTGAAATCTTCTGAAATGAAAATTTGGTTTTTAAAAACGTTGATCGGTGTTTCAACGGAAGGTATTAAATTTTCGGAAGAGCTATCACTACTGTGAGCAGTTACTGAATTTATATTGGATGTGGGTGGCCTGGAAAGAAAATCTGCTACTATATTTGTATTTCCTGGTTTATAAATGAGTTGGTGGTTGTATTCTTCTAGTTGTGCCTTCCACCTTTTCATTTTGGCATTTGTATTTTTATTACTGAGGGCGAAAGTTAATGGTTGGTGATCAGTGTAAATATTTAGTTTTTTTGACCCGTATAGAAAACATCTAAGAGACTGTAAAGCCCAGATTATGGCTAACATCTCTTTTTCATTTACTGCAAAATTCTCTTCCGTTCTACTTAAGGTCCGAGAGAGGAAACAGATCGGTTTACGATCTTGTGACAGTACGGCTCCCAGAGCATAGTTGGAGGCGTCTGTGGTAAGCTCGAAGGTTTTTTCGAAATCAGGATAGTGAAGCATAACATCATCTGATATTAAGCAATTTTTTAATTGCTTCAATGCTTCTACTTGTTGCGCTGTGAAATTTAATTGTGTTTTCTTCGACAAGTTTTTAGGAATTCTTCCCATTTCTCCTCTTAATATTTCGGTGAGTGGTTTTGCGATTTGTGCGTATGCTCTTATAAATCTTCGGTAGTGTCCTGTCATTCCTAGAAATGAACGTAAGTCGTGGACTGTTTTTGGTCGTGGAAAATTTAATATAGCTTCTATTTTTTTAGATGTAGTCCGAATACCATTTTGCCCAACTATGATACCAAGAAACTCAATTTCCTCTTTGATAAATTCACACTAATCAAATTGTACCTTTAAATGGGCTTTTTCAAGAGTGTCAAAGATAATCTTAAGATTTTCGAAATGCTCTTTTTTGCTTTTGCTAAAAATAATTATGTCATCGATGTACACGTAACATCTGACACCGATATGTTCTCTAAGCACATCGTCTAAAGTACGTTGGAATATAGCAGGAGCATTGCGTAAGCCAAATGGCAATCTCGTGAATTCGAATTTTCCATTAGCAATTGAAAATGCGGTCTTTTCAATATCAGCTTCGTTGAGAGCAATTTGGTGGAAACCGCTTTTAAGATCAATTGTAGAGAAGAATTTATTTGATCCTAGATTAGCTAAAATTGTGGTAATATCCGGAATTGGGTATTTATCTGGTATGGTATCTTCGTTTAGTTTACGATAATCAATAACCATACGAAATTTTTCTACTCCTGAAGCGTCTTGTTTTTTGGGTACAATTCGCACAGGTGAATTGTAAGGAGACTTTGATGGGCGAATAATGCCATCTTTTAATAATTCCTCAACTTGTTTATCTATTTCTTTTTTTAGTGGCATTGGGTATGGATAAGTTTTCGAGTATATTGGCCTGTCACTTTTTGTTCTAATCTCAGCCTTGACATTAGTAACATATGTAAGTTTTTTATCAGGATCGGAAAATAAAGTTGAACATGAGTTAAAAAGTTGTTTCAAATTTTCACTGTCTTCAGAACTAAGATGGTCTAGCCGTAGCATTGTATGCGTAATGGAGTTTATTTGTAATTGATGAATGGGGTATCTATATTTATTGAAGATTGTGAAGTAATTTTCATTTGTGAAAATAACTGAATTTAGTGTTTTTAATGTATCATTGCCAATTATGGCATCGAAAGTTGTTAGATTGGGTAGAATGTGAAATTTTAGTTTTCCAATCTCATTACCAAAAATATCAATATTTGCGTAATGGGTAATTTTAACTGGACCGCCAACAGAGTTTGCAAAAAAGGGTTTGGTTGGTATAGGATTTCGGATGTATTTTTGTGTAATATAATTTTTGTTCGAGCCGGTGTCTAACAAAAATTTTAACTCATTGCCATTTTTCATTTTTAAACGAAAGTATGGTAATGAGGAAAAGTTTAGTCTAAAAAATTAATATTATCGTTACAAGAATCAGTTTCTTCGGTTTCTATTTCGTATTCGGGTTGGTAAAATAGGTGTTCTGTGTCATATTGTTCGGGATATTTTTCGATGTCACTTTGGTCTTCTGGCGGATTAATTTCTATTGTTTCAGTATTGAAAACTCTCTGTATTTTGTTAGGTTGTTGCGTTACTTGAAAGTTTGGCCGCTTATTTGCTTGGCTAAAGTTGTAGTTACCTTGAGGTGATCTATTATAAGACGACTGCTGAACGTGGGGGCTAGATATTTGAGCTTGTTGAAACGGTGGTCTGTTTTGGTAGTTAACGTGTTTCGTTTGAATCGAGCGGTCAATTTCCATCTGAATCGGTGGCTTAGGTGGGAGAGGTGGTTTGAAATATGGTTGTGGTGAGATGTATGGACGATTTTGTCCAGATTGTGGGATAGAATTGGGAACAAATTGAGGGACTGACCTGGGAAATTGTCCATATGAAAGGTTAGTAAGTTCTGGATAAAAGGGTTGCTTCATTGGGTATGATCGCTGTTGTGGATGGTTGAAAATTTTAGTATTTGTTTGCATTCGACCCATATTATAAGCGTGATTAGTTCTATAATTCATATTACCTAACTTAAGACACATATGGAGAGCTTGTGGTAAGCTGGTGGGCTCTCTCACGCTTAAAAGACTTGGTAATACACCATTTAAACTTCTTACGAAGGTGTCCAGAGCTTTTTCCCTGTAGGCTGTGGTCATGGCGATCAACGCTTCTTCGCCTAGTTCGAGACAATCAATTTTATCTAAAATAAGTGAAAGGTATTGATAGACCTGTTGGTAAAATTCTTCTACAGTACGACCGCGTTGCGCAAGAGTCGTCATTTGGTACTCGAGGGTGCTGACGTCCCTTTTGTCCGAATAATGTAACATCAAACATTTTTTTATTTTGCTCCAACTCAACGTAGTACGGTATGACTCTAGGGCCATATCTGCTTCGCCAACGATCTTATGACGAATGGTGTGCAGTATTGCAAAATATTTTGGTGTATCTTTCTTCTGTCCGTACATTAAGAGTATTCTGTCTACGGATTTCCTCCATGAACTAAACTCACCCGATTTCCCAGAAAATTCTCTTAAACCTTTGACTACATCTGGCACTCTTTCAGAAGTCTCAACATTCCTACTAAAGTCTACTATTTGCTCATCAGCTTCTTCTGATTTAGGATTTAAAATGTCTGCAACTGTTTCAGATATTAAACTTACTATTTCCCTTCTTTGGGTATTTGTGAATAATGACGATGTTGTGTTAGTAGAGGATGCGTTCATATTAAGCTTTGCTAGAGTCGCAGCTAGCTGCTCTTCTTGGTTCATTTTATTACTATATTTTTTTTTTTTTTTTTTTTTTTTTTTATACCTTTTAAAAAATTTATTAATATTTAACTGATAAAGGTAAATGCTTCCTTGAGAATTATAATTTATTTAATGTTATTTTATTTAATAAATTCTCCCTAATTTTTACATCTAATTATAACCTCTTTACATCTAATATTTAATAGTAATATTTTTTCTGACAATCAATACAAACATTTTTCTTTATTTAAATGCAATATAAAGTGTGGTTAATATTGTTTTTTCTAAGTATAATTATTGTTATATTTTTTTTTTGTCTTACATTAAAAAAATTCCTGATGCCTTCATGTTGTGGACTCTGTTCTGACTGTTGTAAATTTTTCTTTCTAACAGCTGCTTATTTCCAATTGACCGGCTGCTTGCTTAAAGTTGATTCCTTTACTTCGCTATTGCTTTGCTGAATTTTTTCCAAATGGTTGTTTTGTTAAAGCCGTTGTATTTATTCAGTTATTACTTTGTTGATTTTTTTTTTTTCGAAATGGTTATTCGTTTCCTTTAGTTGCTGCTTTGTTGATTGGTTGAAATGTTCAATATTGTTGAAATGTTAGCGTTTTATGTTTCAGAATATATCGCTTGTCACTTTAATTTACTTAAAAGTTTTTGGGTTATATTTCAGTTTCAATTATGATTGCTTGTTATTTTGAAATTTAATTATTTTTATTCACTTCAAAGTTTATGGTTTATATTTTAGTTTCAATTATAGTGGTTTGTTATTTTCAAATTTAATTATTTTAATTCACTTAAAATTTCGCTTGTTGCTTTATTCACTTAAAAGTTAATAGTTTATGTTTAAGGTTCAATTATGGTTGGCTGGACAGTACAGTCCGTCCTTTTTGTTTTGGAACTACTAAGGGGCCAAATCCAAAATTTTCACAGTATTATTATTTTTTAGTCCGCGATATGTTTTATTATTTTTTAAAAAATCACTCGCGGTCCCTGCTCGGGCGCCAATTAAATAAATAAAACGTTTATTTTTGTAAATCAGCACTATGTGCTTCCTTTATTAGTTTAATTAAATCAGTTTGCTTATTTTATAAAATCAGCACTATGTGCTTTATATTGAGTTCAGTTAAAGACTAGCTAACTTAAAGCTATTGTTCCTTAATATAAACCTACACTTGAGCCTGCCTATGACCAAGATAGCTTGGTCAGCAAAAAGAGGTTTGCGCGTGCAGCGCTCACTGACTCTAAGTAGAACGGATGCGCGTGTAGCGTATTGAATTTCATGAATAAACAAATGAATGTATTGCAATAATGCAATGATGCAATAAAATATTTCTTAACTTTTATATTAAGGCGCCTCACAAAAAAAGTTTTTCGTGTTCCCCCCTCAAAATAAACTTTGGTATATGTTATGATGGTTCCCCAAATATTTCGGCTCTAACGATAGGCGTCAGCTAGCTAGAATGGTTCGAAAAACCTCTAAAAATCGCTTAATGTATGGATAACTTTTTTGCTATGATATTTTTAATACAAAAAATTGTCATGAATAGCGTAAATCAAAAAATGACAGAGTTCTGCATCAAAAATTTCGGGAAATTTGCCCTAACATAAGAGATATATACTTTTTTGCACTGATTTTTTGTATACATTTTTTTCAATTCTTATTAAAATATGTATAACTCCTCCATCTTTTGTCTGATTTTCAATTCCGAGGTATCATTGGAAAGGCGCTGACTGCTGCTTTTCTTTATTGTCACTAAGATGGAGGAGTCACACATATTTTAATAAAAATTGCAAAAAAAAATAAAATATATATATAATAAATCACCGCAAAAAAGTAAATATCTTTTGTGTTAAGACAAATTTCCTAAAATTTTTGATGCAGAACTCGGTAATTCTTTGATTTACACTATTTGTGACAATTCTTTGTACTAAAAATATCATGGCAAAAAAGTTATCCAAGAATAACGCGATTTTTAGAGGTTTGTTCGAACCATTCTAGCTAGCTGACGGCTATCGTTAGAGCCGAAATACTTGGGGAAAGCCCATAACATAAACCAAACTTTATTTTGAGGGGGGGGGGGGGTCAACTTTTTTTTCCTCCATAGAGAGTGAGGAGCCTTAATATATATATATCCTTAAAAAAATCGAGTTTTTTAAAAGAATGAATGCCTGATTAAAAAATTTTTAAAATTTTGTTAAAAAATACTGAACTTTATTTTTCCCAAAAATGTTTTACAAAATTCATCACGAATTTTCACTTTTAAATATAATCTTTAGGATACATAAATTACTCTAATGCATCAATTTTTAACTAAAATTTGAACTTAATTTTACTTTTAGATTTGGAACCAATGTTGACTTGTCAGATGAGCGAAAATGGCGCCCTCAGTTAGCCGAGTTACAAAAGCTACCAGCATTTTCTCGCGTTATTTCTGCTTCAAATATGCTGTCTCACGTTGGTCATGTTATTCTAGGAATGAATACCGTCCAGTTGTACATGAAGGTACCTGGAAGTAGAACACCTGGTCATCAAGAAAACAATAATTTTTGTTCTATAAACATAAACATCGGACCTGGAGATTGTGAGTGGTTTGCGGTGCCTGATGCTTATTGGGGTGGCATTCATAATCTTTGCGAAAGAAATAGTATAAGCTATCTACATGGGTCTTGGTGGCCAGTATTAGAAGATCTATATAAAGAAAATATTCCTGTATACAGATTTATTCAAAGGCCCGGTGATTTAGTATGGGTCAACGCAGGGTAAGTTATAATGAAACCTTTTTATTATAGACGGATTCATGCAATAAATAATTATGGTGGTGAATATACGCAAGACACCTCCTACTCGTATCTTAATTCGAATTATTTTACATTTCTTTTGTTAATTTGAAAAAAATTACGTTTTTGGTATATCTCGATGAAGTTTAGCTCAAATTCCGCCCTGTACAAATTTAGGTAGTTGAATTTGTTTTGTAAACTGATGCAGTAAAGGAAACGGAGAAGTCATAACCAGTTCAGTAATGTTCTACGTATGCAATTTCTGCAGTACTTTACACTGTAGAAATTGGGATGTGCTGCATGTGTAATTTCGAAAGTACGTTGACCTTCAGATATATTATATAACCAATACCCATTTTTTTCAAATTTATAATGTAAGAACAGGTTACATGCTAGCTAGTTTATTTTGAGAAATTATTTGGCAAATTTTGAAATATTGAAAAAGAACAACGTTGTATAAAAAGCGGAATTAATGTAAAATAAAGGAATCATAATTTTGGACAGAAATCGCTTGTCGATTTGCATTTGGAGCTCTAATTGGAGTGTGTCTTACTTTTTAACTAATAGAAGCATAATGCTTAAGTCAAGCTATAGAAAAATAATATAACACCAGGGGCCATAACGGTTCTGACTTTTTTCAAAAAAGTCAATAAGTAATACATAGTTATTTTTTTCGGTTAAAAATTGAAAATTAAAATATTTTTATTTTTCCGGTCAAAAATATAAGTTAAAATTTTACTTTTATTTTTGAGTCAAAAACAAGAGTTAAAATTTGAGTTTTATTTTTTCTATTAAAAACAAAGGTAAAAATTTAACAGTGATATTCTTAATTAATTACTAGCTTACCCGGCACACGTTGATTTACACCCGAAAATATGTTAATGAGCCGAATGAGTACAAATATTTTACATATTACATTGAATATGGATAGGGTAGAGAACAACAACAAGTAATTTGAGTATGATTTGAGTATCCGATTTCTGTCGGATACTCATTGCAGTTCTCTGATGTGTAGTGATTCGACAAAAAACAGTGAAAGGGAGCGCAATGTGTAATGATAAGCAAAACAAAGGTAGAGAAGAGTAGAATGAATATAATTTATACTAATGTTATGTTTTTACACCTTTTAGCCTAAAAAATAAAAGTCAAATTTTAACTGTATTTATGAACGAAAAACTCAAAGTCATATTTTAACTTTTATTTTTGACTGAACAAAGAAGAGTCAAATTTTAACTGTTATTTTTTTACCGTAAAAATTAAGGTAAATTTCAACTTTTATTTTTGACCAAATTTTTTAAAAAAGTCAAATATATAAGAAGCTTTTAAGGTTACACTGGTCAACAGTAGTTATACCACACGAACGTTGATAGCTAATACTGTTTAAGCTTTCTTCCCTCGTTATGAAACTGAATTTTTTTTTTTGTAAGTTGGCCTCAGATTTTTTGTGATTTCGGACTTTGTGTTTTTATGACTTTGAACCTTTTTTTATGCTCTGGAATCCAAACCACTCAACGCAGAGTAAAAAGAAACAACCATCATATATAAAATTAAACAAGCTTTTTAGCAGTGTATTTTGTATTTTTCGGCCATGTTTAGTCTGTGAGATATTAAGGTTCAAAATAAAATTTTTGATTTTTTTGTTAAAAATTTTGAATTTTATTTTTTTATTTTATTTATTTTTATTTTATTTATTTAAAAATTTAATAAGTACAGTAAGATTACAAAATATCTTTTAGCGTACAACAGTGAGAAATTTATCATCAACAAAAAACATTAAATAAAAAATAACAAAATTGCTTAATGCTAAATGTTATTATAAAAAAAAGATTGAATATTGTATAATTTAAAACTCATAAGTAAATGTTAAAATAGAAAAATTATAGTAAAACTTAACTAAGTAATTTAATATTACTAAGGGAGGGAAAAGCCCATGAGGATAAAATGAGAATAAGTAATAGAATAGAGAAGATATTTAGTATTAAGAAAAGAAGGACATAACAGAAGCTTTAAAATTGTTCGTATTAAAAATTGTTTTAATATTTAGAGGAAGTAAATTCCATAACCTAATGGCGTTAATTGTTGGCGTCCGTGGCGTAGTTGGTTAAAGTGCGTGGCCGCTATGTCAAAGAACCTGGAGACCCAGGTTCGAACCCCAGCAGCGACAGAAAATTATTTGAATTAAAATAATTTTTCTGTACGGCCGCCACCTCTCTGCAGACAATGGCAAACCTCAGAGAGTTATAAAAATGCCATGTGAAGCTTCTTGAGAATAAGAACATTCCGTTCATCGCCGTTCGGAGTCGGCGTTAAGCCTGTAGGTCCATTTCTCGGTCAATTGTGTACAAACTTAATAACACGCACAACACAATTGATCATAAGAAGCTAGGTCAAAGTCCTTTCAAGGGCTGAAATGGCCAGTTATTTATTTTTTATTTTTTTTTTAATGGCGTTAATGAAAAAGAGTCGTTTAGAGTGTAAGCAGGAATATATCAGCAATATTAAGTTTAAGGTTCTATTGGAAACACTGAAGCGTAATTTTTCATAAAGGCATGATGGAGTCTTGTTCCTTTTTACAAGATTTTTTTTTTATATTTAAAGCCATATTTAAAAAAAAAATTAATTTTATCGTATTCAATATTGAATTCCCTTAATTTTGATACCAAAAACATAAACATTCTCCGTGAGGAACAATTAAAATAAAGTAAAATAACCGAATAAGCCATATAGCCATATGAAACTATTTCGAAGATGGAAAAGCGTTACCAGGGCAAATGGAGACCATGTATGTTGGCAGATTACTCCTGGACAATTAAAAGCGACCAACCAGGACCTAAATTTGCTGAAAATGTTAGATGGTAAGTTTATAATAACATTTCTTAAAATTTTTACATTGAATGTCATTTAAGTGCAAGTGGAATACTAAGAGTGCTAAATGTTTCATATGACCATATGGCTTATTCGGCTATTTTACTTTATTTTAATTGTTCCTCACGGAGAATGTATATGTTTTTGGTATCAAAATTAAGGGAATTTAATATTGAATACGATCAAATTATTTTTTTTTTAAAAAAAGCTTAAAATATAAAAAAAAATTCTTGTTAAAGTCAAAATTTTTACCAAAAATATAAAAAATTTTATTTTGAACCTTAATATCTCACAGACTAAACATGGCCAAAAAATACAAAATACCCTGCTAAAAAGCTTGCTTAATTTTATATAAGATGGTTGTTTCTTTATACTCTGCGTTGAGTGGTTTGGATTCCAGAGCATAAAAAAGGTTCAAAGTCGTAAAAACACAAAGTCCGAAATCACAAAAAATCTGAGGCCAACTAAAAAAAAAAAAAATTCAGTTTCATAATGAGGGAAGAACGCTTAAACACTATTAGTTATCATAATTCGTGTGGCACGAAAAAGTTGCGAAATTGTTGACCAGTGTTATTATTCCTTAGCTAACAAGGAAAGCTAAAAAGACAAATTTATCCGTCTGACTTTTTGAATTGAAATTTCGAAAATAACAGTTATTTTCGGTCCCTGTATAACAGTTATTTTTTCTGCCTCCTCATTTATTCTTTCTTTCTTACTCAATAAAATTTAAAAATCTTAATATGCCATAGATTATTTTCACGAAAGGACTCGTGCGTAGTAAATGGAGCAAAAGATATCGGTTAAATTTCCCAATTTTTTTCACTTGGCTTAAAAAATTTAATATGTGCAAATTGAGTAACTTTCTTAATTGAAACATCAAAAAATATTTAACTTTGAACACTCGTAAAAATGATGTGTGAGTAAAAAATATAGATTTCCAATACGAGAGGTACCTTTTAAGTTTTGCGCACAACACTAAGCATTGTCAAATTAATTTTGTAAATGTGCGCTATTGTGTTGTTTACAGTAGTTTGAAAATTTTAATTAAAAAAAAAAATGGAATTAGCGTGTGAACATTTTAATGTGATGATTTTTTACGTTTTTCGACGTGAATTGACAAGAAAAGAATGTATCGACTTAGATCGACTTTTGGTGATGAAGCACGACATCCTGCGACTGTAAAACGCTGGTTCAATAAGTTGGAGCGTACACTCACCGAAATAGCTATATGTGCATAACAAGCAATTGAACTCCACTATGGGAGATTAAGGCCCCTATTAGGTACGACAACTCAACTTAAGTCGATATGACTTAAGACACCTCAACTCAACTTTTTTGCCATATTACATATAACATACATTTTCAGTTGAGCTGTGGTGTAAAATGGCTTTTTCTATTGGAGCATGATTACACCGAAATTTTGACACTTTCATTGAAATGAAGCATTAATTTCAATTTTTGTTTAAATGTATTTTATTCACAAGTATCCAAGCAAGAAAATAGCGGAGCGGTAAGACATTTGGCTGTAATGCCAGCAGTCCGAGTTCAAACCTCGCATGTGACAAAGAACACAATTTTCTTGCCATGTTTTTGTGTATTTTTTTTTTAACACAGCTCCTTGGACTAACACATAAAAGAGCTTTTTTAACTATTTGTTGAAGCGCTTTGTAAACGATTTTTTAAGCTGCATTTAAGAAGCGCTTCCATCCTAGGATATCCATATAAATTTTAATATGAATTTGGTTTACTTAAAATGCGCTCCAGGTGTGTGAAACGCTATGGCACCCAGCGGTAATCGAAGCGCTTCATTAGCACTAAACAAGCGCTTCTGCCATGTCTTACCGCTCTGCTATTTCCTTGCTTGATTACTTGTGAACAAAATGTAAACAAAAATATGAGCTCCACAATTCTGAACTCTGAAAAAAGCATCCTCAAAATAAACGCATAAAATGCGCTATTTCTAAGAGCGCTTTTTATTTTCCCGCTGGGTAATAATATAATATATACACGATATAGATAATAATTATCCATTTTCACTCAATTAACAAAAAACAATAAACAAATAAAAAGTTCATATGAAAAAGACGTTATACAACTAGCTCAAAGCAGATGTAAGTTTTGGACAGTCTTTACACTCGACACGGAGTTGCATTGTTAAACCTAATACCACAAAAAATACATACACATCTCTGAAATACATACTTGTCAGACGACAGACACGTATGTACCTCAAATGTGTAGTAGACAATACAAATTTACAAAATACACACTCAACTTAAGTTGAGTTGTCGTACCTAATAGGGGCCTAAGGTAACTGTAAAATCTGAGTATGCAGAAAATTTGGTTGTTGGTTAATTATATGTTGTTTTAACACTTTTTTAAATTTTGCTCTCTTATGGAGCCATTCTCTTCAAATAATAAACGTTGTCTCATGACCACTGAAAGAAATAGCTATATGTGTACACACAAATTTTTTTAATTTTTTGTGTAATAAAAACATTAAACAAACTTATTTGACATATTGAGATTTTTTTAGTAATTTGTATGACCCCCATTATTTATGATGACCTGACAAATGCGATTAAGCATTGACCTCACTAGGTTTTGTAAGGTAATATTGTCAAATTTTTGCCACTCTTTTTTATTGCGTTTTTTAGCTCTTAGACTAAAAAATTGTCTTCCATTTTTGTAAACGTTCTTTGACAAAATACCCTAAAGATTTTCCATCGGCCACTCCAATAATGGTATTGATCGCGATTTTAGAAAGTCTTCCGTGTGCTTTGCGCAGTGAATATATGCATTATCTTGTTTAAATGTCCAGTTATCACCATACAAATCACAAACAAAATTTATTAAATCACTGTCCAGTAACTCCACATAGAGCTCAGCAGTCATTTTGTTTAAAGCAAAACATATTTTAGACTTGCCTTTGTAGCCAAATGCAGCCCAAGTCATAAGCGAACCACCTTGAAAGTTTCTTCTTAAGCATGTTTGGCGAATCTTTCTAACGTCTTGCCAAAAGTTTTGACTGCCATCAGGACCGTCGAAATTGAATTTTTTCTCATCACTAAATATGATGTTTTGCCACTCTTCTTCCCAAAATTTAAATTTTTTCTGCAAACTTTAATCTTGTGTTCTTATGGCGTTTCAGTAGCATAGTTTGGCTATCCTTTTTTATACTTTATGTTACTGTCTTCATTTAAAATTTGTTGTACTCTTCTTTGCGTAATATTTAGTGAGAGTTGCTGCATAATTTGCTTGGCGCTAATGTTTTGAGTAACCGCAAGGAGCTTAATTTCTCTTTTGTCTCTTTCACTAACTTTCGACTTGAAACTAAGTCTCTTCGTTGTGTGATAACTGTCTGGGTTTTTTAAAAACTTTCCGATAGAAATTCTATGTCACTTTAATTTAGCAGCTATCTCCATCATTCCCATACCCGCCTCTTTATAGGATTTAATTCGGACTTGTTCGATTTCTGAAAATGACGTTCCTCGAGGCATTATTGTCTTTGAAAATATAAAAATTAATAAAAATATTAAGAGTTAATGAAAATTTTGTTTTTATTTTACCTCTGGTCTTCTATATTTTTTATTAAATATTTTTGATTTTTTTTTTGCACTGTTAATTACAACGAACTGCACTCTTTTAAATAGTTTTTAACAACTAATGCACATATAACCATATCTTATAGCGAGAAAAAGACAAAGTTCAACATTTGAAGATTACGGTACAATAGGAGAGCAAAATTCAAACAAGTGTTATTACAACAAGTCATAGAACAACAAATAATTTTTCTGCGTACTCAAATTTTACCATAAACTTACATCTCGATTCTGCGTGCATGATAAATTCACCTTATTGAATATTTATCAAGTATTGACTATTTATAAAAATTTGATATTCTGTGATAGAAACAAAAGCTCTTTAATTGATAAATTTGTCAATATCTTATTTGCTATTGATAAATTTATGAAGAGAGTTGTGGTTGCTCATTGCAGGCAATATCAAGGTTAATATTAACATAATAATATTAATAATAATAATAATTTTCTACAAATTAATACACTTTTGTGGAACATAAGGAAAATGAAAGCAGAAATCGTTTTAATTATTGCTGCTGTTGGTGTTCGTATATCGAGTGTTGCTGCTTTTCACACTCCTTTCTTTGCTTTTCATGCACCTCAAGCTGCTTCGCACGCTCTGCTCTCAAGAGCTTCTCACGCTCTGCTCTTAATGAGAACAATTAGCTGTTAACAGGAATTCACCTCCTCTGGTCAATTACGAAAACTTTTTATTTATCAAGGTTGCTGTAGAATACTAAAAAAGCTTGCACTTGATAAAATTCTTTACAAATTTTATTGATAAATTACTTATCAAGAAAACGCAGAATAGGGCGGTTAATATACACTAGTGTACAAGTGATAAAGTTCATATATTATTAGGCACAAATAGCTGCTTCGCTGAGTGTAGTCATCGTTCTCTTCAAGACGAATTTTATAAAGGTCGTCCAAGGTCGTTTGTGGCAGAAAACATCGATACTGTGTGTGAACTGTTGGAAGGAAGAAGACTAGCATATGACATGTCTTAGGATGGAGTCATCTTTGGGCATTAGCGGGACTAGCATACATTTGATATTATGTGAGCATTTAGGCGCCAGGAAGATTTGTTCCCGTTGGATACCCCATAATTTGACGGTTGCTCAAAAATAGGTTGGTGTCGATTGGTGCAAGAAAATGCTGAAAAAATACAGCGGGGGAGGTTTCAAATATGCCTACGACATCACCACAGTTGTCGAATCATGGATTTACGCTTATGAGTACGAAATAAAGGAGCAATCCACTGTTTGGGTTTTTCAAAGTGCAAAAAAAAACCCAACAAAAGTTGTCCGCGGACGGATCACATCCAAGCAAATGGTTTCCAGTTTTTATCGGAAAAATCGGTCATGTTAGTGCTGAATGGTACACAACCATTTCTTCGTAGAATTGAGAAAAACCAACAACCGAAGGAAGATCATCCTCCATCACGACAATGCAAGTTCCCACACATCAGCTCAAACAAGACTTGGAGCATTCAAAACGTGGAATTGATGGGTCATTCGCCTTACAACCCCGACTTAGCACCCAGTGACTTTTTCTTGTTTCCTCACAATAAGAAAATAAGCTTAGCGTTTTGCAACGTCCGAACAGTCCGCTAAGGACTTCAAAAACCTATTTTCAGAGGTAACAACTTCAGAGTGTAAAAACTGACTCCCTTCGGTTTGGTTCAAACGAATGCAAAAGTGTGTTGACGTTTTATTTATTTATTTTATTGTAAACTAAGCCCTTATTCTTTATAGCATTTTTGAAATTTGAATAAAACTTATTAACAATGGATTTACAATTTAATTTATAAGAATAAAAATAAATTGCCAGGTATGATGTTGAGTTGTAAATTCCGGATCTTATTCTGATAGTAAATATATCGATTGATCAGAGCAGTGCTCACATATGTGAGGCTGATAATCAAATTCTATTCTAATGTGGGTAGATTTATGTAAACAAGGATTAGAGCAAAGTTCACTTATGCAAGGGTAGACGGACGGGGTCTAGCTCCGGCATATGCCAGGCAAGACGGACATGGTCTCGCTCTGGATAATCATGTTTAAATTTAATCAGTTTCATAGTATAAGTAATTGCCAAACATAGCAATTATTCACAGGAACATGTGAAGTATTCTCGGGGGAGCATAATTCAAATCAATGTTGGTACTGGAGATAATCTAGAATCTTAAGTTTAATTGAGTTCATGGGTTAATTTAAAGAAATAATGCTGAAACAAAATTAAAGTCACAGACACTTCTCAGCGGTTCATTTTGCAAGTATTTTGTTCTACAAAAGTTTATGTGCCGTAACTCAAAAGAACTTCTAGGACGAAGAGGAATATTGAAGTTAATCTTACTTGATACATAAATGGGCTGTCTACATGTCCATGTAGAAGTTAACAATCCAACTAACATTGTTCACCGATTTTTTAAAGTTGGAAGATTTAAGAGCTCTAATTGATATTCATAAGGTGGTAGATGAAAATCAGTTCTACAATAACAAGTGCTTAAGCAGAACAGAAGAACTTTTTCCGAACCGATTC
The DNA here is from genome assembly GCA_943735915.1 of Pherbina coryleti. Lineage (NCBI taxonomy): Eukaryota > Metazoa > Arthropoda > Insecta > Diptera > Sciomyzidae > Pherbina > Pherbina coryleti. Next base: position 92,345,690 of record OX030948.1, read on the forward strand.
AATGTCGTCACATAAGACACCGTTCAACGTTCAATTTGGACACATTGGACACCATACAATTGAAGCATATTCTAAGATAGATCGCACTAGTGAAGTGAACAAATTTTTCGTTATATAGATATCATTAAACTCTTGCCCATGGTTTAATAATTCCTTGGGTAGCGTGAGGGGGGTGAAGCGTTTTACCTGTGAAATTTTGACAGCGCGCTTACATATAACCAAGTGTCATATCGTCACGTGTTGCTTTCATTGCTGCACAGTTTTTCATGATACATCGAAGCGTACATTGCGTTGCTCTTCCAAAACAGTGGCAAAAATTTTTTCGAGTGAAATTATCGTGCTTTATTCCAACTACTCAATACAAATTCAAAGTTAATATATCAGTGGTGTTGGTTTAATGTTATTCTTAAATAATATGAACTGTTTGTGAAATATCTATCGACTTTTAATGCGTATTTAGGGTTTTTGTATGTGTTTAATGCGTTTTTATTGGTTTTTTGCATTTTTCAATTCATTGTAACAAATGCGACCGGGAATATGGCGCCTCGGTAGTCGAGTAGGTAGCGTGCTCGACTGCTATCCCAGAGGTCCCGGGTTCGATTCCCGGCCAGGCCATGGTCCTTCGCTTTAAAAACCTTTCTAAATTTTCTTTTCCTCTTTCCTAAATCAACTGAAACAAATTTACCACTGAAACAATTAATATTTACCACTTGAAATGAAATTATTGAAAATGTATTTATCACCAATGTTTACGACTTGAAATGAAACTATTGTAACTATTGAAACTATTGAAACAATTGAAAATGTATATATGAATAATTTAATATAAGTAGTCTGTAAGAGTTGATCTCTGTTAGATGAAATAAATAAATAAATAAATAAATATCGCTTGAAATGCGTCGACATGGGCAACCGTGGTTACTACACCTGCCGAAACTGCGACTCTGACCTCGATATTAGCGATGAATAATAAATTTGGATTCGATGACTTTTATTCAGTACTAGCTTTTTCACGGCGCGCGTTGCTGCACCCAGCAACTATTTTGGAACATGATATTTATATTCAAAACATTTCTTATACCCATAGTTTGACACCACTGTCATTTTCCACTGCCGGTTACTAAATAGTAACTCCATTTTGAGTTTGTATGTAAGTACTGTTACTTTTACTCCCAGAGCTATTCGATATTACAAATTTTAATTGTATGGGCGAAGCCACATACTCTCTTATAATATGCCCATCCAGTTTTCTAGTAGATGGACATTACCCAGTTTTAGTACAGTTGCCAACAGTGAGCATACAAAATAAATTACCAAATTATAGCCTAATACAGCCAAAACCGTAGGAAATATAGCATTTTTATTGATTTGTGGGCGGTAAAAAGGAATGTGGCAACCCACTTCTAGCACAGTTGCCGACAGTGAATATGCAAACTAAATTACCAAATTTTATTATGATGCAAAGGTTATAGGCTAAAAAAAATGGAGTTGCCACTTAATTTTTTTTTTATTTTTACGAATTCGGTGGGCGAACACTAAGAAAAAAATGTGTTTGTTTCCCTCTGCTGCCCGCAATTTTCAGCCAATTTAGTTGATTTTTTTTTTTTAAATGTAGATAATTATGATGCGAAGGTTAAAAGCTAAAAAAGATGGCGTTGCCACCTCATTTTTTTATTTGATGAATTCGGTGGGCGAACACTAACATAGGTTATAATGGGTGACTGAATCTGGGAGATAATGCTATTTTTCTGGTAGGCCTTGTTGAGTTAAAGAACGTTCTTTACTTGAAATTTGCCGGACACCCCCAAAAACTGGAGTTATGGTAAAAAAAACCGATTTTACCTACCTTTGCCCACTTATTGGCGTATAACTTACCTGATCAACAACCGATTTTAAAAATTTAACCGGATCCTGAAAGATAATACCTTTCTAACGGTATATATATTGCTTGGGACAACTTGAGAAAGCTGTGTGTATTTACTCTGCAAATACAACTTTTTTCAATTTTTTTTACTTTTTTCAACTTTGATGATTTTTCTATACACTAAATTATATTGAAACCACACTAGTCCTGTATGGATTCATAGAAAATATTTATTAGAAATTTTAACGCAATTTAGTTTTTAAAAATTGGTCAGTAATTGACAAAGTTATTCAACTTTTCATGAAAAGAGATTTTTTTCCAAAAATACATTTTCGGTATGACAACTCAAAAATATTTGCTTGATCTTTTTTTTTTAAGTCGGCATCATTAGTTTCGCGTTGAATAGACAGCAATACTCCGTAATCATTTTAATTTTCTTTTTTCCATCAAAATGTTTTTCTATTGTGGCAATCAGGTGTAGTGTGCATATAGGCAACATGTAATTCATAATGTATAAATGCTTCTCAACTGCAGCTAACATATGCTGACTAACCAAGACCGTCGCTTATAGTTATGACACATTAGCAGCGTCAACCTTAAATGTGACGAATTGCAATTTGAGCTGAATACAGCAGAATTGGTATGTGGCTCAATGACTGTCTTTTTGTTTGATGTAATGTTTTGTTTACATTGCATCTATTTGTAAATATCGGTAAACTGCATTTATTTAAAATATCGGTCAACGATGGTCGATTTACACATGTCACACTTTTCCATATTTTATAATAATATATTTATATGTATTAAGAATTATAGATATGTATCATTAACTAGAGTAAGAACAAGAATGCCAAAAATCTTGGTATAAATACCAGTACTTTTTAATAAAGAATTCAGACTTGACTTAAACCTAAAATTATGCGCTAGTCGCTGTTAATTTATTTCAAGTTCTCAAGTGGGGCATTCTGATGCTCTGAATTGTCGGCAAAGCCTTGCTGCGCTAAATAAATAAGGCAAATTTTCCAACTCTCTTACAAACATATTACATGGCGATCCTGCCAAATCGGCACAGGGACCAATAGAAATAAAATTTAACACAGGGACCAATAAAAATTAAAAAAAAAAATAAAAGAAATGTACAAATATGACAAAGAAGAGCTGGATCTGTTATTTAAAGAATTAAACCAGCCTATGAAGATAGAAGAATACGAGCCAACACAATCCATTGAAGCAGCTACACCACCAGTGTACGTTCCAACGCCTCTAACAGCTGGTCCGAAGCCAATTTCTTTAGAAGAATACATCAAAAGGACAAAAAAATCTACACCAACAACTGCTGCACCGACTCAAGCAGAAACTTATAAGCCTAAGAAGCGTGGAGGAAAGCAGAGAAGACTGAAAAAGCAGCTTGCTGAACTCCGAAGATTAGCTGGAATAGCTTTTGGTGAAAACAAAAAGAAACTACAAGCGGAAATCAAGTTAACCAGACAACAGATAAAATGCTAAGGAATGGTATGTACAATTGTGCTCCCAAAAGCAAAACAAACAATAATGAGTACCACCAATAACAACAACAACAACAACAACAATAACAACGGCAGCAGCAGTAACAGCGCTGATATAAACACTTTGATAGGAATAATTTGTATAATTTTTATGTTACTTATTATAATAAAGTGGATAATAACATATTTTAAGAACTATATCAAAAAACAATTAACTAGAAGTATTACCAACACTGTCTAAAAAAAAAAAAAAAAAAAAAAAAAAATTTAACATAAAAACAATTTTTAAATATGATTAAATTTGGAACTAATGCAAAGTACCAGGGATGTTATTGTCCATTGTTCAGCGAAAATTGCGCTTACTGTAAGAAAAAAATAATAGATATAGGAAAAGTATTTTATATTAAGATAACAAGAAAAGCTGGCATTCACAGTGTTTTAAATGTAGCAAATGCAATTGTAATTTAGTAAAAACAGGTTTCTTAATTGAGGAGCCGGAATTAAAATGTAAGTTTTGTGCATAATGAGTAACGAAATAATAAAATTAAAAGAAATATTAACTACTTTAAAAAAGAGTCCAAATAGAACATACACAAATGAATATATAAACAAAATCAGACTAATACTACAAATCAGTTTAAAAACAATAGAAGAAGAAACTAGCATCAAAAGCCTGAAAGAGGACATAATAACCTTTTATAATATAGAAAAAGAAATACTAAGATTTTTGAAAGTAAAAGAAACCGCAATGGCAAACTTTGATTTATTAACCGCGGTAAAGTTAATACCCGAATTTGACGGAGAACAGAAAAATCTATCAAAATTTTTAAATTTGGTAGAATTCTACGGAGATTCGCTTAAGGATGATAATGAAAAGGCTAAATTGGTTAAATTTGTTTTGTCAACAAAACTAACAGACAAAGTTAAGAATAAATTACTTACAGATTCCAAACCTGAACATATTGCAAGTTTGAAAGCAATCTTGAGTAAGAATTACAAATCTAATAAAAATGCATTAAACATTCACGTTGAATTATCAAGAGTATATCAAGGGAACGCAAGTGTCAATGTTTTTGTTGAAAGAATAGAACCTTTAATAGCCACTTTAAATCAAATTCAGATAGAAGAACAGGGTGAAACAAATAGAGAGCTAATAGTAATTTTAAATGACCAACTCGCTCTGAGTGCATTTAAAAACGGACTGAATGACCATATTAAATCGGTTGTTCTAGCTTCACGAGCCACAAAGTTTAATGAAGCAGTACAAATTGCTACAGCAGCAGAAACAAGGCCAACACAGAATAATGTACATTTAGCCACACGATACAGACCGAACTCTAACAGAAATAATAACAGAGTCAATAGCTTTAACAGTTACCGATTTAATAATAATAATAATAATTTCCAAAACAACAATAATTATCAGCTGCAAAACACAAATAACAGGAATAATTACAACAATAACAGGTTTAATAACACACAGAATAGGGGGAATAGACAATACAATGGCCAAAGATTTGGACATAATAGCGGACAAAGGGTTGGACAAAACCAATCGGGAAACGCAAGTTTCCCCAGTCAAGCGAACCGGGGCAATTTCGTGCGGCAAAGACGGTAAATTTAGCACGCACATTGTGCACAACAAATTTTGTGACACTTCAAATAAAAGACGAAAAAGGAACATTCACTTTTCTGATAGACACCGGAGCAGACATTTCGATTTTAAAGAATTATTCAAAGAAAATAGATTATAATAATGGCATCATTTTATAAATCACCGTGATGAAACGCAACGCTAACGCGGCGCATCACTTTGATTTAAAATTTGCATTTTATTAATCACTACGTTATTGCGTTAGCTATGTTACGTTACCACGGTGAACTGTCAGCCAACAGCAGTTTAGGGTTGTCACATGTGAAATAAAACTAGCATCATTATTGCAAATCTTTGAAATATTTAAGATTCACCAAATTTGGACTTGTTGGCAACCATATCAGCTGTTCTCTTCAGCCATCATTAAATTGAAATTGCAATATAAACGCCAAACACTGTCGTACCATTTGCTACCTGCGGTAGTTTTTTTATTTCTTTTAGCAACATTTCGAACTGTTGGTTCGTTGTTGCTGTCTTTCACCTATATTCAAACGATATATGTAAACATTTAAGAATATATGAGTGAAACAAACACTTATTACCCTTTCAATGCCAACTTATTCGTTCTAACGGCAGCTCAAGAGCAAGTGATGAAAGTGACAGTTCAAGTGAACGAATTTCAAGTGCCGCGTTTTATAAAATGCTAACTTTGTACTGTTTTCACTACGCTATTGCGTAACTCAACGCTGAAGATCACGGCGTGAAGCGTTGCGTTTTATAAATTGCGAATTTCAACAACGCAGCGTGAAGTGATGTGCAGGGATTTATAAAATGATGCTATAATACATGTAGAATAAATGGGTTTACAGATAAAGCTATCTATTCCAAAGGAACGTCTAAGATAGACTTAGTAATAGGTGAAAAAATAATAAACCATGAATTTCAGGTCATTGATGACAATTTCAATTTACCAACTAATGGTATATTAGGGCGAGATTTCTTGCAATTATACAGCTGTAAAATTGACTATGAAACTTATGTTTTAATCATTAGCTATAACGAAGATGAGATAATACTACCAATGAACATGAATACAAAGAACATTGGAAGCATTACAATACCTCCAAGAACAGAAACCATACAAGCTGTGGAATTTCAATTAGAACGTGACAGTGTTGTGGTTAGCAAAGAAATAAGCAAAGGAGTATTTTTAGCAAACTCAATTGTTCCTTCCAACGGTATTAAACATGTTAAAATACTAAACACTAGGGACACTGAAATTTCAATTGACAATATTATTATAGAAATACAACCGCTCAGAGACTTTGAAATATTCACATACTCAATCAAACAAAATCATGAAGAAAGACGACGGGATCTAATAAAAGAATTAAGTGTTGAAAGTCTAGATAAAAAAGCAAAAGAAGACATATTAAGATTATGTGAACAGTTCCAAGAAATATTTCATTTAGAAGGAGAAATTTTAACAAATAATAATTTTTATAAGCAAAAAATAGATATAAATGACTCAACTCCAGTATACATAAAAAACTATAGATTACCACACACACAGTTAAAAGAGATAGATAAACAAGTCTCAAATTTGCTTGAAGAAGACATAATAGAACCATCAACTAGTCCATATAATTCCCCATCACTTATAGTACCAAAGAAAGGCAAAGAAGGTAAATCTAAGTGGAGGCTAGTTGTAGATTTCAGATCTTTAAACAAAAAAATAGTTGACGACAAATTCCCGCTAACAAGACTGGATAACGTACTGGACAAACTAGGAAATGCAAAATATTTCTCCACTCTTGATATGACTAGCTCATTCCACCAAATACCACTAAGTACAGAATCTCGACACGTAACAGCTTTTTCAACAAATCAAGGACATTATCAGTTTAAAACACTACCATTTGGTTTAAAAATTTCAACAAACAGTTTTCAAAGAATGTTATCAATAGCATTAAGTGGTTTGCAAGCATCAGCTTTTCTATATGTAGATGATGTAATTGTTTTTGGCTCAAATCTAAGAGAGCACAATGAAAATTTATTAAGGGTTTTTCAACGTCTACGCAGATATAATCTGAAACTCAATCCAGGGAAATGTAATTTTTTAAAACCAGAAGTTGTATATCTCGGTCATCTTATTACCTCAGATGGAGTACGTACAGACCCAGCAAAATATGAAGTAATAAAAAATTATCCAGTACCTGAAAATGCAGATGAAACTAGAAGATTTGTTGCATTTTGCAATTACTACCGAAGGTTCATTCAAGATTTTGCAGATATTGCTAAACCATTGAATCATTTACTAAAGAAAAAACAGATTTTTAGCTGGACAGCAGAATGCTCTAGAGCTTTTAACACATTAAAAGAAAAACTCATGAGCCCTCCCATTCTCAGTTATCTAAATTTTTCCAAACCGTTCATTTTAACAACAGACGCATCAAATCATGCTATAGGAGCGGTGTTGTCCCAAGGAGAAATAGGGACAGACAAACCAATAGCATATGCGAGCAAATCCTTTAATAAACATGAATTAAATAAACCGATAATAGAAAAAGAGTTATTAGCAATGCATTGGGGAATAAACTTTTTTCGTCCTTACCTATTTGGTAGAAAGTTTATAGTTTACACTGACCATAGACCACTAGTAAGTCTTTTTACGCATAAGAACCCTTCATCAAAATTAACCAGAATACGGGTTGACCTAATGGACTATGACTTTGAGATAATATTCAAGCAAGGAAAAATGAACACAAACGCGGACGCACTTTCCAGAATACTATTAGATTCCAGTAAACTTAGAGAAATGATACCAAAACATGATGTTAATGTTATTACGCGCGCAATAAAAAAAATTTTTGAAGAGAACAAAAAAGAAAAAAATGAAGAAATAAATGAAAACCGTGCAATTGCCTTAGACTCAAATGTGGGGATTGATCACCTTCACATCTGGGACTGTGTATCAATATCAGACACTAGGCGAGTGAAGAAATTAGAATTCAAGAAAAATGTAAAAAGATGTAAGGGTACCAAAAGTATTATAATAAATATAGCAGCAAACACTGTACTTGTGGAATTTGACGATAATTCTCTATCAGACGTAAAATTGATTTTGAAGAAGATAATATTCATGACAAACAATGCAGATGTAAAAAAGGTAGCGCTTCCAAGAGATAGTAAAATTTTTGAAAATGTGAACATAAGTGAGTTCAAAGATATATTTAATAAGCTGCAAAAGAATAAGAGAGATAATGAATGTTTAAAAATAATGTTATATGAACCTCCAAGGCAGGTTCAAAGTGAACAAGAAATGCACAGGTTAATAAGAGAACATCATAATTCAAAGTTAGGAGGACATTGTGGTATCAGAAAGTGTATAAAAAATTAAAACAAAAGTTTGTCTGGAAAAATATGAACAAAATGGTTAAGAAATTTATTAGCAATTGTGAAATTTGCAATAAAGTAAAAATAACTAAATACACTAAAGAAAATTTCGAATTAACGGATACTCCAAACACGTCATTTGAAACAATCACGATTGACACTGTAGGTCCTCTAAGACCATTGTTGTGACCCGCACAACATTACCCTGTACACTTTGTACAGCCCGACCTCACACAAAGCCAGAATCTTCAATCGATTCTCTTTAAAACTCATACATAAATATCAATAAATATTGCCTCGGCATTTGCTGGCAAAATTTATGACTATTATTTCCATAAACGTCCAAGACCCAATTCAAGTGCAGTGACTCGAATTGCTGGCGTTCATGAAAAACTGACCTAATTTTAGCGCACGCTTAAAATTACCAAAATAAACAAAACCATTGCTTGTTTTTAGTTGTCAAGTGTTTCCGACTACAACGTCGGCGACAACAAAAAACAAAGCAATGAACTGTTTGGGTGCATCGGCATTAGCTTGCACGGTCAGCATAATAGCGATCATTTACCTACCCTAGTTGCTGCGCTGCTCGCAAAGTGCAATGCCTGCAGCTACGCAACATGTAAGACGTACGTGATCACGTATCGCGAAAGGGGAAGTAATATGTAAATAAATGCAAAGATTTTATGTATGACATGTAATGTTTTGATTGGGTAGAATCGATACATAATTTCCACTTATTGGTAATTATGGGAATTGTGGGAGTTTCTGGAAGAAAGGAACCTCTTTGGAAAGTGAGGATTTTCCTTTATAAACCCGTGGCCGGCGCAGAAACGGACAGAGAGTTTTTAGAGTTATAAGAATAAACAACTAATAAGGTCGCAGCTTATTTAAGTTGTGTTTAAACTTAAGTAAAACACAACATTGGTCGCAGCCTCGCCTAGACAGCGGGCCTATGTTGTAAAATAAATAAAAGTAACTAAAAATTAAACTAAATATCTTTTACTCGCTCTCTGGTCTCTCTTCTCCTTGCGGAAAGCACGGAGGCCACGGACGTTAAACACTACACCATCCAAAGGTTACAGATATATATTGACACTTCAATGCGAGTTAACAAAATTCGTGGAAGTATTTCCATTGGAAAGCAAAGATGCTATAACAGTCGCAAAAGCAATAGTAGAAAAATTTATTCTAAAATATGGATGTTTCAGAAAACTGTTGACAGACAAAGGAACTGAATTTACTAACGAGTTATTAAAGAATATATGTAAATTATTGAATATAGATAAATTTGTTTCGACACCTTTCCATCATGAAACGTTAGGCTCAATAGAAAGAAATCATAGAGTACTAAACGATTACTTAATGACAGTAGGTGATAAAGATAATTGGGACGATTGGCTACCATATTATACGTATTGCTATAATTCGATGCCGCATAGCAGCACAAATTACTCACCATTTGAATTAGTTTTGAGAAAATTATGCGCATTACCATGCGAAGTAATGACAGACAAAGAACAAATATATGACTTAGACAATTATCTGAATGAATTATAATGTAAATTAAGATATTCACACGAACAAGCTAGAAATAACCACATAGAAACTAAGAATATAAGATGTAATAATCAAAAACATATACATAAATCGAATTTTAATGTAGGTGATTATGTTTATTTAAAAGTACAAAATAAAAAAAAATTTGATAAGCCATATAAAGGCCCATATAAAATAATTTCGCAAAATAAATGTAATAGCGTTATAAAACAAGATGATAAGTTATATGAAATACACAATAATAATTTAGTAAGATCTAGACAAGAACATTAGATATCTTAAGAGACATAGTTATAAACAGCGCTATAGATTAAAAATAGATATCAAATGACATTTATTTAAATTTTAAGAAATGTAAACAAATATCATTATTTTTTTTGGGGGAAGGATGTAGTGTGCATATAGGCAACATGTAATTCATAATGTATAAATGCTTCTCAACTGCAGCTAACATATGCTGACTAACCAAGACCGTCGCTTATAGTTATGACACACTAGCAGCGTCAACCTAAAATGTGACGAATTGCAATTTGAGCTGAATACAGCAGAATTGGTATGTGGCTCAATGACTGTCTTTTTGTTTGATGTAATGTTTTGTTTACATTGCATCTATTTGTAAATATCGGTAAACTGCAGTAATTTAAAATATCGGTCAACGATGGTCGATTTACACATGTCACACTTTTCCATATTTTATAATAATACTAGCCTTTTCCCGGCGCGCGTTGCTGCACCCTGCAACTATATGGGAACATAATAGGTGTATTCAAAACTTTTCTTAGACTCATAGTTTGACACCACTACCCGTTACAGTTTCCCAGTAGCAGGAGATCACCAAATAGTAACTCTATTTTGAGTTTGTATGTAAGTACTGCTACTTTTACTTTCAAAGCTATTCGATAATACAAATTTTAATTGTATGGGCGGAGCAACATCCCCTTATATAATGCTCATCCCAGTTTTCGAGTAGATGGACATTGCCCAGTTTTAGTACAGTTGCCGACAGTGAGCATGCAAACTAAATTACCAAAATGTAGCCAAATCGACGAAAACCGTAGGAAATATAGCATTTTTATTGATTTGTGGGCGTAAAAGAGGGTATGACAGAAATTGAACCAATCTCGTACTTGAACAAAATGTGCTGCCAAAATTTCAGCTCTATCAACTCAGTAATTTTGAAGTTTCCAGCCATCACACAGACAACGTTTTGCTTTCTGTATATATAGATTATTGGCTATAACTTTTCATTAGTAAGAGATACTAATATAATTTTTTCTAAAAAACAAAGTTTTTATCTTGTATATTTTTTCAAAAAAATAAAAACACAATATTGGAAAAAAAATTTTATTCGAAAAAATCAAGTTTCAACAAAATCAAATCTTGTTTTTTTAATCACAAAAATGGTTTTTAATTTTTGCGTAAAATTGAAATAAATTTTGCTTATAAAAGTTATAATTTTTAAATAGAGTTGAAAATTTGCGAATTTGAGTTTAAATTATTTTTACAACAAAAACAAATTTTGAGCCTTTTTTTGAACTCCAAAATTTCAAACCTTTTTTGAAAAAAATATTTAAAATATATATACTCAACTAACGGTATTTTTGCAATAAGGTTTATAGTACTTTGATGAAGCTTTAAGACAAAAAAAAAATTTAACAAAGTGTATAAAAAAGCAGCGGAGATATTTGAATCGAAAGTCACAAAATTAAATTTCTGATGGTGTTTTTCTCATTTTTGAGCACGATGTTGCATTAAATATATCGTTGTAGTAAAATTTTTCATAGTTTTCAAGATATGTTCATGTTTTTGATGTCAAAATAACGGAAATTTTTTAATTTTACTAAATTTAAGAAATATTTTTTATTTTGTAAATATTTGCATATGTAACAACTAAAAATGTGCGATTTTGTAAAAAATTTGTACTGCAGCGCCCTCTGGTGTTCAAGATAGGTCAAAAAAGATTGCAGCAAAACACTCAACCTACATGAAAACCACTGTATACCACTTTTTATTCTAATCGCATGAGCGGTTTGTGAGTTTTAGGCAGTTTTGTAAAAAAATTATACTACAGCGCCCTCTGGTGTTCAAGGTGGATAAAAATTGATAGCCCACAAACACGCACCGCACCAAAAAACTTCTATATAGAAATTTTCATGCTAATCGTATGAGTTGTTTAGGAGTCTATTGTATAGTTACATACGACATTTAGTTCCAAAGCAATTCGATATCATAAATTTGGCCTGTGTGGCCAAATTCCCCCTTGTCTAATGTTCGCTCAAATATATAGTAACTACCTCTTGGACCCATAACGTCTACATATCAAGTTCTACTCTCAAAATATGTACAACTCAGAAATAATAATGATTTCTAAAAAGTGGGCGTATATATAGTTAGACCACGCCCAGTTTTAGTATAGTTGCCGACAGTAACCATACGAACTTATTTACCAAATTTTAGTCTAATACAACCAAAATAGTCTTAAATATAGCATTTTTATTGATTTGTAGGCGGTAAAGGGGGTATGGGAAAAAAGTGGTATACCTATATTTTTCGCGCAAATGCAAACTAAAGTGAGACTTGCCAAATTATTCCAATATTCCATTTATTTCCAATTTCCCTTGCAAATATTTCCCCATATACACCATATGTGCGCACCTGTATTTTTTCACAGCTGTATTGTTGATAAGTTCACTAAAATGCCTATAATTCATGAACCAATACAAATACAAAGACCATTTATACAAAAAACCTTCGTATTGACGTCATCTTTCATGGGAAATTTCCAGAAACAAAATCGGTTCACGCATTACAGAGAACATCAATTTCATACACAATGCAACTTATTTTTATATATATATAGATATCAAAACAGTGGGTGCAAAAGTGGGCGTGGTAAATTTTTCTTTCAGTAAACACTTAAATTGGATTATCACGAACATTTGAAAAAAAATGTTGCAGCACCCTGAAACTATATGGGAACATAATAGGTGTATTCAAAACTCTTCTTAGACTCATAGTTTGACACCACTGTCATTTTCCACTGCCCGTTACAGTTTCCCAGTAGCAGGAGATCACCAAATAGTAACTCCATTTTGAGTTTGTATGTAAGTACTGCTACTTTTAATTTCAAAGCTATTCGATAATACAAATTTTAATTGTATAGGCGGAGCCACACCCACTTATATAATGTCCATCCCAGTTTCCTAGTAGATGGACATTACCCAGTTTTAGTACAGTTGCCGACAGTGAGCACACAAACTTAATTATCAAAATGTAGCCAAATCGACGAAAACCGTAGGAAATATAGCATTTTTATTGATTTGTGGGCGGTTAAAGGGGGTGTGACAGAAATTTAAACCATCTCGTACTTGAAAAAAATGTACTGCCAAAATGTCAGCTCAAATTTCCATCACACAGACAGCGTTTTGCTTTTTGTATATATATTTTGGATAAAGATATTGGCTATAACTTTTGATTGGTAAGAGACACTAAGATAATTTTTCCTAAAAAATTAATTTTTTAGCTTGCTATTTTTTTCAAAAATATAAAAACACAATATTGGAAAAAAATTTAGTTCGAAAAAATCAAGGGTAGGCCTTGTTTTTTTAATCTCAAAAAAGTTTTTTAATTTTTGCGTAAAATTGAAACAACTTTTGCTTATAAATGTTAAAGCTTTTAAATAGAATTGAAAATTTTCGAATTTGAATATAAATTATTTTTACTAAAAGAACAAATTTTGAGCCTTTTTAGAGGAAAACTCCAAAATTTCAGACAGTTTTTGAAAAAAATATTTAAAATATATATACTCAACTGACGGTATTTTTGCAATAAGGTTTTTATAGTACTTTGATGAAGCTTTAAGACAAAAAAAATTTAACAAAGTGTATAAAAAATCAGCGGAGATATTTGAATCAAAAGTCACAAAATTAAATTTCTGATTGTGTTTTTCTCATTTTTGAGCAACGATGTTGCATTAAATATATCGTTGTAATAAAATTTTTCATAGTTTTCAAGATATGATCATGTTTTTTAAGTTTTTTAATTTTTTCTAAATTTAAGAAATATTTATATTTAGTAAATATCTGCATATGTAACAACTAAAAATATGCGATCTTGTAAAAAGTTTGTACTACAGCACCATCTGGTGTCCGAGGTGGTTCAAAGAAGATACTTTCAAAAAACTCATCGTACTTGAGAACTACTATATACCAATTTTTATTCTAATCGCATGAGCGGTTTGGGAGTTTTAGGTGGTTTTGCAAAAACTTTGTACTACAGCGCTATCTGATGTTCAAGATAGGTCAAAAAAGATTGCAGCAAAACACTCTACGTACATGAAAACGACTGTATACCAATTTTCATTCTAATCGCATAAGCGGTTTGTGAATTTAAGGTAGTTTTGTAAAAAATTTGTACTACAGCGCCCTCTGGTGTTCAAGGTGGATAAAAATTAACAGTCCACAAACACGCACCGTACCAAAAAAACTTCTATATACAAATTTTCATGCTAATCGGATGAGTAGTTTAGGAGTCTATTGCATAGTTACATACGACATTTAGTTCCAAAGCAATTCGATATCATAAATTTGGCCTGTGTGGCCAAATTCCCCCTTGTCTAATGTTCGCTCAAATATATAATATCTACCTCTTGGGCCCATAACGTCTACATATCAAGTTCCACTATCAAAACATGTACAACTCAGGAATAATAATGATTTCTAAAAAGTGGGCGTATATATAGTTAGACCACGCCCAGTTTTAGTATAGTTGCCGACAGTAACCATACGAACTTATTTACCAAATTTTAGTATAATACGACCAAAAAAGTCTTAAATATAGCATTTTTATTGATTTGTAGGCGGTAAAGGGGGTATGAAAAAAAGGGGCATGGAAAATTTTTACTATGCCTATATTTTTCGCGCAAATCCAAACTAAAGTGAGACTTGCCAAATTATTCCAGTATTCCATTTATTTCCAATTACCTTTGCAAATATTTCCCCATGTACACCATATGTGCACAGCTGTATTTTTTCACAGCTGTATTGTTGATAAGTTCACTAAAATGCCTATAATTCATGAACCAATACAAATACAAAGACCATTTATACAAAATACCTTCGTATTGACGTCATCTTTCATGGGAAATTTCCAGAAACAAAATCGGTTCACGCATTACCGAGAACATCAATTTCATACACAATGTAACTTATTTTTTTATATATAGATATCAAAACAGTGGGCGCAAAAGCAGGCGTGGTACATTTTTCTTTCAGTAAACACTTAAATTGGATTACTACGAACATTTGAAAAAAAATTATCCAAATCGGTCCAGCCGTTTTCCGATTTTAGATAAATCAAAAAGTGGGCGCAAAAGTGGGCGTGGTAAATTTTTCTTTCCTTAAAAACCTAACTTGGACTAAAACGAACATTTAAAAAAAAAATTATCCAAATCGGTCCAGCCGTTCTGAAGTGATGCGATTTCAACCAAACGTACACTTATTTTTATATATGTGACCCGGTCTACGAAAAGGGACCTTCGGTGTAAAAACAAGTTTTCGAGAAAACAGCTGTTTGTAAACGTTTAATTGTCGCACACTGAATGGCGTCTTTTCATTTATTTCAGGTTATCCTCTATTCTTACAGAGTTGTATTTCTTAGTCTATTAATACAGATTTGTATTTCTTAGTCAATTAATACGAGTTCTTTTTTTTTAGTTAACGACCAACAGTGAAGAGGTGATTACGTTTACTGAATCATTTTTATCCGTCTTTTGATTCCGAAATAAATTAAAAATGAGTGTAGATGAAGAGGTTAGTTTCGTTCTTAGACAATATATTGGTGAAGACGAACAAGATAGTGATAAAACCGACATTGATAACGATTTCGACAGCGATCATGATTTACATCAGGCAGGAGATAATACAGAGGAAAGTTTCGTTAAAATGGACTTATCTATTGTGGATTTAGAAGAAGAAAAGCTGATAACAAAATATTTCTCTACCGATTGTTGTGTTAAGAAATGCAATACACTTATACCACGAGATCGGATTGTTGATAGTAGAATGAACTGTCTCGACCTTTCCAAAAACAAACTAGATCTAGTGATACTAAGTAATATCGAAGCTGGAATAAGGTATAATGCAGAATTGCAAAGTGTTTACTCACAAATAGCTAAGCGGAAGGTAGAAGAATGCAGAAAAGGTAAAGAAGTTACAAGGCATCAGATTCAGTTCTCTTTCCTCGGCATACCAATTTGTCGTTCACTTTTCCTTTTTCTGCACGCATGCAGAATAAAACGTTACAAACATTTGGTAACTCACTATCATAAAAACGGTTTAATAGTGCGAGAACATGGCCTAGCTAATAAATCCTGTACGAATACGAAATCATTTAGACCAGCTGAAATTGAAAAAATGGCTGGTTTCCCTTCAAATAAAAGTATGAAATGATGTTTATTATGTTATAATTCAATGTCCAATTTTTTTTCATTTTCACTCATTTCTGCTCTTTTTTTGGAAAATTCCTGACAAACTTCTTTACGAGTTGGAAACTTCTGCTTTGCGCCATTAGAAAGAGCACACATTAGTCTATCCGAATCGCCAAAAAAGTGAAAAATGATATTTTCACACCGAAGGTCCCTTTTCGTAGACCGGGTCACATATATAGATATAGATAATATGAGTGCACAACATATTTTTAAAAATCCTGTTCATCATAAACGTACAAAGCATATAGACATCAAATTTCATTTTATACGAGAAAAAGTTGCAATTGACGAAATTGAACTAAAATATATTTCCACTTGTAGCGAGGCGCTTTCTAATTTTTACTGTCGTTATCTACTTTACATGCATTTACTTGCTTTTATAATTTTTATAACATTGAGTTACCTTTGCTTTATTATTTTTGTGATATCCAAAAATAGAATTCAATAAAATCATTACGAGCAAACCTAGCTCCAACGACTCACTGATAAAAACACTGCAGATGTATTTACAAAAAGCTTGTGTAAGCAAAAGCATTGCAGTTTTGTAAAACTACTTGGTTTAAATTGAAATGTATTTGTAGTAAAGCATATGCACATATTAGCTTCAGAAGAAGTGTTAAAATTGTATCAGTTAAGTAAGCTAAATATGTTAAATATTGAAATAAGTCTGGCAATGCTGTAACATTGTATTATATTCTCTTTTGTTTCTTTATTTTGCTTTTACATCTTTTCTGCAGTCAGTTGTTTTTCAGCAATTGAAATAGAAGTTTCTTAAACACTGAGTTCTTTTGATATTGAATTGTATTTTCACATTTGTTTTGTTAATTAAATAAAACCTTTTTTTTTTAACTCGTGGGGTGCTGGTGTCATTTAAATAGTCCTACATTGTGCAATCCTTTCTAAATTTTTTGCAACTGTGAGTACATTGGAATTGAGAGACAGCATTATTCTTTTCTTATTTATGTACACTTACACTTATGAAAAAATGGTTTTTATATGGATCTGTTGCATGGTATAATAATACAAGGTAGCATTGACATCTGCTTATTTTCTCTTCTACAAGAAAACATCTCCTGTCAAAAACAGCTTTTTGTGCATATGCATCTGCAGCTGCTGTGGTTGTTGTTTTTTTTCACTTCAACGTTTTCAACATTGTTTGTGTTTTCAATGGCGGATTGTAAGCGCTCTTTTTTTGAGTATATTTTCTGACAGGAGATGTTTTCCCTAGCAACTGTCAATGCTACCTTGTATTATTATACCATGGATCTGTTGTGCATGTGCAGTGTTCTCTTTTGAGTTGTCTTTTAGTATTTGTGTTATATCATGGTATAATAATACAAGGTAGCATTGACAGTTGCTTGGGAAATCATATACTGTCAAAAAATATACTCAAAAAGAGAGCGCTCACAATCCGCCATTGAAAACACAAGCAATGTTGAAAACGTTGAAGTGAAAAAAAACAACAACCACAGCAGCTGCTGATGTATTTCCACAAAAAGCTGTTTTTGACAATTTATGTTTTCCTGTTGAAGAGAAAATAAGCAGTTGTCAATGCTACCATGTATTATTATACCATGGTGTTATATCTTGCTAAAAATCAATTGGAAAAGCGATGCAACACTCCAACGAAATAATCAAAAAGGTCGTGTGCCAATTGGAAACTTATCACTCGTGGTAGAAAAGAAGTTACTGACATGAATACAATTTCTGTCGAAATATAATTGTCATTTTTACTTTGCCAAAAGACGATGAGATTTTTACAGATGAACTAGAAGTTTTGAAGTTTTAGATTTCGGTAGTTTAGCAGCGCAAGAATTTAATTTAATTTGCAAAATTGTAAATTTATACTAAAAATTAAGAGCATTTTATGCAACTATTTTTCACTTTTGGTTGCTATGCTGTCGGAAGCAAAAAATATTTTTCTATTTTTGCTTGTGTCAAGAATTTTCTTACCGATTTTATAAATTTTTTCTAGCCCCTGGGACAACATGAATTTTTGACACTCATATTCATCTCACATCTGCCAAATATTCTCATTCAGACTGTCAAAATTTCATCATCCAAGTGAAAAGTTTCCGGATAGCACACGGCCTTAGAATTGCTTTGAGTTTGATTGGTATGAAGCTAAAACGCCTTACAGAATCGCTTCGAACGCCACAACTTTTGGTAAAAAATAAATAAATAATTTCCATTTCAAATGAATGTTGTTCATTCTTGTTTCATTCATTGTTTTTGCTGGATTAGAAACCACGACGTAGATGCGAAGCATATAAGGGTAACAGCAAAACAAAGGATAATAAAACGTCTGCTGTGTGACTATTGCTTAAAACTTTTTTGACCTTTGCATTATGTGCTTACATGTTAATCGTGTTACCTTCACAAATACAAAGAACCTGATATATTGGAAGATAATGATGATAATGATGGGGCAGATTTATCAATGCCTAGCACATCAAAAGCAGCTCAATCGAATCGGATTCATCAATCGGTTATAAATCTTATGTAAATTGCAAATGTTTTGTGAAAACATATATGGGCACTTCCATGATTGTAAACGGGACATTCGCACACGTTTATATTGACAAAACTCTAAAAAACAACCTGATTTTCATTTTTTAAATTAATGATTCTTTTAACTCTCAATTAGCTCTTTAATTTCCGCAAATGAAATTTTTCGCTTACTGTCGTGGTTTCCGAGATAATTGCAAAAAACCAGTGATTGTAAACGGGACAAAAAATGGAAGTGGGTTTTAAAGGGTAACCGTTTAAACAGTGATTTCTGCGAAACCTGACACAATATTTTATTGGGATTAATTTTAAAATGTTGCGTACTAATGTGCCCTAAAAATGGTTTCGATTTCAAAATAAAATATGAATTAAATTTGTTTAAATAAATTGTTAAAGAAATTGTAAACGGGACAATTTTTCCACAATGATTTAAAAATTTTTTATGTTGCTATTTATAATCCTTTATATAAGAAACTTAATAAAAAATGTTTTTCAGATCATAAATATGCCTTAGATTAGATTATTGTTGTTCCAAATGCATCTTTCTAATAGACACAAGTATGTGCTAAAACTTGTAGTACTTCGTTTACCATTTATCTTTTTTTTCGAATTAATTAATTTATACGCACCAAAGTTTATGTTCGTTTTTTGCAGATATATTTTATTATAATGTAACAAAAAAAAACATACTTCAAGTATAAGAATTGAAACATATAAAATATAAATCTAACTATAATTTTTGTTTTTTTAAAGAAATTGCCGTTTCAGCTACATGTATTTCCGAATTTTTGTCACAGAAAATCCAATGAAGTTTTCGGATACCCGTTAAATTTGGTAAATTATCCCACTTTTCTGCTATGCCAGGAGATATTTTAATTTGGCTTTCTTCGACGTATAAACTTTTAATTCCTTGAATATGTTCCTGTGCACATCGACAGAAGTCCAAAGCTCCGTTTAAACAAATATTTTTGGTTTTAGTAAGATGCCAAATTTTTCGTTTTATAACTGCTCCAACGCCATCGACAGCACCTTTTCCGTGCGACGTTGCAAAATAATTCCATTCAATTGTGTCACATCCAAATTGAATTTTAAAATCTGAGAGACTATGAATGATGAATTTATTTTTAAATTGAGAACTACTGCCGTCTGAAAATATGAATATATTTTTAAATTGTCCGTATTCATTTTGAATTTGCTCGACGATTTTTGTTAAAAATATAAAAACATCTATTTTACTTTGTTTTAAACTATTGCTTATAATAGCATATGACTGTGGTTTATTTAAAATCCATGCTACGCAAGTAAAAATTGTCACTTGGTTGTAATTGAAATGCGCGCTTTGTATCTCATTTTGATATATAATCCTATAGTTTTCAGCAAAATCTATCTGCAAAACAAGCTCCCCTTCTTTTATATTATTTTTTGTGCTATCAAAATGATTTTGTTGGGCTCTCTTGACAAAGAAATGTTGCTTGAAGAGTGGTAGCTGCACTTCTAGCTCGTAAATTAAATCCGAAAACGGAGCAACTGTGGTTGTCAAACAAATTCTGTTATCAACTTTCCTCCAGTGTTTCCATTTTACATTTTCGTCCATGTGTTTAAAGTTGGCAAGGGGTACTAAGTCATTTTTTAAGTCCGATACACATTTAACGCAATTGTTTGACATACAATTTTCGTTTTCAGTGTTGCAACAAACAGATTCCAAAAAGTATTGGTGGCCACCAGAGAATGATTTTACAATTTGAGACCAACCGTCCAATAAAAAACAAAAATTAGCATGATAAATGCAAACACACATGTTATGTGGCATTTTACTGGATAGCTCTACATGGCTAGGCCGATTATAGTAGAAGGCGGTCTTACTTACTGGTTTGCCAATACATTCCGTTTTATATATTTCATATGCTTCAGCCACTGATATTACCATAAAGCGTTTAGAAATAACTTCTCCATTTACGATTAGTGTATCCCTTTTTGCAGCAGACTGAACGCTTATATCACTAGATGAAAAAAAATCTTTGACTTCATTTATTGTGGTGTCAATTTCAGTGTTTTCCAATGGAGTTTTAGTAAACGTCGCTGGCTGAACGTATTTAAAATATAATGCTTTTATAACCGCTGCTCTTTTATCAGCCGCATGCGGTAAAGCATTAAGTGCCTTCCTCTGAGCTTTTGCAAAAGACTGCTTGTTTTTATACGGCATGATGCTAAGCTTTTCTTCATTAACTTTATCTTTCTTCTGTTTTCGGAACCTTTGTTTTCGCATGCATTCTTTTTGACGTATGTCCTTAAGAAGTTTCTCATTGTTCATTGCCAACTGTCTGTTTTTTTTTGCGACGTTTCTTTGCTGACTCAGCATGTTTTTCTAGAAATTTTTTTTTCTTCGCTGGATCACTTTGAAGACTTTTCAGGAACCTCTTATAATTTTTTTTATTGTCTTCACACCTTTTATTTTCCATCTGTTTAAAAATATTAATTTAAATTAAAAAAAAATTCTTAATTTTTAAAACAAGTATACTAACGATTGTAAACGGGACACACTTTGAGCACTAATAAAAAAAAAGTTATTGTTGTAAATGTTTCAATTTTCGATTTTTTTAACAAATTCACTACTTTAGCTTTAAACTTCAATTTGCAAACTGATTCGATCAATGATCACCGAGTACTAAAACTAAATGCCTTTTTTTGATTGTAAACGGGACAGAGAAGTAGCATGGAAGACATAAGTAAAATTTTTACCGTTACTTAGACTTTTTCGATATTTTCTATTTTTTCTTTACTCTTTGGTGTTTGTACTATAACTTAGTAAGAAGAGTGCGAACGATATTATACTAAACACTGGAAAAAAAAATTGGAAAAATTAGACAAATAGAGGTGAAATACAATAATATAAATTTTACACCATTTAGGTTGATTTTTTCGAAATAAACAAAAAATAAAACAAAAAATTTTTATATATTAAAAAAATATAAGCAATTCTGTAAATAAATCTTGAAAAGAAATTTTTTTTTTCCATTTTTTAAATTTGGTCCGTGGTTGACGTTTTTTTGGAAATAGCCATATTTAACAAAGTATTTTTGTTGACTGGCTTCAGGTCATGGAAAACAAAATACAAATTTTTTTTTTTTTAATTTTTGTTATTTTTATTTTCGATATTTCGAATTGACAATGCAATTCATCATCAGGAATCTGAAGAAACAAAAACACAATTAAAATATTTAACAACAATTTTTACATAAATTTACACAATTTAAAAATCACAACAAACAATTCTTACATTTTTTTAAAAAATTTTTAACGTATTTAATGTAACACGGAGTGTTTAAAACTAAATCCTAAAATGTCCTCTATTGCATATTGTCCCCCTTGTTGCTTATTATGTGTCTGTAGCTGTGAGCGCAGTTCTCTGTGTCCATCTTGTAGTTCATACGTATGTTGCTTGGAGTGTGTGATATGTGAAGCATTTCTAGAGTGAGTCTTTTTGAGTAATGGTTTTCTCGTTGCAAGATTTCCACTTTGTCGAAGTTAGGAGTATGGCCCTCTTTTAAACAGTGCAAAGCAAGTGCTGTTTTTTGGCTATTGTTGTGCCCTGCTTTAATATCCGATTTGTGGGATGAAATCCGTGTCCTTAATTTTGATTTAGTTGTACCAATGTATACCTTGTTGCATACATTGGTGCCGTCAGAATTACAAGGAATTTTGTAAATAAGATTGGATTGGTCAATTTCGTCGATCGGATCTTTGGTTTTACTAAACAGGTTCTTTAAAATATTGCACGGTTTCAAAGCTAATCTAAATTTGTTCTTGTCAAAAATGTCAGATGCGGCGAATCTTTCAGCGAACTCAGGTACGTATATCACAGATTTGAAAGGTTTTTTAATTTCCGGTGTTTTCGAAGAAGAGGTCTGATTAATATTGCACTGTTTTATGATTGTATTAATGTAACGAATCGGAAAGTCATTTTTTTGTAGAATTAGTTTTACTTTCTTAATATTTTCAGTATGAAATTCTTCGTCGCTAATTTGTAAGACCCTGTGTACAAAATTTTTCGCAGTGTTGCAAATCATCGATTTAGGATGGATGCTTCGAGTGAAAATTAATCAATCGTCCAGAAGCCATGGTTTTTTGGTACCAGTTTATTTTTAATAATCCATTTTCCGTGTGACCAACGTGTCAAGATATGGTAACTCTTCATCTTTTTCTAATTCTACTGTAAATTTTATATTTTTATTGTAATCGTTAAAGCAATTTAAAATGTCCTCTATTTTATCCTTTTTTACTATGGCAAATAAATCGTCAACGTATTTACATAGAAAGCGCGGTTGTGTTTTGAAAATCTCCATACGGGTTGTCAACAAATCTTCCATCACAATATCTGCGATAATGGGTGACACCGGAGATCCCATTGGCATACCACTGCGTTGGTTGTAGATTTTTCCATTATACTTAAAAAACCGATTCTCCTTCGTTATGAAATTTAAAATGTGCATAAACATTTCTTGCGTCATATTTGTGTGTTCTTTAATAATGTCCCACTTATGAAGAATTATTTTTGTATTTTGTTTTCCATGACCTGAAGCCAGTCAACAAAAATACTTTGCTAATTTTTAAGGTCGCTAAAACTATCAACAAACAACATATATTTAAAAAAAATATCAAAATTAATATTTCATGAAATAACAGCATTTTTAATTTTATCTCATTGAAAAATAGTGTATCAACCCGTAACCAGCCTTGTCCCCGAATAAACGAGATCCAATTGTATTGAGTTACTTTGACTTTTTATTAAATCACAAATTAAAATGATAATTATTCAAAACTATTAAATTACAAATTATTCAGCTTCTTGCTTGCCGCCCTCACATTAACGCTTCTTTTTACTCATCTGTCAAACTCCATTAGCGTTGCCAGATTTCACCAGACAGAACGACAACTCTCAAACTCAATCTGAGTTGCCAGATCTCCACATCCCTCCTATATTTTTCAGCATCAGCTTTAAACTCGGCTTAGATGTCTCTGGATCCTCCTGGAGAAACTTGGGTGCATTATCCTCACTTGGCATGGATTCAAACTCTTCGACCGGCTTGGAAATTGTTGGAACTATCTTCAAATGGCTTATATTACGCCTATACACTTTGCCATTTCCACATGTAACAGTATGTTCGTTTCCGTTTCGCTCAATAACTTCAAATTTTTCTGGTCCGAATGTAGTTGTTAGTTTGTTTGGGAATACTACATTTCGCAGAAGAACCTTATCTCTAATCCCGATTGTGTTACTCTGAGCCCTGCGATCCTCATCAACCTTCCGTCTTCTTTTTTCCTTGTTTAAGATATCTAAATCCTTTGCTTCAGAGTCCAATATGTCCTCGTCAATATCCTGTACGGATGGAATTTTATCTCGAATTACTCTATTAAACAACATCTCTGAAGAAGCTTTCCCAGTAGTGCCATGTGGAGTTACGTTATACATTAAAATGAACTTCCGAAGCTCCTCTTTATAATTGGCACCCTTGGCGTGGGTGATTTGTAGACGCTTCAAAAGTGACCTATTCATATTCTCGACTTCGCCATTTGCTTGCGGCCAATATGGCGGGGAAGTCATCAAGTCAATGTTGTTATTTTTACAAAAAAGCCTAAACTCTTCGCTTACAAACTGTCGTCCATTGTTGGCTGTAATAGATTTTGGGTATCCTAATCTTGAAAACGCTTCATTTAAAATTCTTGTTTATGTTCAGCGTTTGGTTTTGGGTGAAACGCCGAAAACTTCACAACTGAATGTGCTTGCTGTGTTCAGCTTTTGGGTTTTTGGGTGAAACACCTAAAAACCACCGAAAATGAAATGTTTGTTTTGCTTTGGGTGAAACACCGAAAGCTTTATGTTGAATATAGCAATTGGTACATAAACCAATTGCTAACCAAAATAAAGAGCACTAGTTCTTGATTGAATTTGTACTGTTCTTAATATTTATTGATTTCTCTATTTATACTAATTTTCCTTAAAATACAATATGTAAAAATGTTAACAAATCATTTTATATATATACAAGAAAATAAAAATAACAATAACTGATATTATACATATTAATAAAATTAATTAAAATGTTAATTTGACAATATTAAAGTTTAGTGACCGACACGGTCAGTCACCTGCTTAGTGCAATTCAAGGCTAAGCTAACGGCATGCAGTTTTCTGCTGACGGTTGTTTTTTCTGTTTTCCGTTGTCGCTTGTTTGTTGGTCGCCAAGGTTGTTGTTGTTGTTGTTGTTGTTGTTGTTGTTGTTGTTGTTGTTGTTGTTGTTGTTGTTGTAGCAACTGATGGTTTTAAGTTGCAAATATAGTTTTTTTTGCAGGTATAAACATTCTCCCCCGCGTTGAACGATCGTTCAACAGATACGTCTTATGAGCCGAGTTATACGTCTATGGTGAATGAGTGTTGACGCGGCCTTGGTTCAGGTGGAGTTGTGTTGGTTTCTGTCTGAAGTGGGTTCATCTGGGGTGGAGTGAGAACGAAAACACCTTGGTCTGTTAGTTGTAGATGACTTGGTGTCGCCCTTTTTTGTCTCGATGCCTCTTGCTGTTTCCTCCACAAATAATGTTTACATAACATGGCGATGATTAATAACAAACTTAGTGCTAGTGCTGTATATCCAACTGCAAAACTATGGTGGCGGTGTTCTCGAAAGGCATTAGGTAGATCATTGATTTGGTGTGATTCTAATTTTTGTTGTAGCGATGTGAGTTCTTTTAGCTGCGTGGTGTATTGATCTTCCATTATGTTTGCATAACGAGGATGTGGTGGAATAGGTTTTTTCGCTTCAGTCAAATGACCAGCGCTGGTGTATGAAGTACTTGCTTCTGAAGAAAATAATTGATTTCCCAACAACGTCAGGTGTTTGTGTTTGATAATGCATGACGGTGCTAGCTGTAGGAATCCTGAACCTTCCAATGATATTTGTGTTACTTGGTTATCGCATATGGCCGTTACTTGTATCCGTTCAGCTAGTGCAAAAATCCACCGATTTCTTTGGTTAGTCTGAATCCATACGTGATCATCCATTTGCACAAATTCACAAAGCGAACTTGTTTCGTTGTTGAACAAATTGACTTCACATGAGCAAGTGGTTGCGCCCTTTTTGTAGATTGGCTGTGTGTTGGGGCATAAATATGCGTCTTCTTCCAATTTGGTGCAAGACTGCAAATTTTCTGTGTTGGTTGGAAAGTATTTGTCACGATGCAGAGTGATGGCAAGTATTGGTGTTGACGGTTTTATTGCTACCATAGTGTTGTTCACCCAGATAGGTATTGCTAGCAACCGATATAACTCAAATTGATCTGGCTCGGTTAGTGGGATCGTTATTCTGAATATGGCATGTCTTTTGGTAATGCTTCCTTGGACATTCATTAAATTGTATATTGATGGAAGGTTTCCGTGGTAACCTGGAATCTGCCTGGATGGTGGTAAATGTGTCGTGATTTTTGAAATTTCGCTGTTGAGTTGTTGTGGTGATAGAAGGTGAGGGCTAATTTGTCCATGGTGAACATTGATCAAAACATTGATTATCGCTGATTGTATTCGTCGTATGTTTGATGATGTAAGCATTAATTGAAGAGCCTGTGAAAAGAATATTTGACTTAATTTCTCATTGTAGACCTCCTGCTCTTCTTCGTGAACCATGTTCACCATCTCAACAAATTTTTCCTCGAATTTTGCGAAGGTTTTTTGTGCTGTGACCTGGTCGTGTTTTATGATATTTATCGTTGAATCAATAATTGATGTTTGCTCCTTTACCAACCTCACCACCTGCTGTTCGTTGTTTCCTATAGCTGCGATTGTGTCAGACATTTGATTAGCGTACTCGGAGTCTAACAATCCAAACAACGAATTAGCTATGTTTCCCACAAAATTAATTGCTCCTCTTTTTTGACGATGAGGAGTCAAAAAACTGTTGTCCATGGCTAATTCTGTGCCAGTATGCAGAAATTGCGTGACCAGATCTTCACATAACGTTTTTTGCTTTAATTGCTGACACACAAGTTGCATGGCGTATGTGCCATTTGTAAATAACTCGATTTCAGTAAATAACGGTTTGAGATCATAAAAGATCACCATGTTCCATACGCTGGCAATTATTTGACTTGTTCCAATATGTTCGAAATGAATGCCCGCAGGTGAATCAATTTTCTCAATCTTGATTGGACTACAAAGCACGATTGGTAACATCAGCAGGATCGCCAGAATTGTTATTGGGGTGTAATGTAGTGCTCTTCTTTGCCTTTTCTTGGATACTACTTCCTGATTTTCATCAACATTTTGTTGTGAATTTATTTGTCGTTCATGTTTTTTGGATCTATTTGTTAAATTGGATTCCTGGATTGACGAAATGGTTTCATTCTTGCCATTGTTGCTGGGTGGGGGCATTGTACCTTGTTCATAGTTTTCTTCTGTATTAACAGGTAAAGGAGCTAGACGATGAATTGCACGTTTGAAGATACCCTTGGCAGTTTTTACGTCAACGACTCTTACAGCTCCATCGTCTCCCTTGTAAACCTGCACGATGCGTCCCAAGGGCCAATGCATGACAGGGACATTATCTTCCTTGATGATGACCATGTCTCCAGGCTTGATGTTAGCAGTTTGTGTCTTCCATTTATGGCGTTGCTGGAGCTCGTGGAGATATTCACTGGACCATCTTTTCCAAAAATCATGCTTTAGTTGAGATACCTACTTCCAGCGAGATAAAAGCGTTAATTTTGTTGGTTCTGCTTGATTGTCTACTGGTGTTGTAAGGGCCTCGCCTATAAGCAAATGTCCTGGAGTTAATGTTGTTAAATCAGTCGGATCATTTGACATTGGAGTTAAGGGCCTTGAGTTGAGTATTGCTTCCACCTCTACAATTACCGTCTCCAATTCTTCGTACGTCAGTGACGCCTTTGAAATGCTTCGTAGCAACAGATGTTTTGCAGATTTTACCGCCGCTTCCCACAAGCCTCCAAAATGTGGTGCCCTAGGGGGAATGAAGTGGAATTGTATTCCCTTCGTGCTGCATGTGGAGATGATTGTTTCCTGTCCATTATCGGAATAGATATTCTGAGCCAGTTCTGATAGTTGATTTTTGGCTCCTACGAAGTTTGTTGCATTGTCAGAATAAATGTTCTGACAACGTCCACGACGGCTGATAAAACGTTTTAGTGCCCCGATATAGGCCTCTGTCGACAAATCGCTTACTAATTCTAGGTGAACTGCCTTGGTGGCAAAACAGCAGAATACAGCAATATATGCCTTGGTTGGTCTTTTACCTCTGATTTTGTAATGAATCCAAAGCGGCCCGCAGTAGTCAACGCCAGCATTGATAAAGGGTCTTGCGGGAGTCACACGCGCAGGTGGAAGATTACCCATGATCTGTTGGAAAAGTTGTGGTCGAGCCTTGTTGCATATTATGCACTGTTGAACAGTTGCTCTGGCTGTTGATTTTCCTTTAATCGGCCAAAACCGCTGTCTTATTACTCCCAATAATGCTTGAGATCCGCAGTGCTTGTTGTCTTCATGTACCATGATGAACAATAATTTAATCAATGGGTCCTTGTATGGGATTAATATTGGGTGTTTAGAGTCCTATGGTAATGCAGAAGCCTCCAGACGTCCTCCCACTCGAACAAGACCTCTATCATCAATGAAAGGAGCTAGACTGGTGATTTTAATTTTGAATTCGTCCATTTTAGGGCTCCATGTAAGACCCATTGTTTTGACGCTTTCGTTTCCTGAGTTGTCGAAGCAAAGCTTAACTTCTTGGTCTGCAGCCGGAATGTTTTGAAGTAATTTCGGATGATTTGCGCACCATTTTCGGAGGTTGAATCCTGTTGAGCCCAGCATCTGCCGGAGTTGATGTTGAAGTTCGATGGTGGTACTAAGTTTATCTGATCCACATAGCACGTCATCGACATAAAAATTGCATTTTATGGCCTCTGCAGCCAATGGAAAGGTGTTTGCTTGCCCTTCAGCTAATGCTTGCAGCAAGCGAATGGCTAGGTAGGGAGCAGAAGTTGTACCGTAGGTTACTGTGGTAAGTCGAAAACATTTCATGGGCTGGGACGGATCCTCTCTCCACCAAATCAGTTGGTATTTCTGGTCGTCTTTGTTGATCCGTATCTGTCTGTACATTTTTTCGATATCTGCCGTAAATACGAAACGATGAATACGAAATCGCAGGAGAATCGAGAACACGTCGTCCTGGATGGTAGGACCAGTAGCTAACAGATCGTTTAGTGAAACGTTGGAAGATGTTTTAGCCGAGGCGTCAAAAACTACTCTTAACTTTGTTGTCGAACTGTCTGGTTTAATAACTGCATGATGAGGAAGAAAATAATGTGGTCCTTTGATTTCAGTTGGCGATATTTCTTCCATGTGACCGAGCTTCTCATATTCGCGCATAAAGGAAACGTATTGCGTTTTGTATTCTGGATTTTTGTTCATTTTTCGTTCAATAGCCTTGAATCTCTGCAAGGCTATATCTCTTGATTCTCCGAGATGGCTAGGGTCACTTTGAAAAGGTAGTCTGACTATAAATCGGCCGTCCTGATGGCGACGAACGTTGCTTATGAAGTGATTTTCACAACGCATCTCGGCAGCTGTGAGTTTGCTGGCCCGAGAGTCACATTCTTCTAACTTCCAAAAATTTTCCAGTGTTTTGTTTAGTGATTCATCTTCTGTACATATACCACAGGTGATAGATCTAGTGGCTGTATCTTGATTGTATTCTCCGCCTATGATCCAGCCGAAAAGCGTATTTTGCAGGATTGGTCGTCCTTCTCCAAGTGATATTTTTCCACTGCTTAGTGTTGAAAAGAATAGTCCAGCCCCGATGAGTAGGTCGATGCTTCCAGCTTCATGGAAATTGGGATCGGCCAACTGCAGGTGACGTGGTATGTTCCACTTGGATACATTGATGTCACGAGATGGTTGCTTAGATACTATTTCTGGTAGTACGTGAGCTTCAATTTGCTGCTTGAAGTTAGATGTATTTGATGAGATTTGAATGTTGACTCTTTCTGCAGTGTGATTTTGAGTTTTGCCGATGCCTTCGATTCCGATAAGGCAAGCGTTTTTCTGCAGACCAAGCATTTTTACAAGTCTTTTTGTTATGAAATTGGCTTGCGACCCATTGTCTAGAAGAGCGCGGCAAGGTATTTGTTTTCCCCAATTGTCACTTATGGTCACAGAAATAGTGCTGAGCAGTGCTTTTGTGGTGTTTGGTGAACGATCTCGAAGAACGGTTAATGAGGCTGGAATATCTTGAAGTGACTGTGTATTTGTCTTGTTGTTGTTTTGAATCGATTTCGACGTCAGGTTTTGAGATGATGAAGTAGCATTGGGCGCCTTTCCAGCTTCTTCTAAATGCAGGAGTGTATTATGTTTCCTCTGACATTTTAGACATGTCCCTGACGAGCACGACTTGGCATTGTGACCATTTTTGAAGCAGTTGACACAACGTTGGGCTTTTTGTACAGCATTCTGGCGTTGCCTTGGCGTCATTTTTAGAAATTCCTGACATCTGAAAGGCATGTGATTTTGTTTACAGATGATGCACTTTTGATCCGTAGATATTGACACGCTCAATGCTTGATATGACTTGTTGCGTACTTGATCGCTACTGTCCTTGCTTGTTCTGGCACCAAGAGCTTCTAGTGATTGAAAGCGCAGGTTTATGAACTTTAGGAACTGGTCTAGCGTAGGCATCTCTTTTGGTTGAGACAATGATTGTTCCCATAATACGTGAGTACTTTTGCTGAGATGCTGAGTCAGGATGTACAATAAGACTGGGTCCCAATTTTCTGTTTTAACGCCTAGATTTTGGAGGCTCAGAATGCATTCCATAGTAGTATCGTGGAGCAGCTTGATTGTTGCTGCACTTTCAGCGTTGGACGTTGGTTGCGTAAGTAACCTTCTTAATGATGCATTAATCAGCATTCGTGGATTTTCATACCGTTCATTTATTACCTTCCAAGCTGCTTCGTAATTGACTGCGGATGCCGTGAAGTGCTGAATTAATCTCGCAGCATCATCTGATAAGCTTGATTTCAGGAACCACATCTTTTGGCATTGTGGAATTGATTGCTATTGGGCGCCTCGGTAGTCGAGTATGTAGCGTGCTCGACTGCTATCCCAGAGGTCCCGGGTTCGATTCCCGGCCAGGCCATGGTCCTTCGCTTTAAAAACCTTTCTAAATTTTCTTTTCCTCTTTCCTAAATCAACTGAAACAAATTTACCACTGAAACAATTAATATTTACCACTTGAAATGAAATTATTGAAAATGTATTTATCACCAATGTTTACGACTTGAAATGAAACTATTGTAACTATTGAAACTATTGAAACAATTGAAAATGTATATATGAATAATTTAATATAAGTAGTCTGTAAGAGTTGATCTCTGTTAGATGAAATAAATAAATAAATAAATAAATAAATAAATAAATAGATCGTGGAATTGCCTCCACTTGTGGTAGCTGCCATCGAATTTTGGCAGCTCGACCTTTGGCAGTTTTAATCCTGATTGCCTATTGATTGCTGTGGGAGAGGCTTGACTGCTTGATGGCGCCGATTCTTCAGCCATGTCCTGAAGTTGGAGGATCTGCGTAGTGATTGTTTCCTCACTTTGGGCAAAACCCTCGTAGTCGTAGTCGCCAGGTTCTTCAGATAGCCATATTTTTTGGTGCAGCTCTTGGGCGGTTTTCCAGTGCATTTCTGCTGTCCTTGCCTGCATTGCGTAATAGTGTGACGTTTGGCGTGTCACACTGTTAAGCACTTGGGTCAGCACTTTGCTTGCTATACCGATTGATCGTTTTTGCTTTTCAATTAATGAACTCAGCCGACTTGCCGGACTTCTGGTGGCCGTTGTCTCGGTGTTTGCCAGGGAATTTTTGTTGCTGGCACCCTGCTGGGCTGCTGCTTGATTTTTGCCTAGTAACTCGAGTCGCTGGATTTCGCTCTGAAATATGTTCTGGTATTCAGCTGCTATTTTCTTGATCTTGTCGTAATACTCATTTGTGAAGTATTCGTGATCCAAAGAAAGATTGCTAAGACTCCGGAGCTTGAAGTCATACTGTTCGAAACGTTCCCAAGCCTTATCGAGTTTCTGGAGTCGTTCATCAAAGTATTCAATTGATTTTTTCCTCTCTGCTGAATCCTTCTTGAAGTTTATGATTAGGCGCTGGATTTCTTCACCCGTATTCTTCAGAATATCCATAAGATCACTGAACGTAGCCATGATGATGTTTCACCAAATGTTTCAAAATGTTTATGTTTATGCTCTGAGCTGGGAACGCACCGTACTTTACGAACCGTGTTTTAACGATTTAAAATTTTACGCGCTTGACTGAAGGATGTGTGTCCTTCTCGGGGTCACCAAAATGTTTATGTTCAGCGTTTGGTTTTGGGTGAAACACCGAAAACTTCACAACTGAATGTGCTTGCTGTGTTCAGCTTTTGGGTTTTTGGGTGAAACACCTAAAAACCACCGAAAATGAAATGTTTGTTTTGCTTTGGGTGAAACACCGAAAGCTTTATGTTGAATATAGCAATTGGTACATAAACCAATTGCTAACCAAAATAAAGAGCACTAGTTCTTGATTGAATTTGTACTGTTCTTAATATTTATTGATTTCTCTATTTATACTAATTTTCCTTAAAATACAATATGTAAAAATGTTAACAAATCATTTTATATATATACAAGAAAATAAAAATAACAATAACTGATATTATACATATTAATAAAATTAATTAAAATGTTAATTTGACAATATTAAAGTTTAGTGACCGACACGGTCAGTCACCTGCTTAGTGCAATTTAAGGCTAAGCTAACGGCATGCAGTTTTCTGCTGACGGTTGTTTTTTCTGTTTTCCGTTGTCGCTTGTTTGTTGGTCGCCAAGGTTGTTGTTGTTGTTGTTGTTGTTGTTGTTGTTGTTGTTGTTGTTGTTGTTGTTGTAGCAACTGATGGTTTTAAGTTGCAAATATAGTTTTTTTTGCAGGTATAAACAATTCTTATTATTTCAGAGGCTGTAATCTTATTCAAGAATGTGGTTTCATGGTATCGCGAATAGTAGTCGATAACGACAAAAACAAAATCATGGTTTGGCAAAGGTCCTAGTAAGTCCATTGCTACGCATTGCCATGATCCATTTGGTAGTACTTGTCTATTTATTGGAGCTGGTCGCATTGGCCTTGATACCAACAAACAGTCCCGACATCTCTTTACAAAATTTTCCACGTCTCTATCCACCAGAGGCCACCATATCTTAGAACGTACCCTTCGCTTAATGGCTGTTTCGCCCGGGTGCCCTTCATGCGCTAGTTCAAGAGCTCTAGTCCTGAAAGCATGTGGTATCACAATTTTTGTTCCCCGCAACAAAATATTGCCCATCGTGCATAACTCCAGACGGAATGGAAAAAATCTATTGGAGGCATTCGTGCTCCAGGTGTCATTTTTAACATTTTCAACCGCCTCCATTAGTTCCGAATCCGATCTGTTACTTTCAATTATTTCAAGTATGCAGAGTGCGCGCGGAACAGATTCTTCAATTATTGAGTAAATATTTTTCTCACCTAGTTCATCAAAAATTGCGCAACTCTCGAGCTTGCACAGTCTGGAAAGAGAATCCGTTATATTAGACTTTCCCACCTGGCATAAAATTTTGAATTTAAACGATTACAGTCTGAGAACCCAACGTTCAATGCGAGCTGGGGGTTTTGATGTCGGCTTAAAGATAGATTCCAATGGCTTGTGATCTGTCACCAGCTCAAATTCAATTCCAACAAGGTAATAATAAAATCTTTCCACTGCCCATACTAGCGCGAGGCTTTCTTTTTCTGTTTGTGAGTACCTCCGTTCGACTTCCGATAAACTTTTACTAGCAAACGACACGACTTGAGGATTATTACTTTCAAATTGCAGGAGTACTGCTCCCAATGCTACAGGACTTGCGTCAGCTACTAATCGAGTGCGATTTTTCGGGTTGAAGTAAGATAATGTTGGAATTTTTGCAAGATTCTCCTTGAGGCGCCGAAACGAGTTTTCCTGATCTGGTCCCCACACAAATTTTACATCCTTCTTAATAAGACTTCTTATAGGTTCTGTCACATCGGCGAGATCCGGAATTAATTTTCCTAAATAAGTCACCAGACCTAAAAAACTCCTCGTTTCTTCTTTACTTGTCGGGTGCCGAAACTGTAAAATTGTATCAACTTTCTCTCGATCTGGTCTTATGCGTTCAGGCGACAACATATGTACTAAAAATTTTAATTTTTTTACCTTACGGATACATTTTTCCTCATTTAGCGTGACATTAAATAAATAAATAAATAACTAGCCATTTCAGCCCTTGAAAGGACTTTGTGCGTGTTATTAAGTTTGTAAACAATTGACCGAGAAAGGGACCTACATGTTTAACGCCGACTCCGAACGGAGATGAACGTAATGTTCTTATTCTCAAGAAGCTTTACATGGCATTTGATTACTCTCTGAGGTTTGCCATTGTCTGCAGAGAGGTGGCGGCCGTACAGAAAAATTATTTTAATTCAAATAATTTTCTGTCGCTGCTGGGGTTCGAACCTGAGTCTCCAGGTTCGTTGACATAGCGGCCACGCACTTTAACCAACTACGCCACGGACGCCAGCGTGACATTAGACTCTTTAAAAACTGACAAGACCTTTTCCAAATTGCGATCATGTTCGTCTTCTGTATGACCAAATACAATTACATCATCGAGATAGCTTAGAGCATTTTCGCAAGAGGCCAATAGGTTTTCCATAGTCCTCTGGAAAATTTTTGGAGCTGAATTTACGCCAAACAAGAGTCTCTTATATCGTTAAATTCCATTGGAAGTTGTAAATGTCGTTTTCCCACGACTAGCTTCATCCAACTCTAACTGGTGATATGCATTTTTAAGATCTAGTCTGGAAAAATATCTAGCTGACTTAAGCTTGGTCATGAAAGCATCAAAAGTTGGCA
The DNA here is from genome assembly GCA_943735915.1 of Pherbina coryleti. Taxonomy (NCBI): domain Eukaryota; kingdom Metazoa; phylum Arthropoda; class Insecta; order Diptera; family Sciomyzidae; genus Pherbina; species Pherbina coryleti. Next base: position 92,380,611 of record OX030948.1, read on the forward strand.
GTGGAAAGTTTTCTGGCCGTATAGCAGCATCATATCTATACACAATCGAAGATCGCCATTTCCTTTAAAAACAATAAAAATTGATGAAATCCATTCACTGGGCTTCACGACTGGCTCTGTGATATCTTGCGCTACTGCTTCTTCTAACTTAGCTTTCACCTTTTCTTCTAAAGCGGCAGGTATACGACGCAAAGGCTGTTGAACTGGCTTCACTGATCTATCAATTGCTAATACAACTTTAACATCTTTGATTTGAGGAAAAGGAACGATGTTTTCAATCTGATTGACCCCAACTCCTAGTTTCAACACGTTTAACTTGATAGCGGTTTCAAGGCCTAATAACGATTGGTTGCCATTCTCAATAACATAGAACGACTCAATTGAATTGAAGGATTTGTCAATTCCTATCACTGCTTCGAAAACAATTTTTACTTTTAGCAATCTGTCTCCTGCACGAAATTGGTTCGCTGATTTTTCTCGAAGATTCCACATCAAAGTAAAGGAATAGACAAATATTCCCAGTCTTTCTCACTGAGGAGATTGTAACGGGAACAGGAATCAATCAGCATCACAACCCCATAACCTCGTATGTAACATTTTAACAGCCAATTTGAAAGCATTGACGGAGATTCCTCACTCATAATCCGAAAACAATTATGCTCTTCAAACCTCTCGTTCATGAGTCCACCTGCTTCATTTCCATCAGAAATGAATTGGATCTTTGAAGGCCAAATCTTTCTCTTTTTTGTTTCCGCAAAATCAATATTTCTTGCTTTTCGCTTGCTAGTTTTTGTTTTGCATCTGCGAGCAAAATGTCCACTTAACCCGCATTTATTACATTTCAAATTCTTCGATGGACAAAAAACACTACTGCCGCTGTGGCCCACTGTCCACATCTGCTACACTCAATATTAAATTTTTTTTTCCATCTTCAGAAGAAATTTTATTTATACTTAAGGACTGAACATGAGGCGGCATCATAGACTCCGGCTGGTTGTTGATCTGTTCGTAAACATGACACATATCATAAATATCTTTCAAAGTGTAATCCTTTTCTAGCAACCTCTTCTTTAAATCATTCGGAGCTCATACATCTATAATTTTATCTTTTAAATTTATTTCCAAGCTTTCTTCCTGCGTCTCCCCAAATTGACACTTAGCAGCCTGATTCCTCAATCTTAACATTAATTTATTCAAGCTCTCACTCTCGTCGGGTTTTAATGAGCGAAACAAATGGCGCTCAAATGTTGAATTTCTTTTAGGAAAAAATATAAATTTAACTTGCCAATTAAAATTTCAAAAACATCCTCATCTCCTTCCTCTACCAGCTCAGTAAGTGCCCCAGGAATATTATAAACAACCTCTTGCAATTGCGTCCCACCTAAATGAAGCAGGTTACTTCTTTTATTTGCTGGCTCTTTGATTTCTTCCGCTTCCAAATATAACAAAAAAGCTCGGAGCCATTTTTTCCACACTGCTCGAATTAATGCTCTATTAATGACGTCGCAAAGAAAAGACGAGATACCTGTTGCATTCATCACTCTAATTCCTATCGTTAAACAATTTAATGTTTTCTCCACCTAGAGCATTTAAATGCAGTTTATCAATCATTTCCCTTATGTTATTCAAAACAGATTTCTTACCAGTGACAATTAAATGCACTCCAATTGTATTATCTTTTGCAGCCAGTTTCTGCGCTTGAAATCAATTAAACGGGATTAAGTTGTAAAACATGTAAACGGGTCTAAGGTTAAAGATATGTCATTTGTTTGAAATGTACCGTTTCCTGGCATTTGTGGTGTACTTAGTATGAAATAACTCTCATTAACCAAAATGAACGATTTTCAATTGTAATTTTTGACCATGCACCGAAATTGAAATTTAACTTAATTAATCGCTCTTCATGGTACTCTAGAGACCGCTGGTTCTTTCTGACTTTAATATTGAGTGATTTTAATGTTTTACCAATATATGGCTACGAGTATTTTAATTTTCAAACGGTTTTATTTCGACTTATGCCATCTTTGTTGTTAAAAGCAGTCATAAGCTCTAATATTTTTTTTTAGTCATAATAATTGGTTTTCTTTCGGGAAGAGGTTGCCTATCAATTTTAAGTGTACTCAGGATAGGATATATCGTCCTTTTTGCCACACCCTCTGCCATAAAATGTCCGCATATGACTTTTTTCCCTTCTCTAAATGTTGCTGATAAAAATTTACAATACGCTCGCGGAGATGTTGATGCTGTGAAAGCATTTTAAAGACTAATGAAACAAGAACGCTGCCATGAATCAAGAAGCGTACTTGAAAAGATGATGCAATAAATCATTTAATTACGCAATGTCTTCGTGGCAAACCAAACCGGTTGAAAATGCAACCAATGGAAATTAGTGCAGATTTTTAGTTATAACCCGTTATATATGTATTTTTATTAATTATGAAAAGTTAAAACTATCTTCTAGTTGTGTTAACAAAAAGTTGTGTTAAGACATACTTGAAAATAAAAAAAAAAAAACAAAAACCCGTATTTTTTTAATTCTACTTCAAAGTTAACGTTTTTTTTTTGGGTTCATGTGACCTTTTTTTGATATATTAAATCCATATTATTTTTATCATTAACTTAGAAATGAATCCTCCTCAAAGTTTTGCGTATCAATTTTACTAAAATTTCTGTGTTTTTGGAAGATATTCGTTTTGTTAAATTTTCAAAACAACATGTGGAGAACATCTCCACAACTGAAAATATATTGCAAAATCCTCTAAAATTCATATTAATAAGACTCCAAACTATGAATCTGCATATTTACTTATCCAAATTTACGACTTTTTTTTTCTATACCTAATTTTGTCCACTGTGCAATGTTGCCAAAGTCAAAGTATCTCGAGCCTTCCAGGACAACGGCTGTTCGAACAATTAATCATTGACAATGATATCAAAGATAGATAAAACATAGAAATGATGGTAACAAATAGTTATGCTATTTCTTACATTTTAATAAAATTTGTTTCAATTTTGATCGGCTGTATCTCCGTTAATATTATCTACAAATCTGGCCTACAAATCTGTCTAGTCTTTCTGGTGTACCCCCAAACAACCCGTTGAAGTTCCATTAATAGTTCCAGAATACTTTCCAGCTAACCTCATTTTTTTCGACATGTCGACTGAACTAATATAGTTATTTTTTTTAAGCTTTGAACCAAGGATTTCAGGTGTAATACCTATTCAGTCAAGTCTGCCTTGATTCGAAATGGGGTGATAGATTAGTCGGAGGAAAGAGGCAATCAAATGAAATATGTGTAGGATATTCTAAGCGTGGTGGAAAACTGTAAAAACATGTAAATTTGAATCTGGGGCAAGAGTTATGCTTTTACCTTTGTTAATTCAAGTTACAATATTACATTCAATAAATTCATTCCCATAAATAATTTATATGAGCAGTCATTGAGCCCTACAACCGCAATTTTGGAGATTCTCTCGGCACCTTACCAGCTCTCAAAAAACCCTCCTCAACATTCAATATCTGATTCCCAATAAAATTAATCTTTGTCTCCCAGATTCCCTCGGTATGAGCATCTCTACAACTTCCATATTTCAAATAAAATTACAACACTTATAAGACCAATTTGTTCATTAGTTATAAAACACATTGTATTTTTTTTTTTTATTTTTTATTTTGTTTTGTATTTTTCATAATAATTTTATATTTTTGATTGTCTGTGACTTATGCTATAAATGTTAAGATTATTTATATTCTTGTAGCATAAGGATTTTTAATGTAATAAATAAATAAATAAAGGACAATCTCATCCACAAATTTCTCTACCACCAACTACGATTTCAAGTCGTAAATATTGATGAGTTTTTAATTTCATTTGATTATAAATGAGAATAGAAAATTACAATGCGAAAGATTAAAGCATAGGGATCATAGAACTGCAGCGAGTAGTTATAAACAGAGTTGACTCGAGTAAATACGCATTAATTTGGTTTGTACTTCGTATTCACACTCATCAAAAAATGTTGCGATATTCATAACACGCAACTTAACTCCAATGCTTCATGCTTCAAACTCCGACTCGTGGTCTCAAGTAGTTGTAAGTAGTCGTAAGTATGATCTTGGCTCGCTTCCAATAAGTTATGTACACGTATTTCAAATGAGTGATCATGACTTTTCCAGCGTTTCCAACTTTGGCGTAAGTAGAGAATTTAAGCTTGATTTGTTGTAATTGAATTATCTTGATGTTATTAATAACACTACACATAACGTTTACCGCATCTTAAGTAGCCAATTATTTTTATTTCACTAAAAACAATTCGGTGTTACCCTTTCTTTTATATTCTATTCTAACAGCGACAAGAACAGACCGTAAGTTCAAAAACAGCCACTGCGTTTTCATAGAAAAATACTTGTAGGGACCATGGCCTGGCCGGGATTCGAACCCCAGACCTCTGGGATGGCAGTCGACCACGCTACCTATTCGACTACCGAAGCCGCCACTACATCAAATTAAAATTTGATAAAAATGGTAGGAACAGCCATCTTGAAACACTGAAACAAAACTTATTTGCACTTGCTTGAAACTATTAAGCTATTTATGAATTGATTTAACCCATTAGCTTCCGACGAGACGCAACTTCAGGCTTTTTTCAGGATTCTTGAAAAAATGTTCCAAGCAAAACTATGTCTTTCAATATGTATTTTTGGATGTTTAGTTTCGATTTCCGGTTGTCAAAATTGCATTTCTTGCACAAAACAAAAAACGGATTTTAAACAAAAAGTAGGGAAAAAGTTAATAATATAAGTTCTTTCTATTTTATTAAATATTGATTATAATTTTTTTATAATATTAATTTCCAAGGTGATTTTACGCAATGAAAATTTCGCTGCGTAAAATTTCGATGCTTCCTAAAGTTTCTCTAAACACAGATATGCTGCTCATTTTGCTTTGCTTTGTGAATCTTGCAAAAGTAAATTCGTTTGGCCTTCGGGACTTATTTCTCATCGCTTTTATGCTGCATTTCAGAGATGTATGCCTATTTGTACGTTGTTGTTTGTGTAATAAGCACACTTGTACGCAGTCGTGTATGCATGAGGTGTTTTATATGTAAAAGTTTTTTAAGAGATTAAGAGATTTTTTGTGGAATTTTTTATGTGACTGCTTACATTGGCATCACCTAAGTTGATCTTAGTGACAGACGCACGACTACCAAACCAACATTGAAGAAGCAAAATAATAAGGTCGTGCGTTCTGACATCTCATCCCGTAAAGTTTCTACAAAGTACGGTCAAAGGCCGACCGACCTAACGCATTTATGTGATTTCAGCATTAATGCTGAAATACGCCTTTGACCTCACTTTGATCGATTTTGTATTTTGCTTCTCCACTGTTGCTTTGGCAAGTCGTGCGTCTGTCAATAAGACCAACTAAGGTGATGCCAATGTAAACAGCCACAAAAGAAATTTCGCAAAAATTTGTTTTGCCTAAACCACTTAATTTCAAATAGTAGTAGATAATATTTTATTTCATCAATGAAAACTTAGAAATATTGTAAAAAAAAATCGGGAGCAGTAAAATATATGTCCTCAAAGGCAGTTTGAATAAAAAAAAACATAAATTACAAAACAAAAATCTGAAAGATAACAGATCTGAAGAGATAACATAATAAAACCCATGAAAATATATGCTTACCATCGAAACTCAAAAATACCCACATATTAAGCTACCTCAATCAAAAGCAACCCTTCCATAACAAAAAATGTCAAACGCACGACCGAGCAGGATGCAATTAAAAGGCAGGCTCATAGTGGAGAGCAGGATGAGCTAGTTGTCAAAATCAGCTGGTAATTTTAAGTTTTTTAAATTGTTGTTGCTTTTGTCGTTTGACGTTTGTAGCTCCTACAGCTTTGTTTTTGCAAAATTTCTCATTTGAGCAGCCATCTTAAAATGAGCTTTCCTTGTAATTGTATCATGCGACCGAGTAGACATTTTTCTTACTCATCTTTAGCACGACCGACCTTACACATTATTGTGGTTTAGCTATAATCACTGTTCTTTCTTATTTTTTAGATGCGTTCATTGGGTGCAGTCTGTTGGTTGGTGCAACAATATTGCATGGAATGTGGGCCCTCTAACAGCAAGACAATATGCTCTTGCTGTTGAAAGATATGAATGGAATAAATTACAGAACTTCAAAAGTATAGTGCCCATGGTACATTTGAGCTGGAATCTTGCTCGTAATATCAAAGTTTCTGATGCAAAGCTGTTCGAGTTATTAAAGTAAGTAATTTTAATAAAGTTTGAACGTTAACATGTCTTTTTCTTGTTAGAATGTGTTTACTACAAACTCTTAAAAATGTTATGCATTCTCTGGAATACATTAAAACAATGGGTGTAGAATTACGTTTTCATGGTCGTGGAAAAAACGAGGCTTCACATTATTGTGGACAATGCGAGGTAAGATTAATTTAAAATTTTTAAATTAGTTGTATATCGTTGGAACCTCTCAAAACTTTTCTATTGCATTATTTAAATATAGTGAAGCCGCAACCGCTTCCAAATGTTATCACAGCATATTCCTCATTGTTACAGTTTTGCGTAATACTTATAAACAATTTAAACGTTTATTTGATTTTAATTTTCCTTCTTAATTGTTGACGAGCTTGCTTTGCATGCATGTTTTATTTTTAATTTTTCTGCCAAGAGTGTTTTTTTATTGCTAGCGTAGGGGTTTTTATTATTCCTTTTTAACTGAGTGGTCACTGAGTCTAAAAACCTGGCAATAAAACCCCGAGAGCACATTTTGCGCGTTCTTATTTTGATCATTTAAATTAAAAAAAAACAAGAATATTTTTCTGGTGATATTATTGCTCTTTCTTTACTAAATTTTAAAAATAAGTATAAATAAAGTGTAAATTCATTTATACTTATTTAAATACTTATGTATACTTATTTATTAAATTTACTTATATTTAAATTATAGTGTAAAGTTTTTTAAAAAATCATCCGCAATGCCATGCATTGCTTGATCGTTAGTTTTTCATGCGTTCGTGCTGCGAGAGTTTCAATAAACTCAATGTCGCTCCCCACCAGTTATTTTGGAGTCAATTGAAAAAGTGAACTAGCTCGGAAATAGTACAAAAAGCGTTCAGTGTACATAGAACAGTTCAGTGTGCTTTTGTTTTCAAAAGTATTGCTGAAAAAAATAAACGCGTTCTGGCTATTTTTTAAAATTTGCTACGCACAAAAAAAAATAATAATTATAAAAAAAAAAAATAAAAATGTTTATAGACATTTATAACGAAATTTTTTCTGGATTGTGGATCGAAAATATCGTACTAATTAGGTTTTTAGGACCTTTGCTCCAGTACACTAAATCTAAATCTAAATCTAAACACTAAAAAAAACCATTTCGTCCGTAATTGTTCCCTAATTTTTTGTACCCTTATTGTGAATTTCGGGCGGAATGTTTCGCATGTTCGAAAAATTCCCCCTATTGTGAATGCATTTTTTTTGGCGAATATGACATATTTTTTGGCGGAATAGTTAATTTCTTATTTGCTGGCGAATAAGATTAAAAATGTAAGTTTGTTTCATGATTTGAGTTTGCCAGAGGCTTCATAAAAGCCAAAGAGAAGAAGGGTATAGTTTCTTTGTTTTGGAAGAACTTAGAAAAGGAGCTGAACAGTGTTGGCCCACTGGTTAAAACCATTTTTGAGTGGAAAAAGGTAATAATTTGTGTCTTTAATGAATTACATTAAAAATAGTGTTGCACATAGGTTTGGACAGACCAAAAACGATATGTTCGGAAAAAGGCGGCCTCGAATAAACAGCACCAAAGAGGAACAGGAGGTGGTCCCAACAGGCAGTGGAAGCTATCACCTGCAGAGGAAACAATATTCCAGCTTATCGGAATGCAAGAAGCAGTGGCGGCCATTGATGGCGGTGAATCTTTTGGCATTATTTCATGTGCCAATAGAAGCAATAGTCCTGAAAAGGAAAATGAGGATCCATCTGCTGGTGATTATTTAGACGTAATGGAATGTATTAGTGAGGAAGCTCTTGAAGAAGAAGTAGATTTTGAAATACTACCTACAAATTCGTCACAAAAAAATAAAAAACAAAAAATGACCACCAGCGAAATTGTAGAGAAGGAGTTGCAAGTTCATGAAAAGTTATGTGCCAGTGTAGTAGAAGCAGTAGATCTACTAAAATCGCACGTTAAGGAAATGCAATACTGCTCCAAAAAGATTTATAGATCCCTTGGTGACTTAAACGCAACAAAAAAAAGTCAACTAGAAGAAATGAAGCGGCATAACAGTGTTATGGAAAATCTTCGGACAGTCGAAATCGAAAGCCAAATTGCACTGAACAACAAAATAATAGAAAAAGAAGAAATGTGCATAAAACAAAAGACATGATGGCAGATGAAATTGATCTCATCTTACGATCTCATTTTTTAATATAGTTTTAAGAAAAAAAAAATATGATTTGTGAATTGAACTCATATGTGATTTTTTTTTTGTGTTTTGCTAAAAATATTTATTTGCAATAATTTTAGTTAAATTTTTTTTGTTTTATAAATGTTTATTTTTTCTATTTTATTAAAACTATTATTTAACTTAAGATATAAGTTTTTTAATACATGTCCAAATGACAAGTTTTGTTTTTTTCTTAATTTTCCAGTGTATAACTTTGAAAATAAAATTAAAAAAAAATATGCAAATATTTTTGTTTAATTTTTTTTTATATTTTTATTTCACGTGCAAAGTACCAAATTTTTACGAATATGCGATTTCCAAAAAGCGTCCGGTTTGACATGCAATCACCAATATGCATATATTTAAAAATAATTTTATAAAGAATGTGCAATGTTATTGCGTATACGCTGAGCTTCAATTGAGTATGTAGAACTCGCATCAGATGGCTCCTCACCATTAACATCGCTGCTGGAATTTTCTTCTGGCGTTACATCAGATTCTTCTATCGGAAGCTTAAAATGTATACACATGTTATGCAGAGCCGCGCATACATTTGTTATTTTAATAGCTTTGAGTGGTGTATAGTGTAACTGTCGACTTTGAAGAAGACCTCGTCATCTATTTTTTAGGACACCATTTACCCTCTCAATAACATTGCGACATTTCGAATGGAGTTCATTACATTTTTCTTCAATAGAACTTTCTTGTGGAGTCATATAAGGAGTTAATAGCCACGGTTCCAAAGCATAACCAGCGTCACTTTAAATAATATTAATTTACATAGTGTTTTTTTAAGATGAATTTGAATCAGTTTGAATTTGAACCTAAAAGCCAGCAATTATTGTCGCCCTGCAAAAAATCGCGCTCCATTTTGGCTCTCAACTCAGAAGTGTTCCATATTAAAGAGTCATTGGAAGCTCCAGGGTGTGTAGCGTCAATGAAACGAATCTTCATATCACTGTCACATACCTGCATGTTAAATTAAAGAAATGAAATGAAAAGAAAATAATATTAATTACTTACTAGCATGACATTTAAGCTATAGGTTCCTTTTCTATTATAAAATAGATGTTTGTTTGTTGAAGGTGCTATAATGCCGACATGAGTTCCATCGACAGCGCCCACAACACCAGGTATTTTGTACTTCTCGTAAAAGCTAAGTGCACATTTACGTTTTTCTGCTGGTGTCAACCAACTTATCCACTGAGGGCACAGTGAAGCCTCAAAAACCTTCAAGACCTCAGAGAGTACGATGCTGAAGCTAGATTGAGCCAAACCCACATCGAAATCCTTACCAACTCCTCTTTGGTACCCACCTTCCGCGAAGAAACGCAAACAAGCGCTAAGCTTAACAATAGGCGGAATACCAAAAGATTTTTTGGACGGTGGTAAGGAGTTGGTCATCAAATTTAGAAGAAGTCTAAACATTTCTTTGTTGACCCGGAAATTCTGTAAAAATCTAAAAAAATTTGCAAATTGTTTACAAATACTATGCATTTAAACAAATATTTTAGCACTTACATTGGTTCATACATCTCCAAGGGATTGGAATTGTCCCGCAACCTTCTCCGCGAAACCCGTACTTGATTCGCTTCCGAATAATCCCTCTCTACAAGGAGAATTCGTAGTCCAATGCTGTGCATGGTCGATATTTTTATTTATTTTATAATTTTACCAATTTATGTTTTTGAACTAATTTTTAATTTAAATTTTCATTTTCTTTGCTATCTAAATAAAACAGCTGTCTTATGTCAAAAGCATGTTCGAAAATTCGAGGCGAACTTTAACTCAGGCGAAATTCATAATCGCAGTTTTTTATTCGAGGGAACAGAAAAATTTCGGGGGATTAAAAATCCGGGCGGAATTCACAATAAGGCTGAATGTTTCACTTTAAAACTAGTTGAAAAAGAACCACTTTCATGCTACTGCGAAAGCAACCAGTTTGAAAATGATCCTAATGCAACTAGTTCAAATATGTGGAAAAAGGAGTGTTTATGGGGACAATTGTCTTTTCCTATGACATTTACCCGCAAAAAGCGTCAGTTCGTTCAATGTTAAAGGGTATTGTTGTGGAACTAGTACTGGTCCTTTTTGGAACTAGTTTAGAACTATTTCAAATTTGGTTCACTTTTCTGCTGGGTCCCTACTCCATTCTCTCTTTGGTCCAGCAAGCACAACACAACTAAACAAACAAATACATATCCATACATACTTTGCTGTGCTTAAAAGAAAAGAACAAATAACTTCACCACACCAATTGCCAATTGGATCGAAGTAGATTCTAATATGTTGAAATTAGTTTTGATGTGGTGAATTAATCAAACACAGTTTTGTTAAATGGAGATTCACTGACCACCTTCAGCATGTTCAAGAATTTTTTTTTATATGGAGTCCTTCGGCTCTACACTTTCAATATGTATGTATATTTGTTGCACGGTATGCAACTTGTCTGCACATGTTTTGACCGTGGTTTTCCTGTAATTTATAAATGAGTAAGTGGAACATACGGCTGACTTTTTACTTCCATTGAACATTGTGTGATTCAATACCCTGCAAGACATGCCTAACTGAAACTCCAACACAATCACAACATTTGCAGCAAAAACTAATACATTCTCAGTTATTTCACTCTTGTCAATTTTGTCAGAATGAGACAACAATATAAACATTAAATTACGCAGCAAACAAGCTGAGGGTGTGAAAAAAACTTTAAAAGGTGAAAGTGTAAGTCACGCAATAAATAATATCCTAAAATAACCAAATTGAATGATAGTGGCCGTGGCGCAGTGTGTAGAATATGGAACTTATATGACAGAGGACCGGGGTTCAAATATCGCACGAGGCATAAAGATTTTCAATTGTGTTTATTTAATAAAACATAGCTCAAAAGTGAAAAGTGATTAAAAATAGACAAATAAACAACACATCATTCTTTGTAAAGAAAAACAAGATTTCCTTGCTAGAATAGAAAATAACAGCGTTATTCTGGGCTTTGTTTTTTTATTTTCTTTAAATATTTTACTAAATTTTATCTTTTGTAAATACTACCCATTAATAAAAAAAGAAAAAAAAAACATTTCTAAACAAAACTACAAGAAAAAAATTTGGCTTTATTTGGTGAAGGGTTTGAACCCGCGCATGTTTGCGTTAAAAGCCAGCGCTCTAACCACTACACTATGGTGGAAAGGTTTTGCGAGACGCTAACTGCGTACTTAAGTACACAGCTGAGTTTGTTATGAAATTCTTTACGGAATTTGTTGTTAGTGTGAGCAGAGCAGCTGTGTTCGGCAAGAAATTGAAATACTTGCGTAAGAAAGAGATGTGAAATCAAACTTATACATGAGTTTCGGTTAGATTTTTCACATTGCCCTTAACAAACTGATAGAAACTTTGTTCTACAGACTAACCGAAATTTCCGACAGCACTATTGGTTAAATAACGAATCGTTTAACCAGTACTTGTCTTGCAGGGTAAGTTTTTTTATAAATTGATAAAAATAAACTATTGATAAAGAGTAAATGTACGTGGCCGCGTACCCCTGTAGCCTGCTAGTTTTATGTAAATCGCAACATATTTTGGCGAATTTAGAGCCAGTATGATCATTTATGGTGAATGCTCTTTACTGAACACATTTCGCTACTTTTCCTATACTTAGAAAAGGCAGTATGAGTAGAACCTAAGTAGCTTGAGTGGATAACAGTGAAAAGTCATGCAAGATTACTGATGAGTTGGTGTAGCGGCCAACGAAACAGTCTGTATAGTCGAGCTGCGTGATTTGCTGTATACAGATCCGTTGTTGTTGTTGTTGGTTGTTGCCTTCTTTGTCTTCATGTTGTCTTGTTGTCAACATACTTGGCCTAAAGCTCAAATTTGCTTTCAGTATATAATTTATTTTATTTATTTTTATTAATTTATTTATTTATTTATTTATTCAAAGTAGTGAATGCATGTAAGACATAAACGTAATGTATTAAGTAATAAAATATATTCAACAGCTAATAAACAACAAGTTGAAATAAATATAAGTTAAAACAAAATTGAATATAATTAATTTAAAAAACCAAAAAAAAAAAAAATCAGTTAAGAACAAATAATTTAAACGATTTTAATACAATAAGCAACAGATTATAATAATCAAACATATTTAAAAATCTAGACTTAAATATAATTAAACTGACATAATATTATAAAGATAAAATTAGAGATAGAAGAAAGAAAGGTTCAAACCCCAGCAGCGACAGAAAATTATTTGAATTAAAATAACTTTTCTGTACGGCCGCCACCTCTCTGCAGACAATGGCAAACCTCAGAGAGTAACCAAAATGCCATGATAAGCTTCTTGAGAACAAGAACCATTCCGTTCATCGCCGTTCGGAGTCGGCGTTAAACATGTAGGCCCCGTTCTTGGTCAATTGTGTACAAACTTAATAACACGCACAACACAATTGATCATAAGAAGCTAGGTCAAAGTCCTTTCAAGATCTAAAATGGCAAGTTATTTATTTTATTTTTATAAAAGAAAGAAAGAAATTGAATCAATAAAAGTTATAATTAATTTAAGAAATTTCAGTTAAAATCTAGCAATTTAAACTATTTAAATCGAATTAGCAAAAAATTATAACAACAAATCAAACGTAATTACAAATCGAGACTTTAATATAAGATAAAACGTACACAAGATTAAAAAGTTAAAGTCAGGGATAGTTTAAAGAAAAGGATTGAAAAATTGCATGCTTAAAGGTGTGTTTATTAGAATAATTTTAATTCTTGCAGGCAGCGAATTCCACATTCTGATAGCGATCACAAAAAGCAATCTATTAAAGTTCAAATAATTATAAACAGGAATTTCAAGGTTAAAATGGCTATTAGATCTACAAAACTGAAGCTTTTCAAAAAGGTAAACAGGAGTTTTTGTATATATCAAATTATGTAAAAATATGAAGTTTCTAGCATCCAGATAGTTTAAAATATTGCATCGAAGTATTTGATTACTCAAGTGACTAAAGCGATCAAACTTTCGAAGGCCATAAACGTACCTAACCGTGTTATTAAAAGCATGTTGCAACTTAAGTTTGGATCTAGAATCAATTTTACTATATACAATATCTGAGTATGTTATGATTGGCATGATAAGCTGCTGGACTAACTTATTTCAAGTATCAATAGGAAAAAATGGCGGTGTCCACCTCAAGTTCCGGAGGACATGGTAGACCTTACATACAACTGAATTTATATGGTTATCGCTGGAGTTAATGTGATAACCAAGATTTTTTTACTTTGTTTTCAATATTCAGCTAGACACCATTTAGATAGATGAACGGTATATTAGAAAAAAGTAACTAAGCCCATAGATTGGCAAGACACAGGCCTGCAAAAAAACCTTATTTTAATTTTGTATAGACTCAAATAAAATAATTTAGGTGTTTAAAGTTGTTTGAGATCGTGTCCTGAAGGAACGTCGTTCATGCGAGACGTTTGTTAATGTTATATTTTCCCCGATAAGAACTCTGTATTTTTTCTTAAAAGGCGCTCGAACGCTTTTCTCTTGTAAACGTTCATCTAGCCTTCTCATATGTTGCCCCTAGTTCGTCGTCTTTGACGAAAATTATTAGTATATGACTTTTAAAGGCAGACAAAAGATATGCTATAAGCAAGTTAACGCAAGCAAAAAATAGAGGGTAAACTCAACAAAAAGTGCACAAGTATGCAGTTGCACAGAATTGTATGAAACCAACCAATATTTGCTTGACCAAGGTTTTCGTTCAGTTTCGTTTACATATAAAAACTTGACAGCGAGCAGTCCAGACCATCGCTTGCTAAGCAAAATAGGGTTGCCACTGATTAATCCTTGCTTTAAATTTTAGTTTAAAACTTTTTTTGAATTAATAACTCACAGAAATCATTTTCAGATGTTGTGAATTAAACTGTAAATGTAAATTTAATGTTGAATATACTTAAAAATAAAAAATAAATAACTGGCCATTTCAGCCCTTGAAAGGACTTTGACCTAGCTTTTTATGATCAATTGTGTTGTGCGTGTTATTAAGTTTGTACACAATTGACCGAGAACCAGACCTACATATTTAACGCCGACTCCGAATGGCGATGAACGGAATGTTCTTGTTCTCAGTAGCTTTACATGGTATTTTGATTACTCTCTGAGGTTTGCCATTGTCTGCAGAGAGTTAGCGGCCGTACAGAAAATTTATTTTATTTTAAATAATTTTCTGTCGCTGCTGGGGTTCGAACCCGGGTCTCCAGGTTCGTTGACATAGAGGCCACGCACTTTAACAAACTACGCCATGGACGCCACATATTGTTGAGTTGAATATACTTACTCATGAAGAAATAATTGCAGCGGCCCAAAACTTATTAGAAACACATAATAATGACGTAGACTAGGGACGGGCACATTTTGCGCACATTCTACGGCAGTGGGTGCCAGCGTGCGACAAGGCGCACACACTCGGCTGCTGGATGAATTCAGATGTGAATCGGAAAGGGGAACGGAAAACTGTGAGAGAACTAAGAGCGAAGATTTATAGAAAGTGTGAGAGCGAGAGCATTATCTTAAGAAAAACAAGTGTTGCATATTCTGTATACAAGGGTGTTGTGACCCACACAACATTACCCTGTACACTTTGTACAACCCAACCACACACATTGCCCTGTACACTTTGTACAGCCCGACCTCACACAAAGCCAGAATCCTCAATCGATTCTTAAAAAAAAACCCCATTCATAAATAACAATAAATATTTATTTCAACATTAAATTTATGACTATTATTTCCATGAACGACCAAGACCCAATTCAAGTGCAGTGACTCGAATTGCTGGCGTTCATGAAAAACTGACCTAATTTTAGCGCACGCTTAAAATTACCAAAATAAACAAAACCATTGCTTGTTTTTAGTCAAGTGTTTCCGACTACAACGTCGGCGACAACAAAAAGCAAAGCAATGAACTGTTTGGGTGCATCGGCATTAGCTTGCACGGTCAGCATAATAGCGATCATTTACCTACCCTAGTTGCTGCGCTGCTCGCAAAGTGCAATGCCTGCAGCTACGCAACATGTAAGACGTACGTGATCGCGTATCGCGAAAGGGGAAGTAATATGTAAATGAATGCAAAGATTTTATGTATGACATGTAATGTTTTGATTGGGTAGAATCGATACATAATTTCCACTTAATGGAAATTATGGGAATTGAGGGAGTTTTCTGGAAGAAAGGAACCTCCTTGGAAAGTGAGGATTTTGCCTTCAAAAGCCGGTGACCGGCGTAGAAAAGATCAGAGAGCAAGCAGCAGCTGTAGAACTAAAACTACAAATTAAAAAACCATTATTAAGGTCGCAGCCTCGCCTAGACAGCGGGCCTTAATAACACAGCCCGACAGACGTTTTGGTGCCGGAGATTTTTCAGCTGATTAAAGACTAGTTTGGTTTCTTGATTTCAAATATGGACTCCGTTTTTCTCCATCAGCTCGAGTTTTTGAGTTATAGGCAAAAACATGAAAATCAGTTCTTTTTCTGATAATTTTGCTATATCTATTATATTGATATATCGATTTGTATTACGATGACGAATTTCAATGAAGAAATGTTAGACTTTTCAATTTTTGCAAATAAAATTACAATATCTTTGACGGTTTTGAAGATATCGACGTTCAAAGTCGAAAAAACGTCACAATTTTACGTAGGCTGCGCTTTTGAAACCCTGTATCTTTAATATTTTTCAACGGATTTGCAAAAACTTTTTTTTACTTGATAGAAAATCATTCGAATTTTAATAAGCATTTTATTTGTTTTTATTATCTTAAATTTTTTCAAAGAAATTAAAAAAAAAATAAAAATTTTTTTAAATTAATTTTATTAAAATTCAAGAACAGTTGATAAGGTTTTTGATAAGCAATTGATAAAGAAGGACCATGTTTTGCTTATATAAGTAAAAAAATGCCGGGAATAAGTTTAGAAAAGCTTTAAGCTGGTTTAATGGATGGGCCGCAGATAAGGCAGCTAATGAAAGACCCTAATTTTAAAACCTCGATGACTAACCTTGAGCGAAAGGCATGGTGTCATTTGAATAAATTGTCAAAAACTTTTTAGGCAATTGCAAAGCATGTAATTTTGAGCAACTAGTGACGAACATGCTAGACAGTTTTAGGGATCTTGGATGTAATATGAGCATCAAGATTCACTATCTACACATCCATTTATCCCACTTCCCTGAGAATTTAGGAAACACTAGTGATGAACAAGGTGAGCGTTTCCATCAGGACATGAAAATAATGGAAGACCGCTACCAAGGAAGATGGGACAAGCATATGATGGCAGACTATTGTTGGAGTCTTAAGCAAGATGGTCCTGATGCCTTTCATTCCAGAAAGTCACTGAAGAGAAGTTTTTCGAGTCGTAAATGATGCTCAAGGTTAGTCATCGAGGTTTTAAAATTAGGGTCTTTCATTAGCTGCCTTATCTGCGGACCATTCATTACACCAGCTTAAAGCTTTTCTTAACTTATTCCCGGCATTTTTTTACTTATGTAAGCAAAACATGGTCCTTCTTTATCAATTGCTTATCAAAAACCTTATCAACTGTTCTTGAATTTTAATAAAATTAATTTAAAAAAATTTTTATTGTTTTTTTAATTTCTTTGAAAAAATTTAAGATAATAAAAACAAATAAAATGCTTATTAAAATTCGAATGATTTTCTATCAAGTAAAAAAAAGTTTTTGCAAATCCGTTGAAAAATATTAAAGATACAGGGTTTCAAAAGCGCAGCCTACGTAAAATTGTGACGTTTTTTCGACTTTGAACGTCGATATCTTCAAAACCGTCAAAGATATTGTAATTTTATTTGCAAAAATTGAAAAGTCTAATATTTCTTCATTGAAATTCGTCATCGTAATACAAACCGATATATCAATATAATAGATATAGCAAAATTATCAGAAAAAGAACTGATTTTCATGTTTTGCCTATAACTCAAAAATTCGAGCTGATGGAGAAAAACGGAGTCCATATTTGAAATCAGCAGCTAAAATGCAGTCAGGATTGACTATTGAGAACTCTGCACCTTTTATAAAGTGTCATTTTGTAACTCAGTGTAATTAATAAATCAACTAAAAAACCATTATTAAGGTCGCAGCCTTGCCTGGACAGCGGGCCTTAATAATATAATAAACAAGTACATCTAAAACTTAAAACTAAAACGCATTTTCACTTACTCTCCCGTCTTTGGTCTCTCTTCTCCTTGCGGAAAGCACGGAGGCCACGGACATTAAACTTAACATTTGGTGGCAGCGGTGGGATACGCTACATCCCTTAAACCAACAAAAAGGAAAAACCATCCTTTAATAACAGAAAAAAAATCTTTAACAAATAAAATTTTAAAAACAAAAATTTTTAAAAGCGTACCGAGGCTTCGACATCGGGCTAGAAAAAAAAAAAAAAAAAAATATAACAGCTTAAAAGTGAAAAAGCGTGCCAAGGCTAAACAGCGGCAGTGAAAATTTATTAGTGAAAAGTGAAAAAAAGCGTCCCGAGGCTATAACATCGGAAGAGTGCAATAAAAAAAAAAAAAAAAAATAAAATAAAAATAAAAATAATAATAATAATAAGCCCAGGTTAACCAGCTTTAAGACGTGAAGTCTCCTGGCCCATCAAGAAGCCCAGGTTAACCAGCTTTAAGACGTGAAGTCTCCTGGCCCATCAAGAAGCCCAGGATAACCAGCTTTAGGGCAGAGAGCCTCCTGGCAACAACAACAACATCAAGAACATCAAGAACATCAAGAACAGCTTCAACCGCACCTTCAACAACAAGAACATCAGTGACAAAATACTTCAACAGCAAACTAAATTCAACAAGAAAGACGAAACAATTGATCAACAGTATCATCGACTGAATATCGGCAACTATATCAGTTTCAAGTACACCATTTACTTCTACAGAAATCAGCAACAATTGATCAACAGTATCATCGACAGCAACATCGGCTTCAACATCCAGCAGTGAGCAGAAAGGAAGCACACATTTTTTTTTTTCAGTAAGCAAAAACATTATATTATTTTTATATTATCTACACTATTTTTACCAAATCTAAAAAAAAAAAGAGAGTTAGCAACACACAAATTTTACAACTTATTAAGCATTCAAAAGAGAAGAAAATTTATAAGAGAAATTTATTTTTAAAAAAAAAAAAAAAACATAATATTTTTAGTAATACTTGAAAGTTTTTGCATACATTTTCTTCAAAATTCGTACTCGTCAGCGCGCAGCTGAGGTAGTTCAGCTCTTTGCTAATCTACCATTTTTCGAAAACTCGTTTTGTCTTGAAACCATTGAAGATAACGATCTTGAAATGGATCTGAAATTTACTTTAAACGATATTTATAATATCGTACCGGTATTTAACGGCAATCCAGCCGAACTCAATAAATTTATAGCTTGCGGCAATATTCTGTTTTCGTCTGCTAAAACTGAAGCGGAACATACTTTTATTCTAGAGGTAGTGAAGACTCGATTTGAGGGTTCGGCCTTTGAACTCATCCAATTCAAATCTTTTACTAAATGGAATGATTTGGTACGAGATTTGGAGACGGAGTTCAAGGAGGAAAAGTCGAGAACTTCCGCCCAGAATTAACTTTTAACTGCTAAGCAACAATCACAAGAAAAAATAAAGGAATTTAGTGAACGAGTAGGAAAATTATTACATTCGTTAAATTCTGCTTCATTTTCAAGCACTAGCGACGAATCAGTTAGGGCTTATTTAAAACAAGAATATGATCGATTGACACTACAGGTATTCGAGGATGGTTTGCGGAATCATAATTTAAGATTAATTCTTAAAGCTCACAATGAGCGAGACTTGAAGAAATCCATTGCATATGCTGAAGAACATTCAGTACGGCTTGAAAAAACGTCTCAATACCAAACCTCAACGTTTAAATCTACATGCCAATACTGTAAGAAATTAGGGCATACTCAAGAGACGTGCTATCAGAAAAACAATAATAATTTTTCCACCCGCTTTAATAACAATTTAAACAGACAGCCAAATATAAAAAAAGAAGTACAATCGATATTCTGTACATACTGCAAACGGCCGAATCACACGTACCAAGAGTGTAGATCTCGACTGCGAAGCGCCGAAAATTTTCAGAACCGAAGAGTTAATGATGACCCAAACGCATATTACAACCCTTTCAGAGGCAAATACAGCCATCCCAATCAAACGCATCATACTAACAACTCATCGGGAAACGGAATAGCTCGGGAAGAAACCAGCGGCACTTCTCCCCGGATGCAAGTAAAAGCCGATGTACATCAAGCACGAAATTATATTACTCTATAAAAATACCTTTTTTTTTATTTATTTATTTATTAATTTATTTATTTATTTATTTCATCTAACAGAGATCAACTCTTACAGACTACTTCTATTAAATTATTCATATATACATTTTCAATAGTTTCAATAGTTACAATAGTTTCATTTCAAGTCGTAAACATTGGTGATAAATACATTTTCAATAATTTCATTTCAAGTGGTAAATATTAATTGTTTCAGTGGTAAATTTGTTTCAGTTGATTTAGGAAAGAGGAAAAGAAAATTTAGAAAGGTTTTTAAAGCGAAGGACCATGGCCTGGCCGGGAATCGAACCCGGGACCTCTGGGATAGCAGTCGAGCACGCTACCTACTCGACTACCGAGGCACCCTATTTTTGCAAAGAATACGAAGAGCCAGTGCTTTGCATTAAACTAGAGCCTTCAGATAAAAATATAACTTCATTATAAGTAGACACGGGCGCACAAATTAGCCTATTAAAAGACACTGAACCACAGCGCACAATTTATAAAAAAAGTAAACATACGGTCTCAACCATTTCAGGCAATGCAATGCAAACTCTAGGGGAGCAAATAAAAACAATTAATGTCCCTTTTAATGATCAAACAATAACACTGAGTCACAACTTTCATATTTTAAATAAAAATATTAACTTAACCTACGACGGAATTTTAGGAAGCGATTTTCTTACCACATTAAATTGTAGAATTGATTTCAAGAACAAACAACTGGAAATACTAGTAGACTGCTCAAACGCGGCAGTAAGTAAAAATAAAATTATAAAACCAAATATTCAAAATGATTATAAAAACACTGAAAAGGAAAACAATGTGTTGCCTACGGGTAACAAAGGGAAAATAGGAAACAGGATCAGGAGTATACGCCGAATGGCATAAGTCATATTGAGAATCCTCAACCTAATGTCTACGGGCCGCAATCCATCACATTGTCACCTCAAAGTGAAAATATAATCATTACAAATAAAGTGAAGGCAAATAAAGAGGAAACCAAGGCATTATTTTTGGATAATGAAAGGATTTGTAAAAACAGGATTGAGTCAACTCAACCTGATGTCTACGGGCTACAATCCATAATCTTGCAACCTCGATGCAAACAACTTGTCGAGATCCCTTTTGCTTATACAAAAGACGCAGTGATCCACAAGAAACAAATAAACCCAGGAGTATATTTGGCGGAAACCCTGGTACGCCCAATCAAAAATAAAGTAAAAGTTCTTTTTATGAACACAACGGAAGAAATCAAAGAAATCAATTTAAATAAAATTCAATATGAGTGGGAAAAAATAGAAAACTTCAACGAAATCAAACTCGATAAAACAAAAGATTTAATTAAAGGTAGATTAAACAAAGTAGAAGCAAATATAGACCTAACGCATTGTAATAAAGAAGAAAAGAAATCAATTTTAGAGATTTGTAGAAACTACAACGATTTATTTTATTTTGAGGGAGACCACCTTACTTGTACTGAGACAGCAGACCATGAAATTATTACAGAAGCAAACAAACCTCCTTTATTTGTTAGGTCAAACAGACTTCCTGAAAGCCAAAGAAATGAAATTCATAAACAGGTTAATGAAATGCTAGAAGACAACGTCATTCGACCAAGCTCAAGCCCACGGAACTCGCCGCTATTACTTGTTCCAAAGAAGGCAGACTCCGAAGGTCACAAACGCTGGAGAGTCGTGGTAGACTTTAGAAAATTAAACGACCTAACCGTTGGGGACGCATACCCTTTGCCCAACATAACTGACATACTTGACCAGTTGGGAAGAGCAAAATATTTTAGCACATTAGATTTAGCCAAAGGATTTCACCAGATTCCCGTTAAAGAATCTGACAAATGTAAAACAGCTTTTAGCACACCTTTTGGACACTACGAATATAATAGGATGCCATTTGGGTTGAAAAACGCCCCCCCCCCCCCCCACACTTTTCAAAGACTAATGAATAACGTGCTCATGGGCTTACAAGGCTTTGAATGCTTTGTTTATGTAGATGACATTGTTGTGTACGGCTACGACTTAAAAGACCACAACCAAAAATTAATTTAAATATTTGCCCGATTGCGTCATCATAATCTTAAACTCCAACCCGATAAATGTAATTTTCTTAAACAAGAGCTCAATTATTTAGGACATATCATTTCTGAAAACGGTATAAAACCTGACCCTGAGAAAATTAAAGTAGTAAAAATATATCCAACTCCAAAAAATACGAAAGGAATTAAATCATTCCTTGGATTCACGGGATATTATAGAAGATTTATAGAAAACTTTTCCAGTATAGCCAAACCACTCACAAAATTGCTGAAAAAAGATGTAAAATTCAGTTGGGATGCATTCTGCGATGAAGCATTTACAAAATTAAAAGATAAATTAATAAGTCCCCCCATTTTAGCCTATCCAAATTTCAGTGAAGAATTTATAATCACAACAGATGCGAGTGATGCAGGACTTGGCGCAGTCTTATCCCAAGGTATAATTGGGAAAGACAAGCCAATATGCTTCGCAAGTAGAACATTGAACGATGCAGAGACACGCTATAGAACCACGGAAAAAGAATTGCTAGCTATTGTCTTCGCCGTAAAACAATTTCGACCGTATATTTATGGTAAAAAGTTCACGATCTACACTGATCACAAGCCGCTCGAATGGCTAATGAAGCTAAAAGATCCAATGTCAAGATTGGCTAGATGGCGAATTCTTCTATCAGAATATGAATACACGATCAAGTATAAAGCAGGGAAAAACAATACAAATGCTGACGCACTTAGTCGCATCACTGAAGACAAAAATATTACAGAAATGAAAAACAAGATTTTAGTCATGACACGACAAATGGCAAGCGAGCAAATAAACAATGAGAGTTTTCAAACAGAAGCAAAACAGCCCAAAAATATAAGGAATGAAAAAATATTTAAAATAATAGAAAGCACAGAACAAATTTACGCCAATAAAGGAATAAAAATAAAATTATTATTGCTACCCCTAACAGAATCACCAGAAGACAATCTTATAAAGAAAAAGATCCCAATATTTATCAAACCTCTCATGGGAGAAACTGAAATATATACGCTAGAAAATTATTGTAAATTATACGCAACAACTTTACCTTTACCCTTCAGAACTACTAAAGACCGAGAAATGGCAAAAGAAATATTACAAAAAATTAAAAACGAGAATTGTACACAGGATCAAAAATCCATCGCAATAGCAATTCCCAAATTTAACTCCCAATTTAAAGAAGAATTCAAAACAATGCTTACGGAAATATTTTTTAACATGGAAATTAATTTACATATAAACAATAGAACAATCTTGGAAAACACGAACGAAATCGAAACAGTTCTAGCACAATACCATAAGTCACCATTCGGAGGACACCAGGGTATAAATCGAACCTTGAAAAGATAAAAAACAAATTATTACTGGTCTACAATGAAAAAAGATGCACAAAATTTTATTCAAAAGTGCGAATCATGTCAAAAGAATAAACTCAACAAATCACCAAAAGTACCAATGAAAATTACAACAACGGGCTCTCCACCTTTCGAACGAGTAGCATTAGACATAGTCGGTCCTCTTCCAGTAACGTACAAAAATAACAAATATATTTTAACTTTTCAAGATGATCTTACAAAATTCACTGAAGCTATACCTTTGGAAAATGCAGAAGCAATCACAGTTGCAAGAGCTTTTGTAGAACAAATACTCTGTCGATTCGGATTTCCAGACTCACTATTAACCGATCAAGGCACTAATTTTCTCAGTGAATTGTTTAAAGAAGTATGTAAGTTATTAAAGATCAAAAAACTACAAACTACACCATACCACCCACTGACAAATGGAGCACTTGAGCGAAGCCACCGCACGCTAGCGGAATACCTTCGACATTATGTAAATAATGATCCACTCACTTGGGACGACTGGATTCCCTATGCGATATTTGTTTTCAATAACACACCACACAGTAGTACAAACTACACCCCTAACGAATTACTTGACGGATTTCCGGCCAAGATTCCTTCCAACTTACAAAAAGATCCATCCATAAATTATAACTATGAAAATTACGCTTACGAATTAAAAGCACGATTGCAACATGGATTTAAAATCGCTGGACAAACTTTAAAAGAAAAAAAGGAAAATTCATAGGAATATTATGACAAAGGTGCGAAACCGAAAACATTTAACGTAGGTGAAAAAGTTTTGATTAGAAACCAAACCAGGAAGAATAAATTTTCATCTCTATGGGAAGGTCCATACGAAGTAATTAAAATAGTATCACCCGAAAACACTGCCATAAAAATGCGTAACAAAATTAAAGTCATACATAATAATAATTTAAAACTTTTTTCTGATTAAAAAACAACATTTGGTGGTCCATTTAAACACAAAATTTACGACAAAGTCAAAGTAATTAAAAATACAAATGACACACATACACAAAACACTTTTATATAACTGAAAACATGGCAAACACTTTACATCAATACACCTAGCTTAATTTTCTACGACAATTTTGGAAACGCAACTACTTTTATTTTTTAGACAATGATGCTGGTCATTCTCATAATCCTGGCACCATTTGCATACGGGTCTATAAAGATAACACCAATCGAACACAACCCAGGCATTTATTATTATTATTATTATTATTATTATTAGAAAAAAAAAAAAAAAAAAATTTGGATTGTACATTAAGACTTATCTTTTATAATACATCAAAGGCAAAAAATCATTAGATATTTTCTTAAATGACTAACATTTATCTTAAAATTACGTAAATAAACAATTAAACAATTTTATTTATATAGAAGAAAGAAAACAGAAGTTTTTAAGCAAATAAGAATTTAATTGATAAAAAAAAGAAAATAGAATAGAAAATTTAATGAAATGAATAATTATTCAATAGATGAAAAGTACCTAAAAATTTCCTGTTTAAAGCTGTTTCTATTATTTATTTGTTTCAAATAGTTTGGTAAAGAATTCCAAACTCTTATGGTGCTAACAAAAAAGAATCAGCTGCTGTTGAGGTAGCTGTGTCTCGGAACAATAAAGTTGGTCGAGCGATTAGATTGGAAAAACTGTAATTTTTCGTAGAGATATCTTGGGTGACGAGTATTAATAAGTCCGTGCAAATAAACTATATTACGCATATTCAAGTATTGAACCAAATTACAACCAAGAATTTCCTTACATTTCGCAGTAATATGATCAAACCTCTGAATTTTAAATACATACCTCGCAGCATTGTTAAATGCAACAAGGAGCTTATGCTGTGAAAGTGAGTCGAGCTTACAGTACACTACGTCTGCATAAGTTATATGTGGCAAGATTAATTGTACAACAAGCCTTCTCCGAATATCAAGGGGAGTAAAATCAGATGAAGCACGCAAGTAACGCAAGGTTCCATAAATTTTATTTAGAGTGTAGTTGACGTGATCAATACAAGAAAGATTTGAGTTAATAATAAAACCAAGGTTTTTCACTTTATTCACAAACTCCAATTGATTAGATCCTATCAACAAAGGCGGTATATCTACAAAGCAAGAAAGAGTCCTTGCTATTGGCAGCACTTTAGATTTCAGAGGGTTTATAAAAAGCAAGTTAGTGGCAGCTCACTTTTCCAGCAAAGACAAATCACAGTTAAGTCTTAAGCTTAAATCTTCTAATAGGCCAATAGGTCTAGAGAGGTAGACCTGAATATCGTCAGCATAAGCGTGCACTGTTGAATATTTACAAACAGTGAAAATATCATTTAAGAATATGGAGAATAGGAGGGGACCCAGAATAGACCCTTGGGGAACACCGACAGTAACTGATTGCAAGGAAGAAAAATTAGTTCCAACTCTTACACGCTGCTTTCTTTCCTCTAGATAATTAGACAAGAGCTGAACTGCACTAAATTTGAAAAAATATTTAAGCTTATAACAAAGCAGATTGTGATTAACTGAGTCGAAAGCTTTAGAAAAGTCAATCAGGCAAAGAAGTGTTATGAGGTTTTTATCATAAGATATTCTTATGTCATCTATAACTTTCATAGCTGCCGTCACACAGCTGTGACCAGTCCGAAACCCAGACTGAAGCGGCGATAAAAGGTTGTTTACGTTTAGGTATTCAGAAATTTGATCATACATTATTCGTTCAAAAACTTTACCTAGAGCTGGAAGTATGCTAATGGGTCTAAAATCCTTGGGATCAGAAGCAGAGTTAGATTTGGGAACTGGTATAACCGTGGCTATTTTCCATAATTCGGGGAAGCAAGAGCAAGTTATACAGTGATTAATTATGTGAGTGAGGGGCGCCAATATGTAGTGGATAATTAATTTAATAAATTTAATAGGCATTTCATCAATCCCGACAGCATTTGAACTAATCTTCATTATAGACTTGACGACATAGTCCTCACTGACAGATCCAAACTCAAAAGAGGGAAAAGGAAATTGGTCAGTTTGATCAGACCACTCCACATTGGAACTAGTACTGACAGGACTTGGACATCCGTTTGACAAAAAATAATTATTTAGAAGATTCGGCTCCAAAGTGCACTCACTTGGCGCTTTACTGAAAACCCTATATTTTTTTAAATTTTGCCAAAGTTGCTTAGAGCTTAAGCTGGAATTTAGCTTGGAGCCGAAAAATTTAGTTTTTTCTTGTCGAACAATAATGTTAGCTGCATTTCGAGCTCTTCTGATGTTGTCCCAATTTGCGCTTGTACGAGTCTGTTTCCATTTAGAGTAGAGCTTGTTCCTTGTTTTTATGGCAAGCAAAACACGACTAGTAAACCAAGGACAGGAATTATTAGACACTTGAATTGACCGTAACGGAACATGACCTTTAAACAGAACATTTAACTTATCCATAAAACATCTAAGCTTATCATTCACCGAGCTATAAAGCCAGCAGTCTGTCCAATTCGTAGTCAACAAGTCATAAAATAGTGCAGAAAAATCAATTGATTTGTAGTCACGATAAGAAAAGCTCACCTGAGGAGTTCTTTGAAGATTTATGTTAAGACAACAAAATAATAAATCATGGTCGGACAAAAAGTTCATTTGGTCAAATTTTAAAATATAAGAACTATCTGAAACTAAGCAGACATCAAGCAGACTAGATTCACAGTCGTGCATATAGCGAGTCGGAATGCCATGGTTAGCTATATTTAAGCCGCTCATTGAAGAGAGATAGTAAAAATGTTCCGCAGCAGCATCATTCCGCAACAAGTTAATATTAAAGTCGCCACAAATAAAGATGAAATCATAGTCAATGACCTTTGTATTAAGGTCTGAGAAAAACTCTTCTGGACTGTTGCAACGACTAGGGTTGTAAACACATGACACTAAGATTTTTTTATTATAACCGATTAACTCAACATTAAGATACTCACAGACACCACTACTTTTATTCACAAGTTTGACTTTAAGACTGGACCTACAATAAATAGCCACACCTCCACCCCTTCTTCCATACCTGTCATTTCGGAACAATTTAAAACCTTTCAAATCATAAAAACAATCAGGAATATCATTCTTAAATCATGATTCAGTGACACAGATTATATCAACAGGCGAATTTTTAAACACATACCTTGCTTGATCTAGCTTAAATCCGTTTAAACTTCGCGCATTAAAATGTACAACATTTAAACCATCACATTGTTTACATAAAACATGCATTAAAGCTTTATAGTTACCCGTAGCACCAAGAGACAATTCATCAGAAAGTGTCAGGATTGATAAAACATAGAGTCAGCTTTAAACAGATTTGAGATACATACCAGAATTAGATTAAATATAGAAAAAAAGATTATGTAGAGAAAGAAGGAGTAGTAGAGTAGGATTGTAAGACATACATAGTTAGAAATTATAAAAGGAAAATAAAAGATAAAACGATTGCTCAGAAATGAGCATATAAGCAACATGGCAAATAACAAAAATAATGTATTTCTCTGCTCAGCTTCAAGTTCCAGCGATGCAATCTACGTTCTCCTTGCTGTAAACCAGTTTCGCCTCACCATCACGTGTAGCTCTAACAAAAACATTGCCACGCAACGAAAACACTGCAACAACACGATTCTCTCGTTTAAGTTGATTAGCATACTGCATAATAGCACGATTTGCTTTAGTCAAGCTTTCGTGTAAGTAAAGTGACCCGCCTCCCCCACAACCGATATCACTGAGTAATATCTGTCGCTTGTTAGTTTTGCGAAACATAGAAACGGCTTTAAACAACATTGTGCGCTCATATGGTGAAGAGAGTTTGACGATAATTGCCGAGTTTTTATTGTTGTTTTTTCCACGTACTCTAAATATATTCCGCAGCCTGACCGAGTTGCACTTTACTAGAGAGCATATTCCATCAAACAACTCCATGAGGTTTTCATTAGCAGAGAAGGGGACTCCGTTAATAATGACATCAGTTGCAACAGCTTCATTTTCATAGGCTTTGAATTGGGATTTAAGCTCGCCTAACTCCTCATTCAGCGAAAGCGAGAGGCCGGTTTCAATTGTTTCAATTGTTCTATCGCTCTGTTGATTATTTTTTTTCTGCTTTAATACCAAGATGTCATCTTTTAGCACTCTTAATTCAGCGCATGCCGCCTCTACCACTGTTACTCTCTCCATTACATTCCTAATAGTGGACTTCATGTTAGCTAACTCAGCTGAAACTTCGCCGATTCTCTGCATCACTCTGCCCTCCGACGCATTTATAGCTTCAGTTAGTTGGTCAACAATAGATTCTCTTATGCAGTTCAGTTTAGTGTTCAGGTTTGCATCAGAGATTGAAGGTGTAGTTGTGGTCAACGAGTCATCCGATCTAGAGCTGCATGTGGTGATGGGGGTCACAGGGGCAGGAACTCTACGATTCAAGGCAGCACTTCGGGTGTTTTTTGTAGCAGCAGACATATTTGTTCAATAAATTTACTTCGAAGAAATCGGAAACCTTCAACTATATACAAATGAATGGACAATAGTGGCGTACTATAACATAACGGATTTAACCCGAGGAATAAATAATATGGCCACGACTATTGAAAGCATAAACCAAATTTGTAACCAAATAAGTGCGGACAATGAACTTTCAACTATATGCAATAGCACTGTCTTCGAAATTAACCACATAACTACAGAGCTTCGTCAAAAAATGGATGTAATACAACCAAACTACAGATCCAGAAGAGCTCTATTTAGTGCAATTGGGACGATAGAAAAAACTTTATTTGGAACACTAAGCGAGGAAGATGCAGAACATTACAATACTCAAATAGATAAACTGAAAAAAAATGAACACCACTTACTCGATCTAATCAAAAAACAAACTCTGATTATTGACACAACAAACAACATATTTAATAAGTCAAAAACAAATTTAGATCATCAAGTAATAGCAATGAACAATGTAATAGACAATACACAACAACAAATGAAGTATATTTTGAAATCAAAACATGATGCCAGAGCACCACTCCAAATGGAGGCTCTCACTTCACTTACAACCCTAATGTTAATGCGATATCAAAACGTTGTGGACAACCTGCTTGACCTAATGTCAAGAGCAAAACATGGCAAGCCACACCCATCAATAATATCGCCTGAACAACTATCAATAATACTTACCACCATAAGAAAGTCCTTACCATCCAACTTAAAGCTGCCTTCCACACTTAACAATAACATAGTAACACTTTACCAAATATCAACAATGCATTAAAAAATAATAGGCAACAAGATAATTTACAAAATCACCATACCTCTGCCATTTAGTACAACATACCAAATATACAACATTATTCCTTTTCCGACAGCACACTCTAATAAACTCATTTTTATAAATTCCGATATCAAACAAATTGCCATTGATTACGAGAGAGAACACTATTACGAAGTTGCCGCGGAAGAACTACGAAACTGCATAAAAACAGAAAATAAACAATATCTTTGTCACACAGAACACCCAGTCTACACCATTAACAATCAAAACACGAACTGCGTAGTCAATCTACTTACAAATGAGCAAACCCTGCCAAAAAATTGCGATATCAGAAAGGCAGGTATAATCTGGATACAGCTAGCTCAGGCAAACCGATGGATCTACTCAACAATTGACGAATATCAAATAAATGTCATATGTGAAGACAAAGTCACACCGGTAACCCTGACGAACTCAGCTATAATAGACCTTGACGAAAATTGCTACATAAAGTCAAAAGACTTAACGCTAAGAAGTTCAACCACTAAAATATCCAAGGTTAATAATCACTACCTTCCGCCGTTAAACAGAACTAAATTCATTCCTCAGCAACAATAAGAAACCATTCCGCTAAAAAATATTTCAAAACAAACAATTTTCCTTGACACTGCAACTCAGCAGGAGGAATTAAAGAAACTCTCCACTCTGATAGCCAATGAGAAATCTGCAGAAAATCTTGACCTTAACCGAGTAAGCATGCATGATGTGCATCACTACAGCCTGATATATGGGATTTTGATCATTCTAACCCTTTGTGCTGGTTAGAGTGATTGCACATATGAAAAAAATAAAAAACCCATAACAATGGAGCTAACAGAAGGTAATTACGCCAAGCCAAGGTTTGTCTTGCCAACATAGGTATCACACATGTAAACAAAAAAAAAAAAAAAAAAAAATTTTCTTTATCCAGCTCAACAAAAATTATAAACAGAAAATAAAAAACAAAAATATATACAAAACGTCGTCTAAAATTTGTTCTGCCTTGGATCAGCAGAAATAAAACAATTAAAAACAGAAATAAAAAAAAAAACACAAATAAGTCAGCAAAATCTGCCTTCTTTTTTTATATAAAAGACCCACAAATAACCAAATGAATTCAGTAACCAGCTTGAACACGATGAACACACCAACCAAAGAATCAAAAATCCGGGCCATGCAAATGATCTGGAGTTACATCGGACGTTGGAACAGAGAACCAACGTCCGAAGACTATGACAACATGGACACAATCGAGGAAGAGACTCTGAGGTGTATCCAAACATCGAAAGAATTGGAAACACGAAAAAATATGAGAAAATGACCCAAACCTGTTCACCGACGACGAGGAAACAATACAATTCATTGCAGAGTTCGACAAACTGCGGAAGAGGAGGCAGCAACAAACAAAATGTAGTTGCAAAATTTGTATGAATTTCAACAAATAAATAAAAATAAAAAAAATATATTAAATACAACAAATGTTTTTATTTCCAAGGCACTCACTCTATTTTTTCAAAAAAAAAAAAAAATATCGTTTTCTTTTCGAGTCGTTAACCGAATTCTTTTGTAGATCCACTGGATTTCGGTTTGCTTTCTCACCCAATTTTCAAACAAAAAAAAATTTTTTGTTTAAAAAAAAAAAAAAAAAAAACCAATATACTATACTTAAAATCTAATAAAGGGGCATTTCAATTCAGCAGAAACTTTCAAGAAAAAAAAATATATATTTAACACTTTTTTATACATATAATTAAAAAAAAACAAAACAAAACAAACACTATATGTTGTAAAATTATAATATGTACATTTAAACTCACCAAATAATTACTAAAGAAATTTAATGAAAAATTTACAAACAACACAAAACAAAAAGATTAAAAAAAAAAAAAACTACTTATTATTCTTCAAAAAAAAAAAATGTATGTATTAATATATATTAAATTTATATTCTTATATTAGGTACAATATATTTATGCAAATTATTTTTTTAAAGAAAAAAAAAATCTATACATTGTCACATAAAAAAAAAAAAATGTAAATGCTCTGTGCTCATTTCTGCTCACCGGTCAGGAACGCGACAGAAAATTGTTCAACCTCTTCAAGGAAAAAAATTTTCTTTTATAAGGGGGGAGGGATGTTGTGACCCACACAACATTACCCTGTACACTTTGTACAACCCAACCACACACATTGCCCTGTAGACTTTGTACAGCCCGACCTCACACAAAGCCAGAATCCTCAATCGATTCTTAAAAAAAAACCCCATTCATAAATAACAATAAATATTTATTTCAACATTAAATTTATGACTATTATTTCCATGAACGACCAAGACCCAATTCAAGTGCAGTGACTCGAATTGCTGGCGTTCATGAAAAACTGACCTAATTTTAGCGCACGCTTAAAATTACCAAAATAAACAAAACCATTGCTTGTTTTTAGTCAAGTGTTTCCGACTACAACGTTGGCGACAACAAAAAGCAAAGCAATGAACTGTTTGGGTGCATTGGCATTAGCTTGCACGGTCAGCATAAGACCTACCCTAGTTGCTGCGCTGCTCGCAAAGTGCAATGCCTGCAGCTACACAACATGTAAGACGTACGTGATCGCGTATGGCGAAAGGGGAAGTAATATGTAAATGAATGCAAAGATTTTATGTATGACATGTAATGTTTTGATTGGGTAGAATCGATACATAATTTCCACTTATTGGAAATTATGGGAATTGAGGGAGTTTTCTGGAAGAAAGGAACCTCCTTGGAAAGTGAGGATTTTGCCTTTAAAAGCCGGTGACCGGCGTAGAAAAGATCAGAGAGCAAGCAGCAGCTGTAGAACTAAAACTACAAATTAAAAAACCATTATTAAGGTCGCAGCCTCGCCTAGACAGCGGGCCTTAATAATTAATAAATCAACTAAAAAACCATTATTAAGGTCGCAGCCTTTCCTGGACAGCGGGCCTTAATAATATAATAAACAAGTACATCTAAAACTTAAAACTAAAACGCATTTTCACTTACTCTCCCGTCTTTGGTCTCTCTTCTCCTTGCGGAAAGCACGGAGGCCACGGACGTTAAACTTAACAAGGGCGTAGGCAGGATGAAAATTAGGGGGAAAAGACCTTATAAATTTCTTTGTACCATATCTTTCATATCTTTATAATATCTTTTTACCATATCTAGTTTCAAAGAAAAAGGAAAACCCACAGATTTAAAAGGAATTACATAAAGAAACTACTTTCAAAGCTATCGATTATATAAAAAATTTCAAATTAAGGGGAGACGGGGAGTTTTCCCCCTGGCTACGCCCTTGTCTGCATATTAAGAGGATGGTTTCTTATACCCAAATCGCAAAGGTCGGTCGCGCTTTGACAGCTAAAGTAGAAACAACGAGTTGTTATGAAGCAATCCATAATTCGACCTCAAGCTTTGATCATGCTTTGTATCGTTAATATTGTCGAATTTCGTAAGAAGGGGTAAAGTACGATCAAAGCGCGAGCTGCTGAAAAAAGTTGAGAAGTGTCGCGCGTTTGACATTTGCCGATAGCGCAGGGTTGTATTTTCATTGAGTTAGCTAAATATATGAGCATTGTTGAGTTGCAGTAGTTAAGACATTTTTCCATGGAATTTGTTCTTTCATGAAAATATTTTGTATTGAATGTAATTTAATGTTGACTTTTTTACAAGATAAATCATTCATAACATCAGTGGCTGCTTATGTTACGGTTGTTGCTTTGTTTGAAGCGAATATTTTTCAGTACCTGCTTGTGTTGTTGTTGATGCTGTTGTTGTTGTTTATATGTATGTAAATTTGTACGTACAGGGTGCGGCTAAAGTAACTTTATGATTTGTTTTTTAAATAACTATTGAATGGAATGAAAAAAACAAAAAAATTTATGATAAAAAGAAAGTTTATTTTATGTTATTTTTTTACATTAATTATGGAAAATAATATCAGTTAAATGAGAACCGTTTTCTCTAACGCAATAATGTGCTCTTTTTATGGCATTATCCATAACTTTGTTGAGTGTTTCTTGTGGTATACGATCAATTTCTTCTTGAATGTTGTCCTTTAGTTGCTGCAAGGTTTGGGGCTTATTCACATAAACTTTGTCTTTGAGATAGCCCCACAAGAAAAAATCCGGTGCAGTCAAATCTGGCGATCGTGGTGGCCATCTCAAATCGCCGTTTTTAGAAATTATCCGATTTGGAAATTGTTGTCTTAATAAGTCCATCGTTGCACGGGCTGTATGAGCTGTTGCACCATCTTGTTGAAACCATATATTGGCGTTTGGCGGAAATAAAAAATTTTGTAGCATTACTCTGTAACGTTCTCCATTTATTGTTTCACATACACCTTGATCGTTTTCAAAAAAAAAAAGGACCGTAAACTTTTTGGGCGGTAATGCCACACCAAACGGTAACACGAATTGCGTGTAAAGATTTCTGATGAAGATTTTTGGGATTTTGGGATCCCTAAAATCTGTTGTTTTGTTTATTTACGAAACCGTTCAAGTGAAAATGCGCTTCGTCGGTCATCATTAAATTTGACAAAAAATTTTCATTTTTATCAACGAGATTTAAAACTGCTCTAGCATATTCCAAGCGCAATACGAAGTCCTCAGGATTTAGTTTTTGGACTACTTGGATTTTGTAAGGGAAGAGGTGCAAATCGTGTTTTAAAATTCGCCGAAGAGTGCGGTCAGAAAGCTGCAACTGGGAAGATCGTCTTCTCGTTGATGTCTCCGGATTTTCTTCGACGCTCTGTCGCACAGCATCAATATTTTCGGCCGATCTGCCAGTTCGAGGTCTGCCCGTACGTCTTGAATCTCCGACAGTCCCATATTCAACGAACGAATGGTTGGACCCGTTGGAGCAGTTCTTACACCATAAAATCTTCTGTATGCACGTTGAGTATTAATTATCGAACGATGATTTTCAATGAATAGAAAAACAATCTTAGTTCTTTGCGCAATTGTATAGCGTTCCATTTTTAAATATTCTCCCAAGTTTAATTTCTGAAATAGGAAAAAAGAAAAAGTTAAATACTAGCAAGCAAAGAAGTTACAATTGTTTTACATCATATAGTAACTTTAGCCGCACCCTGTATATAAATATATATCAGTTGCTTAGTTTTTTCGTTTGTTATTGTTTTTGTTAATATTCAGCAATGTAATACAACATATAACACAGATATTTATTTATTATATAAATAATATTACTACTACGCTGGTTGAATATGCAGAAACATTTATTTATTAAACATAATAAATTGTAAATATTTTCTTTATTATATAAATAATAAAGTATATAATAGCATATAAATAATTTATTAATAGCGACGGCTCTTAAAATATGAATAGCTAAAATGAATAAAGAATTACAGCCATCATGTACTTCCACCATATACATTGTGATTTGGGGATTTCAGACTTTGTGGGATTTTTTTGGTTTTACTGCGTACAGTGGCATCATCTAAGTGACAAACGCATGACCTGCTAACGCGGCATTATGATTTCAAAATTATAAGGTCGGGCGTTTTGACAGTTCATCCCGTAAAGTTGACCAAAGTACGATCAAAGTACGGTCAAAGCGCAACCGACCTAACGCGCCTTTGCGACTTAGCCTTTAACCCGCATGCATCGGAAATTTCTAGTAACGAAAATTACGTTGTGCATCAATTTGATGCAGATACAAAAAGACAATATTATTCATTGGAATATTTTCAATTTATTAACTATTCTAGCGCGATAAGTATAAGACTATCTCTAACTGTAGAACTGCTCACTGTTTATTTTGATATTTTAGGAAGGTAGCCAAAATTCTGAATTTAAATATGCATATTTGTTTCAGTGTTTCAAGAATTTGCATCAATTTGATGGAAACGATGGATGCGGGTTAAAAAGGGATTATTTTTATTGGACTGGACGTAGCTACAAAAAAAGATTTTATTTGTTCGCCAATCAGGTCGGGGACTTCACGTGCATTTATAAAATTGTTTTTCAGAAGAATTTGTTTGCATATTCATAAGGAGCTTCGCAAAACAATGTCACAACAATAAATCTACCTCAATGGTACTTAACTTTAATTTTTATTTCTGCCTTAAAAACTTAAAATCATAAATTACCAGTAATTTTGTGTTAAAAAAATATGGGGCAAATTTTGATTTTTTTTATTGCCTTAAAACAAATAAAAGCCTAAAAAATACTTTTTTGTTCAAAATTTTAAAAGTAAAAACATACCTAAAACTATTTGGCTTTAAGTACAAACTGCACACTTAAACCCTTAATGTGCATTGTATGCCGAATATTAACTAATAGTTATAAAATGCCCTTTATTTGAAATCACTGGGCAAGCAACATTGGTCTTGGTCGGTTCTAAGAGCAATTAAGATTTTCGCAATGCAGACTGAATGTTTTGCCACTTAAAACATTTTATTTTACCAACTTTTTACTGAAAGCCCCAAATTTGTCTGTAACCTATGTACCAACAAATTTTACCATAAAAAAAACAATACATGCATTGTACCTTTCAGTTTTCACTATATAAATTTACAAAAAAATATATGTTTGTTTACAAAATGTAAAATCCAAGAATTTGTTTTTACTTCAATTATTTCATTATAAGTAAAACTATTTTTTACAAATATATCAGCTTTACCCCTTATGAAAATAATAGATACATCTGGAGTACTTTTTGGCATTTGTGATATATAACAGGGTTGTTTTGAAGTTAATTAATTTTATGTCAGAGTTGCTAAAATTTTAAGAAGTAAGCAAATAATTTTTTGTCTACAAATATTTTTGTTTTAGTTAATTCTTAATTGCTTGGAATTCTCAAATTTTTCAAGCCTACTTTAACTTCATAATTATAATTGCAACAAACTAGCCAAACTACCAAGTAATATTAATACAATATACTGAATTAAAAATATATCAAGTTTTTATTCCGAAAAAAATAGTGGCAAGGCTTGAATGAGAGTCTGCTTTGCAAAAATCATAAAGGCTAAGGTTGCGAACATAGTGAACGACGGTTCAGACAGACAGGCAGAATGGCGCAGGCAGCAACCTGCTTAGAAAATTTGCAGTGCAGAGTGAACGCGAGAAGCAGATCACATCAGATCAGCGCTATAGAAAATTTGTTATTGTTTTAATGTTTTTTTTCCGCATTTCTTTTCTGTTTCAGTTAAACTTATATATAGTTTTATAATATGTATGAAAAGTGAAGATTTTTGAGTAACCGCATTTTAATTAACAATGTTCCTACAAAAGAAAAAAAGAAAAAAAATTAAAATTTGGTTGGGCCACAATTTTAGCACATAATGTATAACTTAAATTAAAACACTACTTACTGTGAGTAAAATTAAAATTTCTTCAATATTTACTTGGAAATCCTTTGTTTTTAATAACAGCGGCGCATCTTCTACCTAAACTTTCTACTAAAATCTCACAATGTCTCTTTGGAATAGCATTCCAAGCGATTTGGATTTCTTGCCACAATTATGCTATACTACTGGGTTTTTTTTGCTCCACGTGATGTTCAATGTCATTCCACAGATTTTCAATAGGGTTGATATCTGGTGACTGTGCGGGCCATGTCAAAACACTGACGTTATGAACTTCTAAGATACTCTTCACTAGCCGTGTAGTGTGCTTAGGATCATAAGCATGCATGAATTTCCATCTTAGTGGCATGTTGTCTTCAGCAAATGGTATCATGTGATTTTCAATAATATTTTTATAAACATCCATATATAGTTGCTGGTCCATTTTATTATCAACTCTGATGATAGGACCCACACCATGCCAAGAAAATGCCCCCCAAATCATCACGTTGCCCCCACCATGCTTGACGGTTTTTATTGTGTACTTTGAATTGTGCTGCATTTTTTGTGGTCGCCATACATATCCTTTTCCGTCAGACCCGAACCTGCAGGATTTGGATTCATCACTCCAAAAGAACATTTTTCCAAGAATGTTTTTGAATTTGTGGTTTGCCGAAATTCTCTTCTGCAAAGGCTAGTCTGGCCTTCAAGTTTTTTTTTATACAGTTGGCTTGCATTGAGCTATGCATCCACGTAAATTAAAAGCATTTAAACGACGCCTCACTGTTCTGGAAGACAGATTAATGTCATAATCTGTATTTAATGCCTTTTGTATAGAACTGGAGCTTTTGAATGGGTCCTTAGCTGCTATGGGATGTATTATTTTATCTTCTTTTGTCGTAGTTTTAAACGGTCGAGGAGTTTGTTTCACATTTTTGATGACTCCAAAAGTTTCCACGTGTCGTATAGCATATAGGGTATGCAACTATTCGACATTATAAAAAAACCGGTTTCGAATAGTACAATTTTTACAAAACCGGTTTCCAAATTATTCGTCCAGAAATAAACCGGAAAAACCGGTTTTTTTTTAAATTAAATAAATATTTTACTTTTTTTATCTACATATATCTATATAGTTTTTATTTAACAAAAATAGCAACTATTTTTTAATAAATTAAATAAAGGTACTTATGCAGTACTACCTTGAACTGTAGTACTACTGATCTATAATAATAAAATAAGCGAAGGTTTTGCGTAAGGTGAGCATTTTTCGAAAGTGTTTGAGTAGAATTTTTTAATTTTTGATTTTTATTTGTCGCTTAAAAGTGCTTGCTATAGAAGATTAAATTCGTGAAATTTTTTTCCAAAAATAATAACTGAACTTCTTTTTCGAAATTCATAAAAAACTTATTTAGTTTTTTATAGTGCTTTTTTAAGTAATTTCCGAACAAAAAAGTAAAATTTATGGTTATTTTTTAACCATTTCCGAACAAAAAAGGTTAATTTTTGAGAGACATTTTAGTCCGAAGAATGATACAAAAAAGTTTCATTTATGAGTGCCGAAATTGAACGTTTCTACACGAAATGGTTCATAAATGAATTCGAAAATGGTAGTTTTGATTCACTGGGTAGAGTTATGTTTCGAGTTTTTCTTTCAATCCTTTTAACACATGTTTTATATCTTTTAAAGATTATTTCTATATATGTACTTAATGCTTTTAGATTTTTTTGGCATTTCATACAATAAGCCTTGTTGAATTTCCTATCTTTTTTTTAAATACTTCCAGTCTTTGGAGTTCATGTCCAGCTGTTGATAGTTAAATTTATTTTTTAAAAAAGAATGCATTATAAACTAAAAATCATGTTTAACATACATTAAATACGCCAGCCGCTTGTAAATACTGTTTTAACAAAAGAAAGCAAAAAGAAATGACCAATGAAAGGAATGAAAGCAATGAAAGCATATAGTTAAACGAGCTCAAATAAAGCAAAATGAAATAGAAACCAGATATAAGAAATGTTAGAAACGTAAGTGAAATGTAAAAACGTAAAATTTACAATTTTCAATTGTGGATTTATATATTTCTTAACTATTCGAGCAGTCGAATAATTCGAGCCAAAAAAAACCGGTTTTCGAATTATTCGAAAATTGCGATTTTTAAAAAAACCAGTTCGAATAATTAAAAAAAAAACCGAAACGCCGAATAATTCGAACCGGTTTTGCATACCCTAATAGCATAATATACCATCTTTTTTGAACACTTTAATAAGCGAGAAATCTCTGCAATTGTCTTGCCTTGTGCTTTCATTTGCACTATGGCATCTCTTTTTCCTTCTGAGCACCACTGACCTGTTGCCATCTCTATTCACACTTTTGTTCATTAAAATAATCATTAGTTCTATGAGATTGATAAATACATTAATATTTATTTTCAACAAACTAAAACAACATAAAAAAAAATTTTTTTTATGGGCTGTATGCTGACATCGACATAGTTAAGCGCATTAAAATCGAGCGGCTCCGCTGGCTAGGTTATGTTGAGCGAATGGAAAACGACGCTCCATCGAAATTAATATTTGATTGACGCAGATTGGACCGAAGATTTTACGAAGGATCTTTCTCTCGAAGGCTCCCAGAGTCTTTTCATCAGAACTGCTCAACGTCCAGGTTTGTGCTGCATATAATAGGACGGGCATGATTAGTGACTTATAGAGAGTGAGTTCGTCGAGAGAGGGCTCTGCTTCTGAATTGCCTACTCAGCCCAAAGTAACACCTGTTGGCAAGAGTTATTCTTCGTTTTATCTCAATGCTGACGTCGTTGAAAGAGTTTATGCTGGATCCCAGGTAGACGAAGTCCTTAACAACCTCGAAGGAGATGTTGTCAACAGTGGACGTGGTTTCCAAGACGCTGGCACTGTTTATTTGTTAACACTAGATATTTCGTCTTATCTGCACTCACTGCAAGACCCATTCGACTCGACTCTTTCCCTAATCTGGAGAATGCTGCGCTGACTTCGCGCGTATTATGGCCAATGATATCGATGTCATCAGCATACGCCAGCAGCATATTACTTTTGTAGAATATCGTGCCACTGCGTCTCAAATCAGCAGCTGGATGATCTTCTCGATCATTAGGTTAAAAAAGTCGCACGATAAGGAATCACTTTGTCTGAAACCTCGTTTGGTATCGAATGGAAGAGTGTGAACCCTCCCGATCTTAACTGTGCTGCTGGTGTTACTCAGTGTCATTCTGCAAAGACGGATGAGCTTTGAATACCAAATTCATACATGGTGGAGTAAAGATGATTCCTTATTGGACTGTCTAAGGCGGCTTTGTTATCGACAAAAAGATGGTGTGTGTCGATTAGTTTTTCTAGGGTCTTCTCCAAGATTTGTCGTAGCGTAAATATCTGGTGTATGGTGGATTTGCCAGGTCTGAAGCCACACTGATAGGGTCCAATCAGCTGGTTTACTATGGGCTTCAGTCTTTCACATAGTACGCTTGACAGGACCTTATATGCGATATTAAGAAGGCTTATCCCACGGTAGTTGGCGCAAATTGTAGGATCGCCTTTCTTGTGGATTGGGCAGAGCACACTGAGATTCCAATCGTTTGGGATGCATTCTTCCGACCATATTCTGCATAGAAGCTCATGAATGCATTTAAATAGAGCTTCGCCTCCATTCTTGAAGAGCTCAGCAGGTAAGCCATCGGCTCCTGCGGCTTTGTTGTTTTTAAGCCGAGCTATAGCTTTCAAGACTTCACTTTGGTCGGGCAGCGGAACTTCAACGCTGTCGTCCACAATTGAGGTGTCCGGTATTTCATGTCTATTGGCGGGATTGCTGTCGTCGTCACCATTCAGAAGCCTAGACAAGTGTTTCCTCCACATCATCAGTTTACTCTGGATATCTGTCACTAGATTCCCATTTTCATCCTTGCAGAAAGAGGCCCCGGTCTTGAAACCATCGGCCAGGCGTCTTATTTTTTCGAAAAATTTTCGGACCTCATTCCTGTCACCATGCATCTCAATTTTCTCGCACTCACGCATTTCTGCTTCCCTTTTCTTTCGCCTGAAAATGCGTCTCTCTTCCCTCCTCTTCTCTTTCTATCGCTCTTTAGCAGCACGCGTTACAACCGACTGCAGGGTGGCTTTGTAGGCGGCGTCTTTTTCTGCAGTGTCGTCGCGACACTCCTGGTCGTGCTACTGGTTTCGGCGAGGGCGGTGATAGCCTATCACCTCTTCGGAAGCCGTACGCATAGAGTAGGAGATATGATTTCACTGCGCGCATATATTGTCGATCGGAGGAGTGCTTTCTTGAAGCAGGAGTGAGAGTCGAGTAGTGAAGTCTTCGGCTGTTTGTTTTGATTGCAGCTTTTCGACGTCTAGCTTTCACTGTGCTGGATTGCGCGCATTCTTGGTTGCGCACAGACGTGTACGGATCTTGGCTGTGACACTGGAAGAGTGCCTTCCCTCAGTCAAAACGTGATCAATTTGGTTGCGCGTATTTTGATCAGGAGACAGCCAAGTTGCTATATGAATATTGATATGCTTGAATCTAGTGCTACTAACGACCATGTTTCGCGCTGCGGCAAAGTCAATCAGCCTCATTTCGTTATCGGAGGTATTGTCGTGGAGGCTGAACTTTCCGACTGTTGG
The DNA here is from genome assembly GCA_943735915.1 of Pherbina coryleti. Lineage (NCBI taxonomy): Eukaryota > Metazoa > Arthropoda > Insecta > Diptera > Sciomyzidae > Pherbina > Pherbina coryleti. Next base: position 92,422,169 of record OX030948.1, read on the forward strand.
ACCAAAGATATTTTCTTTTCCCATCTTGGCGTTGAAGTCACCAAGGACGATTTTTATGTCGTGGCGGGGGCTGCGCTCATAGGCCTCTTCAAGGCGCTCGTAGAAGCTGTATTTGGTCTCATCGTCCTTATCTTCTGTCGGAGTGTGCGCACAAATCAGGCTTATGTTGAAGAATCTTGCCTTGATACGGATTATGGCAAGTCGTTCGTTCACAGGTGTGAATCGCAGGACATGATGCCGTAGTCTCTTTCCAACCACGAATCCGCATCCAAACTCGTGTTTCCCTGCATGGCCGCTGTAGTAGATATCACAGAATGCTTGCCGAGAGCAACCCTGTCCCTTCCATCGCAATTCTTGGATTGCAATGATATCAGCTTTGTATGTTTCTAAGGTATCTATCAGTTGGATTGAGTCACCATCCCAATTAAGGGTTCGGACGTTCCAAGTGCATATCCGTAAATCATTGTCAGTTTTTCGTTTGCGGTAGTCGTCATCAGATTTGGGGATAATTTTTACCTTATTTCTTTTTCGTTTCATTGAAATTGTTTTATTTACGTGGTGGGCTTCAAACTCAACGCACAACCCTTTAAAGGCAGGTAGCCCGCCGCTCAGATTAGCCGTCAAACTAACGGTTGGCAGTTTGCCATTTCTAGAGGACACCACGGAGAGGTTTGAGTCGACTTGAGACGAGTTTGACATGGATAATGCTGGCCTCACCAGGTTGAGGCAGTCAGGCACGTTACCATGTGAAGATCGCCCCCCTGACCCTCACACGTTGCCTTGTGAGGATCGTCCTTCTTAATTAATTTTATTTAATTACTACTTTTAATTAAAGAAATGAGTGGAAGTAATATGATGATAGTTGTTTATACACTTGGCAACTGTTTGTATCAAATAACCGATACAGAAGAGATGCACATGATGCTGCACAGCGGTAAATTAAGCTCAAATATTGGTTAAAATTTGTTTTGTGCATTTTTGAGCAACTTCGAATAAATTTAAATCGTTTGTGTCTACTAAAATGTGTAACAAACCACCAACAGCACAAACAAAGCTTTCTACACGTCTATAACACAAATATTAATTATCTCCAAATTCATATTTTCAATATTTAATTTTTTGCACACAAGTGTAAATTTTTGTATCTGTGCTGACAGAAAATGTAACTCAGCGTTCAGAAGACACAAAAGTAGCGTAAAGTGATACATAATACATGTTGAGTTTCCAGAACGCATCCATTAGCTTCAAACAAAGCAAAAACTGTAACATAAGCAGCTACTGATGTTATGAATGATTTATCTTGTAAAAAAGTCAACATTAAATTACATTCAATATAAAATATTTTGATGAAACAACAAATTCCATGCAAACATATCTTTACTACTGCAACTCAACAATGATCATATATATAGCTAACTCAATGAAAATACAACCCTGCGTTATCGGCAAATGTCAAACACGTGACCGAGTTGAACACTTCTCTACTTTTTTCTGCAGCTCGCGCTTTGATCGTACTTTACCCCTTCTTACGAGATTCGATGATATTCACGATACAAAGCACGATCAAAGCTTGAAGTCGAATTATGGATTGCTTCATAACAACGCGTTGTTTTTACTTAAGCTGTCAAAGCGCGAGCGGCCTAAAGTGCCTTTGCGATTTGGGTATAATGCGCTCAGTGGTACTCTCTTATTCGCTTCTTCTTCGCTCAATTTTTCTCTCTTTTACCCGAGTCATGTTAACCCCCGATTTAACACACTAAGCACGCAGTCAGCACGCTCTGTTACACTGTGCGCAATGTACAGCTTTTGCCCAACTCTTCCTTAGACAATCAATTGAGAAATGAACTGATTCAGTTCAAGTTTTTTTACCACAAGTTTCAAAAAAATGACAGATAAAGTGAAAAATACATTAGTCAGGAGAGGTGAATGTATAAACGCCTACTAGAAAAAAACGTCAGATTGTTTTCCTAATATCGAGATTGCTCTTAGGCTGTACCTATCACTTATGGTCACAAACAGCAGTGCAGAAAAGTCATTTTCAAAATTAAAGTTGATCAAAAACAGGCTTCGAACCTCCATGTTAGAAGATATGCTCAATGTTTTGGCTTTGCTCAGCATTGAAAGTGATATTTTAAGACAAATAAGTTATGAAGATATTATAAGTAGCTTCGTTAGTATGAAGTGTAGGCGCAAACCAATTAGCCACTAAGCTATTTGCAATTTAGTTATATGTGTTTGTGGTTGAAAACTGCAAACAGTTCGGTCACATCCGGGCAATACACCAGATTTATGATAATATATATAAACGAAAAAGGTCAAAAAAACATTTTTAGAAAAAGAAAAAAAATTTTTTTGTATTTTATTACTAAAAATTCGATAGTGCTTTTATATTTCAGCCAATTGAAGTAAATGATAGCTTGTTGAACGCAAAATTTAACAGGCTTTCAGAATCCTGCTAAAACTAATAGTGCCACAAAACAAAATTTGTTAACAAAACGTTGTTGAAGTTGAAAAAAGTAAAAAGAAATGAGAAATTTTCAAATGATTTTACCTGTAACTTTGTCAATTCTTTTTGTAAAAAAACGGTCTATATATTGAATTAAGGATATATTTTTCTTCTTTTTATCAATGTTTAAATTTTTAAAATTGAGCTAGATATAACGGAGTTACATAACAAACTATACTTGCACCTACCTAAAATCGGTTTTTTTACCACAAATCCCGATTTTGAGGGTATATTCAAAAAACTAAGTATGCAGTTATCTTATGTTCAACCAGGCCTACTACCTCTTCTATGTTTCGAGGCAAGTTTTTTGATTTGTTTTCATTTTGTAACACCGTGTTATTGTTATTTTACAAATGATTATTTTTTTAAAAAGCTTTAAAAAAGCTTTTTATCTTAAAAAAATAACTATCGGGAGAGGGCCCGCACCACAAGTTCAGCCTTGAAATCTACAGATTCTAAATACGGCCTTGACAAGACATTCCAAACTTCGTTGAGAATCAGTTTTTCACCTAAATAAACTGAGTATGAAGTTTGAAAGCCGTATTGCTTTCCTGATAGATACTACAAAAATTTTTGCAAAGATTTAAAAAAATTTGTACAAATTCTAGCGCTCTAAATATCAGATATTTCTTCTAACTAAAAATGTAAATAAGATCTCTTACATTAATACTTTTATATTTAATTTTCATTGGCTTTGGAAAATTTTCGGAAATATTTAAAAATATAATTTTTTAATTTGCTCTTTTTTGAAGTCGCGCACATGAGTTAACTCGGAATAACTTTGAAAAGCATGTTAATACTAAAAGTTAATTTTAGCATTTTTGATATTTTTCTCTTATTCACTACATTTCAATATATCATTTTTAATTTATTGTCAAAAAACGGGGGGTAGAAGTAGAACCACAAAGTCAAAAGTTGCTCACAGGCAACTTTGAGGCTGAAATAGTTAAGGGGGTTGAGATTAAGTTTATTAGATTCAGCCAATTCAGTTATTTTCCTTAAGTCTTCATTCATTTTTACTACATAAATCATCAGCAAGGTTAATATGTCTGGACAAGTATAACTGAAGATCATCAGCATATGCATGCATGGTAACACACTGGCATTTGCTGAAAATGTCATTAACAAATATTGTAAATACAAGCGGACCAAATACATAGCCTTGAGGGACCCCACAGTTTAAGTAACGAAAATTGGGCAGACTATTACCCACCCTTACTTTTTGAGACCTACCTATTAGGTAGACAGCTTGAAAAATTTAAAATTATCTTCAAGTTTCGGACACAATATTATGTGATCGACAGAGTCAAATTCCTTGGAAAAGTCCAACAGGCAAAGCAGATTTATGTGCCCTAGGTCGTATGTCAGTCTGACATCATCTAAGACCTTGACTATAGCTGTAGTGCAACTATGGCCAGGCCGAAAGCCAGACTGAAGTCGTGAGATGAAATCATATTTTTGAATGTGCTCCGAAATTTGCGCGGCCATTAGGGACTCAAGTACCTTAGATAAAGATGAAAGCAGACTTACAGGGCGATAGTTATACGGATCACGAGCATTTGTTTTTTTACAAATAGCTATAGGAACTATTGCCGCTGCTTTCCAAATATCAGGGAAGCAATAGCTTTTTTAACAATGATTTAAGATTTGGGTTAATTGCCAAATAATATGCGGCAATATAATTAATATTCCATCTTCACCCACAGCATTGGATTTTATTTTATTAACGCAGCGAGCAACTTCACTTTCACCAACAGCAACAAACTCTAAATTAGATAACAGATTTAATAACAGATTTAAGAATTATCTAATTTAATTTAGATAATTCTTCTAAATTATTACAGAAGTTGAAGTGAGCCATTATGCAACAAATTATGAAAATATCCAGAGCTAGCAATAAAATAATCATTTAGGATCGATGCAACAGTCATCAGGTTCTACATTGCATACCCCAGCCTGTCTTAAATTATTCCATAGCTTTTTAGAAGGTAGTGCAGAATCTAACTTGTACATAAAAAAATGGCGTTTGGATGATTTAACAGACGAGTAAGCTTTATTTCTGTGGCGTCCGTGGCATAGTTGGTTAAAGTGCATGGCCTCTATGTCAACGAACCTGGACACCCGGGTTCGAACCCCAGCAGCGACAGAAAATGATTTGAATTAAAATAATTTTTTTGTACGGTCGCCACCTCTCTGCAGACAATGGCAAGCCTCAGAGAGTAATCAAAATGCCATGTAAAGCTTCTTGAGAACGAGAACATTCCGTTCATCGCCGTGCGGAGTCGGCGTTAAACCTGTAGGTCCGGTTCTCGGTCAATTGTGTACAAACTTAATAACACGCCCAACACAATTGATCATAAGAAGCTAGGTTAAAGTCCTTTCAAGGGATGAAATGGCCAGTTATTTATTTATTTCTTTTTAAGCTTTATTTCTAACTCTTATACTCTTCTTTTCCATCGAATGTAACTTCCATTACGTGGTTTAATGGCTAACATCACATTTGTGGTAAACCAGGGGCAAATTCTAGTAGACACTCGCCGTGTAATTACCGGGATATGCGCTATTTGAAACGCATTATTTATTGATGAAAAAATTAAGCTTTTCATCAACTTAATTCTGAAACCAGCAATCAAAACAATTTATATTAGACTGGTCACAAAACAAAGACCTAAAATCAATAGATTTATTACAATCCCGACAAGTGAATGTCTTACGAGTGACAACAGGTAAAAGATTTACATTTAATGAGCAAAAAAAAAAAGATATTTAGTCAAATAAAAAAACAGAGGATAAAGCAGAAACAAAAAAATTATCTAAAAGACTTTGAGAGGCATTATTTGCATAGCGCGTGGGCATACAATTATCTATTGTTTGAAGACCAACTTCAGTAAGTTTATCGACAAAATGGCCAACGTAGTTATCTTTGGAGAACATATTAATATTAAAATAAACATACATAACAACGTGATTATAGTCTACTGCACAATTTTAAGAGAGCAATACAACTCTTCATCAAGACAACAATTGCGATACGGGTTATTAACACACGACAATTACTAAAAATTTCTACTTTGAGAAATTCTACATAAACTTCTTTTGACATTCCCAACACTTTAACATTTAAATTCGGCTTATAATATATTGCAACACCCTCGCCTTTTTTGTTCGTCCGATCATTTCGCCAAAGCTTAAAATGATTAATATTCACACAGTAGTCATTAATGACTTCTTGAAACCAGGTTTCCGAGACAAATAACATCAACGCCAGAGTTCTCAAAACAGTGTCGGACATAATCAAGCTTAATATCATTAAGGCTACTCCCGTTAAAGTGTACAATATTAAACCAAGGGTGTTGCTTGCATAAAACGCCTATCATATCGCTTTATCGCTAAACATAACTTAATTCAAAACACAACTGTAAGCATAAAAGAAAGTAGAGGAATAAATAGATACATTAATGGAGAAGAGAATAGTGAAAAAACAAGATAAAGTAGAAAAATTCAATAGACAAAAAAAAAAAAAATATAAAAAACAGTAAAGCCATAGAAGATATGCAAAATAAAATTAACATAAAATAATGGACATAACTCATGCAGGTACACATTATTATTGGAGTCATGACCAGCACCTCTTAAGTTGACTGATTTCTTAGCTTGTCGGCGATAGTTACTAAAAGCTTTGAGCACTCTATTTCGATCATATGGTAGACTTTTACGACCATCCAAGATGTCTCTCACTGGTGGCGATTGAATAACAATAGATCGGCAAATTGGATTAAAATTGCTCTTCAGATTTTCTTCTGAAAACGGCAATCCGAAGAGAATAGCATCAGAAGAATGGTCAACTGTTGTAACTGCTGATATTATTGTTGTTGGTGTTGCTTTTGTTTTCACTCAGTTGCTGTGTGAGTTGATCACAGCGTGCAGTAATTGCGTTTAGTTGTAACTCAAATGTGTTTGTTTTTGTGTTTATCTCGCTCAGTTCGTTATTTATGTTACTAACCTCGCTTTCTAGTGTTCCGACCAGTCGAGTGTACAGGTTGTTTGTATAAGTGGGCAGACGTTCTTCTAGCTCCCTGAATTCTTGCTTCAAATGCGCTTTCAATCTCTCTTCAACAGCAAGTAGTTGAGCGCCAAAGTTATTTGCACTGCTTGACAAGATTGCAGTGTGTTCACTTTTGTTGTTGTTATTGAAGTTGTTGCCGCCACTATTATTACGAAGGCGGGTTTGCATGTGAGACGCCGATAAGTAAAGTCAACGATGTGCAAAGCCACAAACTAAGCACAAAGGTAAAAATAAAATTTGAGAAAACTAGAAAGAAGAACCGAACTGCGACAAAGAGATGATCTTAATTTTTTTTTGCGCTCTTCTATTTCCTTCGTTGACGTTTGTTTTTTTCACTTCAAAGTTTCTATTTTTAGTATTTCAAGTGACAAATGTTATTATTTTATGCACTTTTTTATATGGGCTTATGCATTTTTTTAGCGTACAACATCCAGACCGAACTTAACAAAATATTAGTGTATAAAATGCAAATTAAAAACAATTGGATTATTCTTTTAAATACGCAAATTAAGAACCGATACAAAAACACGTCCGTTCGCTCCTGTACTTAATAGAATTTCATGAATTAACAGAACTACCCCTAAGTAAATACTTCCAATGTTTCCAACTTAAGCATTTATCACGATCACCATTCACCAACTATGCCTGATAGTGCCCTCTTAATTATAAGTTAACATAGTAGTGATATTAAGGTACGTTTTCTACCAGTACGTATAAAATATAAAATACTCGAACTTTGGAGTTAACGCCATTCATCAGTACTTGGATATCTCTTTCACAAGCTTATGTTAGAAGCTGTGCATTTCGTCTTCTTTAAATAAATAAATAAATAACTGGCCATTTCAGCCCTTGAAAGGACTTTGACCTAGCTTCTTATGATCAATTGTGTTGTGCGTGTTATTAAGTTTGTACACAATTGACCGAGAAATGGACCTACAGGCTTAACGCCGACTCCGAACGGCGATGAACGAAATGTTCTTATTCTCAAGAAGCTTTACATGGCATTTTGATTACTCTCTGAGGTTTGCCATTGTCTGCAGAGAGGTGGCGGCCGTACAGAAAAATTATTTTAATTCAAATAATTTTCTGTCGCTGCTGCTGGGATTCGAACCTGGGTTTCCAAAGTTCGTTGACATAGCGGCCACGCACTTTAACCAACTACGCCACGGACGCCACGTCTTCTTTCGTCTTCTTTAGTTTTGATTTTATATGGGCCCAATATCGTTCAATTGGGCGCAACTCTGGGCAATTCGGAGAATTGGCGTCTTTCGGCACTATATTGACCCCATTTGTTCTGTAAAATTCTTGAGCTGTTTTAGAATAGGGGCTTGTTGCCAAGTCAGGCCAAAATATCACTGGCATTTTATGTTTTTTAATAAAAGGTAGCAATCGATTCTGCAGGCATTCTTTTACGTAAATATCACCATTAATTGTTCCTTCGGAAATGAATTCTTCGCTTTTTAAGCCACACGTGCATATTGCCTGCCAAATCAAATATTTATTAGGATATTTTGGTGCTTTTCGGTTTTAAAACTTGCTATGCACTTTCCCTTTCTCCTCTGTTACATAAAACTCCAATCCAGGTATTTGGTTCAAATCTGTTTTAATATGTTTTAATATCTGTTGAAATATGTTTCGTCGTCCATTACACAGCACGCAAATTTTGTCAAAAAGTCACTGTATAACTTACGCGCGCGGGTTTTGCACAACAGCTCCTTGGCAGCATCTCTATCCGGAATTTTCTGAACTTTAAACGTCATTAGGTTTGCTCTTCCCTTGATTCTGTGAACAGTTGAGGCTGATGTTTTCACTTTAGCGGCAACAACACGCTCAGAAAGATTTGGGTCCTTCTTGTAAGCTCTTAGCACATCTTTCTCGACTTTTTTATTTTTTGTGCCTGGTTTTTGGCCAGATCCAGCTTTTCTCTCAATGCTGCCATTTTTCTCAACATTTGCTAATACATTTTGGACCGTCGGATCTTCCAACTTTTAACACTTTTGCTATTTGACATTAAGAAATGTTTGGATTTTCCATGAATTTGTCCAAAATCAATTTCCTTTGCCCAAGTTCTTTGCTCTCCATTGCGCGTATTTTTAGAGCTACACACACGAAATTTAACTATAATTGAGAACAATAACAGCTTAATCAACGTACACATTAACAGCTGATCGTGTGATCGATAACAAAGTTGTGTTAAGAGTAGTGCTGCCAGATTTCAGCTGAAGCAGTTCTTATTAGTATGTGGTGACTCAATACCACCACATATTATTATTATTTTTATTATTATTATTTATTGAATGTTAAGCCCTAAGGCTTTATAGCATTTTAAAAAATTCAACAAATTGTTAGTTGACTTATATATTTTAATATATAAGAATATAAAAAAAAATTTAATATATAAGAATAAAAATAAATTGCCAGGTATGATGTTAGGTTGTATATATTCTGGATCAAAATCTTGATATTTAATAGATAAATTGATTAGAGCAGTGCTCATATATGTGAGGCTGATAATCAAGTTCTATAATGTGTGTAGATCTATGTTAACAGGGATTAGAGCAAAGCTCATATGCCAGACGAGACGGACATGGTCTCGCTCTGAATAATCATGTTTAAATTTAATCAGCTTGGTGTAAATTGCCAGGTATGATGTTAAGTTGCATATTCCGGATCACATCTTGATATTTACTATATCAATTGATTAGAGCAGTGCTCACAGATATGAGGCTGATAATCAAGTTCTATTCTAATATATGTATGTAGATTCATGTAAGCAAGGATTAGAGCAAAGCTCACATATGCAAGGGTAGACGGACGGGGTCTACCTCCGGCATATGCCAAGCGAGACGGACGTGGTCTCGCTCTGGATAATCCTGTTTGAATTTAATCAGCTTGCTAGTAATGCCAAACATAGGTAGGAAAATATAAAGTATTCTTGGGAGAGCATAATCCAAATCAACCTCGGTACTCACTGTAGGCAGGAAGCATCGATAGGTTGCACAAAAATGTCGACAAAAACTGCAAGCTGGGTTGTATTTGTTGATGATTATAGGTGCAAAATCCTTTTGAATTGAAATCCTACCTGCTCCTTTTCAAAAGTTATTCATATTTTTTTATTTCAGATTGGGACAATTTGGAATAAATATCAAAAGTTATTTTCTAAATAGTTACTTAAAAGTTTTTTAAATGTTTTGAATATAGTACAAAAGTTACCCGAGAAACAGCAGAACCAAATAATAACTAAAATTTTGAAAAAAAATTTCCAACAATGATAACAAAGATGAAGATGAGCTTGTGTTAAATAATCTGGGATCGAAGGTTCAGGTAACTGTAAATAAAAAAAAAATAAAAAGAATTAAGATTTTCTGCCGAAAGATTAGACAATTTCCAAGCTAATACTGGATCGTCTACAAATGACATGAAAAAATTGGCTAACTTCATTCGTAGTTCTGCTGGTAGAAGATCAGTTCCCAAGAATTACAATCAACATTTGTATGAAAAATCTAATATGCTGGAACACAGTTATAAAGAAGGTTTCTACGAATTCGAAACATCCAAAGATGGTATTAAACAGAGACCAGTTGTGTGCTACTGCATCAGAACTCGTAGACTTTGAAAATCGAAACATTGAACATTTTGAACAATCTAAAATAAAAGTAATGGCTAATGGAGGACAAGCTTTCTTCAAAATTTCTCTTTCAATATAAATTCCAGAAGACGACTTGAAAGAAAATGACTTGGATAAAAGTAAAAATGTTTCAACTTACTCTACTGGTGGAAGTATGGCAAATAAACGTCAGTGACTAGTGTATTTAAATTGCTTTTATTAAGCATAGTGCCTCGGATTAAAGAGACCTATGATAATTTTAAAATTTTGGTTGAATTGACGAAACTCAATGAGATACCCTTTAAATTTGTTGGAGATTTAAAGCTCGTTCTATTGGTCAATGGGCAGCAAACTGCAATGGCCTTCTACCCTTGCCCTTATTGCTTCGTCACATTAAATGAATTAAAACGTTATGATAAAATGATTAAGGAAAATTATATAAGCAGTGATGACATAAATCTTGATTTAAAGTCCTACAAGCATTTAAAAGATGACTACTTTAAATTCAAGAGCTTGGGTAATGACAAAAAAAAAAGGCTAAAGAATGTCGCAGTACACTTAATAACCCTTTATTCATTGAAGGCGGCACTACTGAAGATGATAACTTGTATGTACTTCAGAAGTGTATTCCTCCTGAACTACACCTATTACAAGGTTTTGTCAACCATCTTTTCTGGAACGGTATGGTTAAAATTGAGGAAATTGGAAAAGAAAGAGCGTTATATCTCATAAGAGCTACCACGGAAATATTTTTGAAATCAACCAATGTCGGAAATTACTTAAAGAGGCCGATAAATTGCAGGATCCTGAAATTTACGAGCTTGCAGGACCATTTCGTTTACAGCCTTGTATTGCTGCACTTAAAGCTATGCATATAATTGTTAAAAAGTACTTTGCTGCCAAAAAAGCTGATCTTACTGACTTTTACAAAAATTTAAAAGAACTCCGTGAAGCCTTAAAAAGTACTGAAATTTCTGAAACACTCAGGACTCATTTTATCGTGGAGCATTTGGAGGAAGCAATCATATTCTTGAATAATGATGGCTTAGGTTTATGGTCCAAGCAGGCTGTTGTCAGTCCATACCGAGTTCAATAAATATTGCGATATATTTAAAATAAATTTGCTAGATGAACCATCTTTTATAAGTCGCTTAAAGAAAACTGTCGTTACATTTTCATCACAGCACGTTTAAATTTACAAACTTAAGTTTACAAAACTCTAAATAATATTTATAGAAATAGTAACACATCTTAAAATCTAAAAATAAAAAAATATAAAAAAAACAAAAAATCTAAAAAACAAAAATATAAAAAAACAAACAATTTAATAAAAAAACAAAAAAACTAAAAAAATGGTGTACCTTGGAAACGATCAAAATCGGCTAAAACTTACGTAAGATTCTTAATTATTCTCTTGCATAATAAAAATTCAAACGAGATTATACTTTTGATATTTATTCCAAACTGTCCCGATCTGAAATATAAAAATATGAATAACTTTTGAAAAGGAGCTGGTAGAATTTCAATTCCAACGGATTTTGCACCTATAATCATCAACAAATACAACCCAGCTTGCAGTTTTTGTCGACATTTTTGTGCAACCTATCGATGCTTCCTGCCTACCGTGAACTCGAGATAATCTAAAATCTTAAGTTTAATTGAGTACATGGATTCATTTAAAGAAATCACACCAACATCATTATATAAACACCAACATCACAACATACAAAAATTACACTCTACAAATATTCAAGTTAACGCGTTTCCTCCGCGTTTGTCAAAAAATATTGTTAATGTATGGATTAACTTGCCAGTACTTGAACTGGAAGTTAAGGTCGAAAGGAATTTTTGATTTGAATTTCTAGTACTTGAACTAGAAATTCCCGATGAATGAAATGAAAACCAAGTTGACTCTTTTGCTTTCTGATTTCAATTAAATTTATTAACATTTATTATTGATTATTTATAACAAAATTGCATATATGTGATCTTAATACATAACTCGTCATAATATAAATATCAAAAAATATCAATAGTAAAAAACAAACTTAAATTAATGTAAGAACGCTGGCATAGCATATTTTATGAAGCTACATATGTATATTTCAATATTAAAGCCGCGGACGGAAATTCGCAACAACACAGGTGTCGAATTTCTGTTTGCTTAATATGAACAACAATTTAAACTTGTGTCGAACAAAGTGCAGTGAACCTTTGTTCTAATTACTGCCGAATAAATAAAATACAGAATAAAATAAAGACAAATGAATGAATAAAAATTGCTATGCTAGCGTTATTAATGAATGCGTTAAAAACATTGCTGGTTACCAAAATAAATAAAAAAAATGACGTGCAGCAACATCCTCCCCCGCGTTTAATGAATGTTCAACAATCCACCTGTGGTTTTATATGTCCACACAGATGCTGTAAGAATGCCGAGGAGCTACTAGTGGCTGGGCGTTAGGAACTACATCTGACGGTGGAAGTTCTTCCATTGGTGAGTTTGTAGGTGCTGTTTGGGTAGACGTTGATGGAGCTCGTTCGTGCTGCCTTTTGTGCCGCTTGTGCATGATAACGATGGTCAAGATAATAACAGCACTTAGGAACAAGGCCGAGTAACCTACTGCGAAGCTATGATAATGATGAGTTTGCAGTTTATTGGAGAAATCGTTGATTTCGTGTGCGTCCAAAATTTCTTGCAGCTTTGACAATTCTGTTAATGTGGGTTCATATTCAATCTCTGTGGTATCCAAGACTGGAAGTGATGCTGGTTTCGTTACATTTACGTTGGCAATGTGTCCAAATGCAGTGTAGGAAGTCCTTGTAGATGATGATAGCATCGGGTTACTTTTTATGGTTAAGAGTTGATATCTTAACACACATCCTGCTGTTAACTCGATAAAACCTGACCCTTCCAATGAGATTCGTGAGACTTGGTTGTCACATACTGCTGTCATTTGAATTGGGGTTGATAAAGCAAACAACCATCGATTTCTGTCATTGATTTGTATCCACACATGATCTTCCCTATTCTCAAGATTACAATGTGGTCGGGTTTCATTGTTGAACAAACTTACTTCGCAAGCACAAACTTCTGATCCCTTATTGTATGTGGGTTGGTTGTTGGCACATAGATACACTTCGTTTTCCATTCTAAAACAAGATTGTAACATTTCACCTGTGGTTGGAAAGTATTGATCTCTATGTACGTTGATTGCCAGAATTGTTGTACGCAATTTTATTGCCACCATAGTGTTGTTAATTTTTGTGGGTATTGGTATCAGCCGGTACAAATTAAATTGATTGAGGTTGGTTAAAGGAACAGTTATCTGGAAAATTGCATGGTTCTCTGTTATCGCCGCCTTAACTTTCATAAGCTTGTATATCGATAGGAGATCACCTTGATAGCCTGGGATCTGCATGGTTGGGGCTAAATGTGCTGTTATTTTTAAAATTTTATCGTTAAGTTGCTATGGTGAGAGCAACTGAGGACTGATCTGTCCGTTATGAACATTTGTAAGGACATTTATGAGTGCTGCTTGCACACGTTGAACGTTTGATGTCATAATAGATAATTGAAAGGCTAATGATAAGAACATCTGAAATGTCTGCTCTCTCTGTTCCTCCTGTTCATTATGCCGTAATTGATTTTTGATGTCTATCAATCTTCCTTCAAGCCTTTTGAAGGCCATTTGAGTTGTGGTTTGATCATGTTTGATGATGTTAATGGTTGAATCAACTACCGAGATCTGTTTTTTCATCATGCTTGTCAAATGTTGTTCATTGTCATTGATGGCAGTTATCGTTTGTGACATCTGATGGGCATATTCTGAGTCTAAAACCCCAAACAACGAGTTGGCCATATTTCCTACAAAATTAAGTGCACCTCTTTTTTGACGATGGCTTCCTAACAAACCTTTATCAAGGTCTAGCTCTGTATTTGTGCGTTGAAACTGTGTGACTAGTTCATCGCATATTGTTGTTGGCTGTATTTGTTCGCACATGTGATTCATAGTTGTGGTGCCATTTTTTAGTAGTTGGATTTCAGTACGCAATGGTTTCAGATCATAGTACTCAACCAGTTTCCATTCACTGTTAATGATTTTGCTTGATCCGATGTGTTCAAAGTGAATGCCTGCATTTGGATCAAACTTTGTTATCTTAACTGGATCGCACCATGCTATTGGCAACATTAACAGTATTGCCAATACTGTAATTAAATTGTAATTCCGTGCCGTTTTTGTTCTCCGTGGTGGTTCTTCATTTGTTTCTGTTCTGATGCAGAATACATCAACCTTTGGTAACCACAATAAGCCAAGCGTTTTTATTGAGTCATTACTGTCCTTAGAGAAGTCTAAATTTACTTCCTGGTCACCTTGTGGAATATTTTTCAATAGTTTAGGATGATTTGCACACCATTTTCGTAAATTGAATCCATGTATGCTCAGTATTTTGATCAACTGCTGTTGCATTTCTATGGCTGTAGCTAGACTGTCTGATCCTCCAAGACCATCATCTACATAAAAATTGTCCTGCAACATTTGAGCTCCCAAATGATGACTTAGCATGTTGACGTTTGCGATTTGTTGCAGACATTTGGTCGCAAGGTATGGTGCTGCCCGTGTACCATATGTGACGGTGTTCAATTGATAGTACTTGATTTCTGCTGTTGGGTCTTCTCTCCAAATGATGATTTGATACCGTTGATCATCTGGATGTATAAGGATCTGCCGATACATCTTCTCGATATCGGTTGTGAAGACAAATCGTGGTAACCGAAAACGTAGCAATATTGAAAATAGTTCGCTTTGTACTGTGGGCCCCGTATGCATTAAATCATTTAATGCATACCCTGTCGTGGTTTTGGCGGAGGCGTCGAACACCACTCGCAATTTGGTTGTGGTGCTCTCGGGTTTCAGAATACAGTGATGAGGAATGAAATATTTAGGAGATGGAATTGAGTCAAGATTCAACTTCTTCATGTGTCCTAATCTTTCGTACTCTTTCATAAACTCCACATATTGTTTCCGTACTTCTGGGTTCCTTTGAAGTCGACGTTCGAGACCAAGAAATCGATTGTGGGCCATCATCCTTGATTCTCCCAATGCTGCTGGATCTTCGAGAAATGGAAATTTTACTATGAAGCGCCCTTGGGAATTTTTGCGCATGTTTTGAAGAAAGTGTGCTTCACATTGTTGTTCTGCTGGTGACATACTCCTTTCAGTTGTTTCGAATTCATCCATTTTCCATAACTATTCAATTGCTTCGATTAGTGGACCATCTCTGCTATCGGTATCTGTTTTTATACCGAAAACTGCACATGTCTGTGATTCAGCCGAGGGTTCAGATGATCTACATTTTCCGCTCACAATCCAACCAAGTGAAGTGTTTTGGAGAATTGGGCCGGTAGTCATTAACTTTATATGACCAGGTACCAGGAGACTGAGGTAAAACTCGGCACCAAGCAATATGTCAATCTTACCTTGCTTACAAAAGTCTGGATCTGCCAGTTGTAAGTTGGCTGGGATCTTCCACTTTGAAGTATCAAGTTGAAGATTCGGTTGATCGGTAATAATGTTTGGGAGTACAAACGCTTCTAAATTTGTGGCAAAACTGCCATTAGTGGATTGCATTTTGACGTTAATTCTCTGAGTGACCTTCTTTTGAGCATCACCAATTCCTTCAATGCACAATGAAGCCTTGGTCGGTGCTATGGTTAGTCTTCTCATGAGACGTTCTGAGACGATGTTGACCTGCGATCCGGAGTCCAATATAGCTCTAAATTCCCCTGAATTGCCATTAGTCGCAGTGATTTTTATCTTTGCTGTTGCAAGTAGTACGTATGCTTGAGTTGGCACGTTACTTACTGCTGCTGATGAAACGGTTGCATTTGGAATGTTACTAATAGCTACATCGGCTGGTGGTATTTTTGTGGTTTGTTGCCTTTGATTTCCGGTTTCCACATGTAGCAACGTGTTGTGTTTCTTATCACACTTGCAGCAACATCTCGATTTGCAATTATTTGACGTGTGATCGGTTTTGAAACAATTGACACACAATCGTTGTTTTTTGACCCATGATTGACGTTCTGTAGATGACAGCTGTAAAAATTTCTTGCAGTAGTACAATGGATGATTACCATTTTCACATAATTTGCAGCTTTTGCTCGATGTTGTTATGGTAGACACAACTCTAGTAGGCAGTTGTGGCAATGCCGCCTTCTCCTTAAAGCTGATGGCTTCCAGTGTATGAAATTGTCCTTCAAGAAACAGCAAGAAGTCATCCACCTTTTGTAATTCCTTTGGATTTGTCAATGATTGTTCAAATCGCATGTGTGTTGCTCGATCAAGTTTCTTTAGAAGCAAATGAAAAAGGATCGGATCCCATGCTTTTGTATCAACCTCTAAGTTGTCTAAGGCCATGATGCATTCACGTGTTGTGTCGTGTAAATTCTTCATTGTTGCAGCAGTTGAGGTTCCTGATGGCTGATTCACTAACTTTTCGATTAGCGTAGCCACAATTACCCTTTTGTTGTTGTACCGTTCTTGTAATAACGTCCAAGCGGCTACATAATTGTTTTCTGTTGACGAAAAATGACTGATTAGTTTTGCCGCTTCTCCTGTAACGTTGGCCTTTAGGTACCACATTTTTTGCACTGCTGCTATTGGTTGTTTGTCGATCATTTGGGAAAACAGATCCGAGAATTGTTGCCACTTCAGGTAATCGCCATTAAACTGTGGGAGAGTTACCTTTGGGAGATGAACTGCACTTCGCATGGTTTGTTCTTGTGGCATTGTTGGATCAACGAATCTGTTACCTTGACATTGATCTGCTCTTATAGCGAGCTCTACTAGCTGATATTGTACCATTTCTTCTAGTTGTTCGTACTCCGCTTGGTCGAAGCCTGCCACTGAAGGATCTTCAAAGTGTTCCCAAAGTTCGTCGTACACCAGTTCAATTTGGGTCCAAAGATGGCTTATGTTATTTAACTTAACTTGATAAAACTGCACTGGCTGGTTTTCTTGGACTGCTTCGAGGTTTTCGAGTATTCGCTTCAATGTGCCCATTCGAGCAGTCATCTTTCGAACCAGTCCGTGTTGGGTGGAAACTCCAGATGATTCTCTCAAACTTGGTGTATTTTCTGCTACGTGTTGAGATGTTGTTGTCTTCACGGTCGATGTTCCTGGTGCTATCTGTCGAGGAGCTATGCTTGGCATGTTTTCCATCTCTTCATTTGCCTTGAACCGAGTGGCTTCTGCTTGGAAGATTTCTCGATAGTTGGTAACTATGCTGCTGATTTTATCGTAGTATCCAGATACAAAGTAGTCTTGTTGCAATGGTTGTTCTGTAACCATCCTTAACTTTCCATCTGTTGCTTCAAAGTCATCCCAACATTGTTCCAATCGTCTTAACCGCTCGTTATAGTAAGCTGAAGTTGACTTCCGCTCTGCCGAATCCTTTTTGAAGTTTTTAATAATTCGGGAGATTTCTTCACCGAGCTCCTTTTGATGATCCACTAGCTCCGATGTCGATGTCATCTTTGTATATAAATTTTCTTGTACTTGAACAGGAAAATTACGTTGACTTGAATTGAATTTTTCAGTACTTGAACTGAAAAATTATGTTGAATTGAATTGAATTTTTCAGTACTTGAACTGAAAAATTATGCTGAATTGAATTGAATTTTTCAGTACTTGAACTGAAAAATTATGTTGAATTGAATTGTTGAGTCAAAACTTGAAGGTTAATTTTATTTCGTGAAGATATTCTAGCACATAAACTAGGATATCTCGCCGGGGCCTCCAAAAATGTTAATGTATGGATTAACTTGCCAGTACTTGAACTGGAAGTTAAGGTCGAAAGGAATTTTTGATTTGAATTTCTAGTACTTGAACTAGAAATTCCCGATGAATGAAATGAAAACCAAGTTGACTCTTTTGCTTTCTGATTTCAATTAAATTTATAAACATTTATTATTGATTATTTATAACAAAATTGCATATAAGTGATCTTAATACATAACTCGTCATAATATAAATATCAAAAAATATCAATAGTAAAAAACAAACTTAAATTAATGTAAGAACGCTGGCATAGCATATTTTATGAAGCTACATATGTATATTTCAATATTAAAGCCGCGGACGGAAATTCGCAACAACACAGGTGTCGAATTTCTGTTTGCTTAATATGAACAACGATTTAAACTTGTGTCGAACAAAGTGCAGTGAACCTTTGTTCTAATTACTGCCGAATAAATAAAATACAGAATAAAATAAAGACAAATGAATGAATAAAAATTGCTATGCTAGCGTTATTAATGAATGCGTTAAAAACATTGCTGGTTACCAAAATAAATAAAAAAAATGCGTGCAGCAAAAAATATATTTTGGCCGGCATTGGCTAGCTTGTGCTAGCCACAAGTAAACTTATGTTTATTATTCTAACACCAAAATTAACTGAACCGAGAATTACAATTCAAATGACTTAAATACTAATTTGATGAATAAGAAGAAGCATAAATTTAAGGAACAAGAACAAGAACAAGAGTAATAGAATAAAGTCCAAGCTTATAGCTATGGTCTGTGAAAATGCAGCGTCTGCATTGTCCCGCTGCTCCAAGCCAAGTGTCTTCATGCGCAGCTGCCTAGGTAGGATAGGTTGATTTTGTCTGATCCTTTGGTTACGTTGGTCAACAATTGTGGAAGTGCTTGGACGCTGGTAACTGTAGATGCCGAGAAAATTCTGTCGTTCACATAAATTGTTTCATTTTCCAGTTGTACAACGTATGTGCCATCAAGGTGCCTTGAAAAGTTTTTGGAGCTAATCATCCCTCTGAAATTTGACAAAAAGATTGTGTCCCCACCAACAAGTTCAACTACTTCTTCTCCGTTGGTCTTGAAGGTACAATTAGCGTTACCACCCTTGATAATTCTTACCACACAACTGTCTTCTGGAATTTTTGTGAGAAATGCTGCCTTACAGATTTTTGAATTTCTCATCAGAAGACATCCTTCTTTTATTCCGAATGTTTCTTTCTGGTTCATGAACATTTCATCGAACGGGATATCCACCTGACTGTTGTTAATGACGGCGGCTCGTGCAAGGATATCGTTATTATTCTCTTGTTGAACCTTTGGTAAAGAAATGACATAAAGAAGCATTGTATCGTTTGCAAAAATTGTTGGGGTGGCGAATTCAAGGGCTTCGATCTCATTTTCGTATGGAAGTGTCTCAACTTCGGATAACACTTTATTCATTTCTTCACTGTCCAGAAGATTTGTGTTCACTATTCCGCTCCTAGCAATTTGGCACGCTCGAACGATTCCATAAAATAAATGATTTTTCTAAAAGGCCTTGCTCCAGCTTGGTAGTAAGTCGATTATCTATGTTGTTATGTATCATTTCAATTAGT
The DNA here is from genome assembly GCA_943735915.1 of Pherbina coryleti. NCBI lineage: Eukaryota > Metazoa > Arthropoda > Insecta > Diptera > Sciomyzidae > Pherbina > Pherbina coryleti. The sequence goes on from OX030948.1 coordinate 92,441,763, forward strand.
TTGTTGTACTTGGTGATAGCTTTGTGAGTCAGTTCAAACAATTCCTTGTTGATCTTATATTGCTGGTTGTTGTTCTCTACAATAGCCTGCTCACTACGTAACACTGTATAACAATTCACGGCGTCTGGACTTCCGGCAAGCCATTTCCATGCTGATCCTATCCAATTAATAGAGCGGGCTTCTCTCTGTTTTCTACCCCTTAATTCGTGAAGACCTTTCTGAACTCGAGTAATGTGATATTGCAGCAGGGAAAGGGTATCGTCCGTAGTTGATATGTTTTTTGCCGCTTCGTCAATCTCTGATGTCAGCTTCTCGAATCGTGCCAGGTCGATAGCATGTACGAGGTTGAAATGACCATTGAGGATATAACCATTACCTTTCTTTAAGGTAACTAGGGGAGACTTGTATTCGTAAAGATGGAGAGCGCATACTGCCTTCAAAGGTAGTGGTTTGTGATGATAAGGTGGAATCTTCCAATATCTTATTATTATAGTAATTATATAAAGATAAAACTTAAATTAGTACATCTTACTTTATCTCACTCTGATTATTCAATATTAAAGGTTTTACTCGTTAATATTCTGAAAAATAATTTAAAATTAGTTGAAATTAATTCTTTTACGACAATTCTGGAAAAATTGTAACGAAGCTCCCGGTCTTCCGGGTCTATAGCTGAGGTAAGCTCGCCGGGATTCCAAGGTCCGATACAAAATTTATAGTAAAAAAATGTGAAACGTGCAGTAGTAGTAGGTTTTTATTTTATATTGGGGTTTTATTCCCTGGATGATGGGATTACGCGTGGTCTTGCGGCGAATGTTGTACGGGAACTCGATGCTGTTCTCGACTAGCAGCAGGTGTGGCTCGTGTCCGTCGGTGCATTGGTCCGTCTCTGTACTCCTATTTCAGTGACGGATCTGACGACCTGAGCACTGAGACAGCTCCTGCTTAGAGTGATCCTGATCTGACGACCCAGAGCACTAATACGATCCTGCTTAGAGTGATCCTGATCTGACGACCCAGAGCACTGATACAAAACTCCTAAGTATGCCTTACAATACTTCTCCTACTTATAGTGATCCTGATCTGACGACCCAGATCACTGATACGCTCCTACTTAAAGTGATCCTGATCTGACGACCCAGAGCACTGATGCTTCTCCTACTTATTTTTGGATCTTATGATCCCTACGTCTGACACTAGTCCTACTTAAGTGATCCTGATCTGACGACCCAGAGCACTGATACCTAGTACGTCTAAACCCTAACTAGGTCCTGACTGTCCTTCCGTCCTGTGTTGTCCACACCTTACCTGCTGGTAGCCTTCAGGTCCTTCTGCTCACTCAATTCTTCAGCCCAGCGGCCTTTTTCCTTTTCAGCAACTGGCGCGTCTTGAGCGCGCGGTGGTTTCCTCAGTAACTGGCTTTTGGCACGTCTTATGTGCTTGGTGGGTTCTCAGCAACTGCTTCTCGGCACGTCTTGTGCGTTCGGTGGTTCCTCAGCAACTTTATTTGCACGTCTTGTGCGCTCGGTGGTTCCTCAGCAACTTATTTGCACGTCTTGTGCGCTCGGTGGTTCCTCAGCAACTAACTCTTGCGGCCTTTGCCGGCTAGCATCAAGCTCGATCGACTCAATCGCATTGAGTGCTTTACGTATTGGTTTGTGTGTGCGTTTGTTTGCTTTCCCTGCTTTCGCTTGCACTCAATTTCTCATACTCTGAACCTTGGTGTTCAAATTGCATTAGCTTGTGTCTGCTTGTTTGTGTGTATGTTTGTCTCTCTGTTTTCGCTCACTATGTTGTTGCTCGATGTTTTGCCGCATTGACCGTTTGCATTAGCTTGTGTCTGCTGGTTTGTGTGTATGTTTGTCCCTCTGTTTTCGCTCACTATGTTGTTGCTCGATGTTTTGCCGCATTGACCGTTATCCCATCATCGTTGTTTTTACAATTTTGTTCTTAAATATATAACATAATATGTAATTATGATTATTGATTCTATACATAGCTAAAGCTTCTACAGGGTGAGTACAATAACTAAGTCTTAATTTTAAAAAATATAAGCGATTTTTATCAAAGATAATCAAACATAAAATCATAAGTAATTTAACTTAATTCATTAGAAAAAATGTAAATATAAGGATTTTAAATAGGTTTAATTCATACACTAAGAAATAGAATATGAAGATATACATATATCAAAAATACTCTGTTAGTGTTTCGGCCAGCGTTTTGTGTGCGCAAAAGTTGCGTAGCCAAGTTTTGCTCGTCACACTCCCCTCTTACTTCGCCGGGGTGTCGATGCTGAAGCTAACTTCTCCGGCCCGGTTTATTGTAATTCTATACATGACTCCGTTCACCTCTCTCCGTCGGGACATGCGGTTTCGTCGACCTCTTGTCTGCTGCATTCTTTGGATCTCGACCTCAAATGCTTCTTCGGTCGTCAGCGCGATTTCGGCCGCATCATGTCTTGCGTGTAGCCCAGTTTCTTCAAGACCTTTTTGGGGCGTTGAGATCTCGTCGATTTTCAGGTTTTCAATTTTCTGTATTTCTTGTAGTTGACTGGTTATGCACGCGTCGCACGACATCATAATTGTTGACTTAGATGTCGCTGCCCCTGTTGGCTTCTTCACAGTTGTTAACGCAGGTGTCGCTGCCTTTGCTGACTTCCTCACAGTTGATAACGCAGGTGTCGCTGCCCTTCTTGACTTCTTCACAATTTTAGACGCTGTTGTCGCTGCCCTTGCTGAGTTCTTCACAGTTGATAACGCAGGTGTCGCTGCCCTTCTTGACTTCTTCACAGTTGATGACGCATGTGTCGCTGCCCTTATTGATTTCTTCACAGTTGTTAACGCAGATGTCGCTGCCTTTGCTGACTTCATCACATTTATTTCCGGTGGTGTTGCTGTTTTCTTTAACATATTCATATTCACCGCCGAAGGTGTTGTTGTTCTCTTTAAAGTTGATGACGCAGGTGCTGCTGCCCGTCTTGATGGTGCAGGTGCTGCTGCGCTGGCAGTTGGTGATGCAGGTGCTGCTGCGCTGGCAGTTGGTGATGCAGGTGCTGCTGCGATGGCAGTTGGTGACGCAGGTGCTGCTGCGACCTTTAATTGCTTCTTCGTATTCGCTGCTGAGCTCTTCACAGTTGGTAACGCAGGTGTCGCTGCGACGACAGTTGATGATGCAGGTGCTGCTGCGCTGGTAGTTGGTGACGCAGGTGCTGCTGCGCTGGCAGTTGTTGACACAGGTGCTGCTGCGACGGCTGACTTCTTTTTGCTTGTTGCTGTCCTCTTCACAGTTGGTAACGCAGGTGTCGCTGCAACGGCAGTTGATGATGCAGGTGCTGCTGCTCTGGCAGTTGGTGACGCAGGTGCTGCTGCAACGGCTGACTTCTTTCTACTTATGGCTGTCTTCTTCACAGTTGGTAACGCAGGTGTCACTGCGACGGCAGTTGATGATGCAGGTGCTGCTGCTCTGGCAGTTGGTGACGCAAGTGCTGCTGCAACGGCTGACTTCTTTCTACTTATTGCTGTCTTCTTCACAGTTGGTAACGCAGGTGTCGCTGCGATGGCAGTTGATAATGCAGGTGCTGCTGCGCTGGCAGTTGATGATGCAGGTGCTGCTGCTCTGGCAGTTGGTGACGCAGGTGCTGCTGCGATGGCAGTTGGTGACGTAGGTGCTGCTGCTCTGGCAGTTGGTGACGCAGGTGCTGCTGCGATGGCAGTTGGTGACGCAGGTGCTGCTGCGACGGCAGTTGGTGACGCAGTTGCTGCTGCGACGCGATGGCTGACTTCAATTGGCGTATCCTTTCTTGGTGTGTTTCGTAACTTGAGGTTAAAATCTCCGCATTGTATTGACGTTCCAATGCCGGAGAGAAAATCCATTCCTAGGATTAGGTCATCTATCACTTCTGGAAGAACTAGAATCGATGCTTGAAATCTATGATTTCCTAGTGAGACTTCCACCTTCAGTGCCTCGGTAACCTTCTGTGTACTTCTGTTGGCCATACAGATTTGGGTTGTAACCGGGACGATATTGGTGGGAGTCCGTAGTTTGTCTGCTAAATGTTTGCTGATGAAACTTCGCGTGGCACCCGTATCTAAAGTAGCCTCGATCCAAACGTCGTCGAGCGCTACTGTGGCGATGATGAGACCTTTTTCGGCGCGCAGTTTTGGTGTGGAGGTCTTGTAGAGCTTGGACCCCACTCTCCTTCGATGTGGAGTGGGCCGCTGGCAGTTCCGTACTAAATGACCATCCCGTCTGCATCGCCGGCAAGCTGTTCGACTGCCCACATAGGTGTCAGGTCCGGTGAAGCTACGTTTCAGCTGCTCTTTTCGTCTCTTAAATTCTGGGTGGGTCCACATCTCGTTTGGCCTATCCAAGTCTTCAAAATCACTGGCCAGGCTGATCAACTCGGAGAGGCTCTTGAATTCTCGGCGTTTTATGTAGAGCTGTAGTTCACGTTTGCTGTTCCTGTAGATTCTCTCTAGCCGTTGTTGCTCACTTAGACTGGCGTGTCGCATCAAATTCTGCATGGCAATAACGTAGTCCTTGAACCTCTCACCTGGAAGTTGTTGCCGTTGACGAATGTCATCTTCCAGCCTCTCGAAAAACCTTGCTGGCAAGAAGAATTCAAGAAAGTCAGCTTTGAAGTTCACCCAACATCTCCAGTGCTTGTTGTTGTTCCGTAACCAGCAGAGTGCTTGCCCATCTAATAACTCTGGCATGCTTTTCGGCAACCAGTCGGTGTCCACGCTGTAGACCTCTGCCAGCTCTTCAACACGTTCAATGAATGCAAGTGGGTCCTCATCGCCATGGTACCTTACTGACCATCTCTTCACCATCTCTATGACGTCTCCATGATAAATTATTCGTGGAGTATCCCTCTGTGCATCGGAGTAGACCCATCGTTGTGGCTGGTATTGTTGTGTATTCTCAGTAGGTCCTGGTAGTGCTCCGGCCTTCGGCGTGCCAGCAATTTCTGGCGATGGTATCGACAGCATTATGGGATTGATTGCGTTAGCTGTGCTAGGTACCGCTCCTCCTGGTGAGCTTCCTCGCTTATGTGTGTCTTTCAAATCTGCGGTCTTGTCCATGATGATTTTAAAATGATGATTTCTCTTTTTTTTCTGTTAGTACTTTTTTTTTAAATATTTTTTCTATATTTTTTTTCTCTTTTTTTTAACTTCTTGGCTTTAATCTACTTTTTTTCTCTTTAATTTTTTTTCTTATCCTTTTTTTTTTTTTAACTCTTTTCCTTTTTTTTTCTTAATTTCTTTTATTTTATAAATATCTTTTTTTTTCCTTAAGTATTTTTTTTTTTCTTCTTAATTCTTTCCTTCTTTTTTTTTTCTTAATTCTCTTTATTTTCAAAATGTAATAACAATTTAATTTCTTTTATTTTTAATCAGCAAATACAAAAAACTTTTAGGGTGCGCAATAAGCGTTTCGAAAATTTTTCTTATCCCAAACTTTTCTTGCGAAGATTCGCACGTAATCTTATCAATTGATTTACTACTAACTGCGCGTCCCTGCTCGGGCGCCATGTAACGAAGCTCCCGGTCTTCCGGGTCTATAGCTGAGGTAAGCTCGCCGGGATTCCAAGGTCCGATACAAAATTGATAGTAAAAAAATGTGAAACGTGCAGTAGTAGTAGGTTTTTATTTTATATTGGGGTTTTATTCCCTGGATGATGGGATTACGCGTGGTCTTGCGGCGAATGTTGTACGGGAACTCGATGCTGTTCTCGACTAGCAGCAGGTGTGGCTCGTGTCCGTCGGTGCATTGGTCCGTCTCTGTACTCCTATTTCAGTGACGGATCTGACGACCTGAGCACTGAGACAGCTCCTGCTTAGAGTGATCCTGATCTGACGACCCAGAGCACTAATACGATCCTGCTTAGAGTGATCCTGATCTGACGACCCAGAGCACTGATACAAAACTCCTAAGTATGCCTTACAATACTTCTCCTACTTATAGTGATCCTGATCTGACGACCCAGATCACTGATACGCTCCTACTTAAAGTGATCCTGATCTGACGACCCAGAGCACTGATACTTCTCCTACTTATTTTTGGATCTTATGATCCCTACGTCTGACACTAGTCCTACTTAAGTGATCCTGATCTGACGACCCAGAGCACTGATACCTAGTACGTCTAAGCCCTAACTAGGTCCTGACTGTCCTTCCGTCCTGTGTTGTCCACACCTTAAATGCTGGTAGCCTTCAGGTCCTTCTGCTCACTCAATTCTTCAGCCCAGCGGCCTTTTTCCTTTTCAGCAACTGGCGCGTCTTGAGCGCGCGGTGGTTTCCTCAGTAACTGGCTTTTGGCACGTCTTATGTGCTTGGTGGGTTCTCAGCAACTGCTTCTCGGCACGTCTTGTGCGTTCGGTGGTTCCTCAGCAACTTTATTTGCACGTCTTGTGCGCTCGGTGGTTCCTCAGCAACTTATTTGCACGTCTTGTGCGCTCGGTGGTTCCTCAGCAACTAACTCTTGCGGCCTTTGCCGGCTAGCATAAAGCTCGATCGACTCAATCGCATTGAGTGCTTTACGTATTAGTTTGTGTGTGCGTTTGTTTGCTTTCCCTGCTTTCGCTTGCACTCAATTTCTCATACTCTGAACCTTGGTGTTCAAATTGCATTAGCTTGTGTCTGCTTGTTTGTGTGTATGTTTGTCCCTCTGTTTTCGCTCACTATGTTGTTGCTCGATGTTTTGCCGCATTGACCGTTATCCCATCATCGTTGTTTTTACAATTTTGTTCTTAAATATATAACATAATATGTAATTATGATTATTGATTCTATACATAGCTAAAGCTTCTACAGGGTGAGTACAATAACTAAGTCTTAATTTTAAAAAATATAAGCGATTTTTATCAAAGATAATCAAACATAAAATCATAAGTAATTTAACTTAATTCATTAGAAAAAATGTAAATATAAGGATTTTAAATAGGTTTAATTCATACATTAAGAAATAGAATATGAAGATATACATATATCAAAAATACTCTGTTGGTGTTTCGGCCAGCGTTTTGTGTGCGCAAAAGTTACGTAGCCAAGTTTTGCTCGTCACAAAATATTAAAAAATAATTCAAATTAGATAGATTTGAATAAGGAATATTCTGAAAGAATTTAAAAAATTAGATTAAAATATATTCTGAAAAAATATCAAAAATTAGTTCAAATTGAAAACAGTCTGAAAAAATATCAAAAATTGGACTAAATTGAAAATATTCTGAAAAAAATATTAAAAATTAGTTTAAATTAAAAATATTCTGAAAAAATATCAAAAATTAGATTAAATTGAAAATTGTTCTGGAAAGTGATTAGAAATTAGTTAAAATTAGAAGATTGCTCTCTTAGATATAATTATGGTAATTAATTTTTTGTTTTCGTTTTCTTTTTTCTTATATAGCTTAATTCTTCGTCCATTTTGGACATTTTTATTTTCGATTGTGTTTTCATTAATTTAAAATTCAACTTATTCTTTGAAGAATTTCTTTCCTGAAAAGCAAGAACTTTTGTCTAGCGGGAGTCGAACCCTGGTGATTCCTCACCCACTGTTTGCTAGAGCAAAGCTTGAGCTTTTATTGTTTTATACATATAAACATATAAATCTTGGTTCCTTTCGGACGTTTTTATATCATTTACAATTAAAAAATTCTTTAATTATTTTATATTTCTTATATGGGCCTTATGAATTTTTCGCCTAGTCAATGTTGTGACTGTGACATTATTGTCGACGGCAACAATTTCTTTTTTATAGAGTGGCTTTTGTTTGCCCTTTATTTGTTTGTCTTTTACAAAAATTACTTCACCCCCACTATATTTTCGGGGTTGCACCCTTTTACAATTTATTCTTAGATTTCTTATTCTTTCGTTTTCCCTTATAAGCCCCCTTAAGTCTTCATTCAGTTTCTGTTGAAAATTGCTCACCAATTGATAATTTATTCTCTCGCTTCTATTCAAAAATATATCACTCGGCCTTCTCCTCGTAACGGAATGAATGGAATTATTGTACCTATCTACCGCCACATTCATGAGTTCTCTAGGGGACAAACGGGTACTTTCATTCTTCAGAGACCTGTAAATTTCAAGGATGGTCGAATGAGCCCTTTCAACCTGTCCGTTTACTTCACTCTTTTGAGTGGGTGTACGATAAAATTCTATCCCTAGGGATGCCACATAGTTCGTTATCAAGGGGCTTGACAACCCCCTCTCATCATCGGTAACAATCATCTTAGGGACTGTGAAGTAGTGCAGTAGCTTAATCAGTTTTTTTTTTTCAAATGAACAGCGGATTTATTTTTAATGTAAAATAACTTTAGAAATTTGGAAAATGTCAATGTGAATGTCAATGTGAAGTATTTCGCAAGAATAGGAAGGTATTGGTGTTGGTTGCAATTTAGGTTTTTGCGGATGTCTTTCGTATTTACTTAATCGACAAATTTCACACTGTTTGGTATAATCCCTGATTTGCTGGCTCATTTTGGGAAAATAATAATTATTCCTGTTTCCTAAAGCATAGGTGAGTGGCTGATGGTCGGTAAAAATCCTAATTTTCCGTGCTCCATATAAATACGACCTAAGGTTATCGAGGGCCCACACTATTGCCAGCATCTCCTTCTCGTTTGTAGCATAATTTTCTTCCGTTTTGCTTAGAGATCTGGAAATGTAGGCAATTGGCTTGTCTATACCGGGCTCCCCTTGTGACAAAACAGCACCTATTGCGTAATTCGAAGCATCGGTGGTTAGGTTAAATGGTTTATTGAAATCTGGGAAAGCAAGTATTTCCGAAGAAGTTAAGAGCTCCTTTAAATTATTGAATGCGACCATTGCCTCCTTATTTAATGTAATTGAAATTTTCCTAGATTGGTTCGCTTTTACTCGAGAGTTTTCGTTTCGTGTGAGATTGGTGAGTGGTTTAGCAACTTTTGCATAATCTTGAATGAATTTTCTATAATAGAAAGTTAACCCAAGAAATGACTTCAGTTCCTTCAAATTTGTTGGGGGTGTGATACGCTGGATTACCTTTTTTTTCGGGTCGGCTTTAATTCCTTCAGACGTTATCAGATATCCTAAAAATTCTACCTCTGTTTTAAAAAATTGAGTTTTATCTAAATTTACCCTTAGGTTTGCTTCTTGGAGTCGTGCAACATCTGTAGAAATATATAACAGATGCTCTTCTTCGGTTTTAACCTTGTTAATTATCAACGAAAATTGATGATTTACGGCGGCGTAAAACTCATCTAACCTCATTCCCCGTTGGGTAAGGGCATTGAGGTGGTGCTCTAATGTCCTTATGTCCCTTTTATCTGCGTAATGCAGGGAAAGACATTGTTTAATTAATACCCAATCGTTGTCGAAAAGGTTATATGAAATTAGAGCAGCATCGGCAGCACCTCTAATCTTCTGCCTGATGCTCTCTAGGATAGCTCTATATATGGGTTTTGACCGGACTATACTGTAGTCCTTCAGTATTCCCTCCACATTATGCACCCACGACACATAATGTGTAGGGTTACCGTCGAAGGTCTGCAACTCCTTGACGAAATCTGGAAGTTTGCTAATTTCCTTCAGATCGGACTCGGTACTTGGTCGCCGTAATGGAGGGGTAAAATTCAAATTCGACGCACTACCTACACTTCTAGGTGGTTCATTTGCCCTTTGTTCGAGCACCTTTATTTTACTTAGAGCCGTATTTACGGCTCCAGTAAGCTCAGTTATGGCTTGTTTAATCTCCTCCATTCCGTCGCGAGAAAAAATTTAATCAAAATTATGTGATAAATGAAATTTGCCTCAAGCCGAAATCAAAGACGCTCAAATTTGAGGCACAAGTTGCACGGTGCAAGTGATTATTCAAAAATGTTAAAATTTTCTTAGTGGCAATAATTAGCAAGAGAGCAACGGTTTATTATATTATCAAGAAGACTTAATGGTACTTACATACAAATGTTCATTTTATTTTTATCCCGTTTTCAGGTTGTTTTTTCAGCTGTTCGTTGCTTTTATCTGGTTTTGGTTTTTGTTCCAATCCTCGTGAAGATGTCTGCAAAGAAATCTGGGTTCATGATCTGTTTTTTCTTGGACCGATGCATTCGCCACACTTCCATTTGCGTTCTCTGCAATATGTTCTTATGTGAATATTGCAGACTGGTTACTTGCTTTTTTATGTTTTCCCACTATCTGGAGGGACTGTGTAATCCTTTTTAGAAGCTGCCCATCAGCGACTTACTCAGACACAGTTGACCTCACGCCCCGCCAATAACCATCTGACACTTTTTGTTAGCAGAGTGTCCTGGAATATTGGTTGTGAGGAGATAGTTTTTTCCTAACAATAAGCTAGAGGGCCCCCCTTTCGGAGTGAATCGCAGCTTATTTTCCACGAAAGCTAATCAAACTGGAGGGTCCCCCTTTCGGAGTGAATCGCAGTTTGTTCCCCCCCGCAAGTTACCAGTAACGCCAGGATAGTGTCAGGCAGAATGTTTCGGTCCCTGCTCGGGCGCCAGTTCACGCGTTTCCTCCGCGTTTGTCAAAAAATATATTTTGGCCCCACGGGCCAATAAATAAAACTCACAATTTCGTATACAAGTAAACTTATGTTTATTGTTCTAACACCAAAATTAACTAAACCGAGAATTACAATTCAAATGACTTAAATACTAATTGGATGAATAAGAAGAAGCATAAATTTAAGGAACAAGAACAAGAGTAATAGAATAAATTCTATAAGCTTATATCTATGGTCTGTGAAAATGCAGCGCCTGCATTTTACCACTGCTCCAAGCCAAGTGTCTTCATGCGCAGCTGCCTAATAGCTTAATCGTCACGTACGGCGCTCGGGTTACATGTCTTGGTTGCTGTCGTCTGTCGTTGACTTTCACTTACACATTTATTTAAAAAAGTTATTATTTAAGATTTCAAAATTGACATTTTTTATTAATCAATAATTTTGTATATTAGATTATTATAAAAATTGTATTCAAACGTTGAAGTCATAAAAAATAAAATTGAAATAAAATTTTATTATATACATACGAGTAACAACAAAAAACAGGAGCTGTTTTCAAAAAAATTTTTAGATACAAGAAGTTATTATTTTTTTTTTTAATTTATACAGTAGACGCTCGAAAATTATAACTCTCGGAAATTCGAATCCTTCGGAAATTAGAACTAGCGTTTTTAATACATTACACGCTCTGAAACAACAACAACAACAACAACAACAACAACAACGTAGATATGCTCTATATTTCCACAACGCAGGTGGTTTGCGCACAAAGACAAATATCTTGTTCTCTTCCGCTGCCTCACATGATTTCGACCTTATCGCGATCACTGAGACATGGTTAACTTCTCATTTTTTGTCGACCGAACTGTTTGATTCCAACTTCGAAGTTTATCGCCGAGACCGGGTCTTACGTCCAGATGTCACCAGGGGCGGTGGCGTTTTAATTGCTGTAAACTCTGCACTCAGAAGCAAACAAATGCAACTGCCAAGGAATGTTGACAACATCGAGCAAATTTGTGTTGCAGTATCATTCAGCGCGGATCGCCTCAATTCGATCACTGAAATAGTTTGTATTTTAAGTTATATTCCACCAACTAATGACATTCATGCATACAATGACCATTTATTTAATATCAATTTTATCGTTAATTCACTCCTTCCGCAGCAAACTCCATGCATATTAGGGTATTTTAACTTGGGTAATATCGAATGGAATTTGTGCGATAATAATCAAACATTGATTCCTTTTAACTTAAAAAATGACATTGAATTGAATTTCTGCGACTCAATGTTTTCACTTGGTCTATTTCAAATCAACTCTTTCAAAAACGACATAAATCGAATTTTAGATTTAATTTTTATGAATAATGATATTAAATATGAGTTATTTAAATGTGAAATACCCTTAACATCCGAATCAGTGCATCACAAAGCATTAATGCTCTTTTTCAGCTTTTATGAAATCATGAATAATCAAGTGAATGATTTAAGTACAGCTACTCACACTCAAAGTGGGACACCGCGTATATCTGAGTTTAGCGTCAAAAATAAAAGTTCAATCTCATGTTACACATTTTTTTCTTATATTCATTTTTTTAACAGACAAAAATCACAACGATTAGTTAAAAAATAAAATTGAATTCAATGACAAACAGAAAAATTTCAATGTTTATATTTGTAATTCTTTTTATGGAATCCACACTCAATCTGGGACACCTGAAAGAGTGTATGCGAATTTTGGAGAAAGGGGAGTGTTTTTAATATTTTGTTGATTTGCCGTTGCTTTCAATCAATGCTTAAAGACGTCGTGGCATGCTTTCAACTAGTTTTTTGCAGAAAGATGGCTCAATATTTTGCCATTCCTCTGTTACTGCTTCTTTTAAGGCAGCAATGCTTTTAACGTTCCTTTTAGCCACTCTTTTCTTCAATTCCGCCCACAAGTGATCTATAAGGTTAAGGTCCGGTGACTGTGTGGGTGTGGCAAGCATTTTAGGACAATTACAAAGCAACCAGTTTCTTGCGTTCCACGACTTATGCATAGGATCGTTATCTTGGTAAAATACAAGAGTGCCTTTTATGCCAAGCTAGTCTGCGCTCTCACGAAAATTTTCTTTTAAAATGTCAATATAATATTTTCCGTCCATTATACCTTTTACAAAATGTATTTTGCCAACGCCTGACGCAGACATGCAGCCCCAAATCATAAGAGAGCCTCCACCATATTTAACCGTTTTCTTAATTGCTTTGTACTCAAATTCCTTACACGGCTTTCGCCAAGCAAATCGCTTACCATCCGGACCGAAAATATTAATTTTGGTCTCATCTGTGAATAGGACCTATAGGTGAAAAATAACGATGAAAATAATGAATGCTTGAAAACCCAGCAAATATACGTTCGACCAAAAACTGGCATCTTTGCTTTCCTGCTCTTTGGCGAATTTATATCTGAGCTGACGATTTACTTCCGATATCAGAGGCTTACGACGAGCGGCTCTACCAGGCAAATCATTACTTCTTAAAAGAACGACGCACTGTTTCTGGGCTCACGTCAAGATTTTTCACATCACAGCAGATCGTGTTTTATTTCTTTTAGAAGAAATCACGCATCTCGGTCTGATATCTTTTTCCTACTTGCAGCATTTCTGTTTTTGTTTTCAACACGGCCCGTTCTTCCACGGTTTGGCACGGTATCTTTTTATTATATTAAAAACGGTAGACATTTTTTCGGCAACTAAATCACCGATTTCTCTAACCGACATGCCCTTTTTATAATTATTAACAACAATTTGTCGTTCTTCAACTGTTATCTGACCTTTTGACATGATAATAATTGCAGACATTAATGTAACCGCATTAACATATTATAAGAGACTAATTTAAGCTACTGAAACTTGAGTATGCGAACTTAAATAGCGGGACTTGACGAAGTTTTATAACTGTCCCATTTTGAGTGAGATATACATAAAAAGAGTGCAAGTGCAAGCATTTGAATTTGTTGTTGTTGTGCCTTGCCTATATTGATTTTTTTTATGTTTTTGTTTTTATTTTTGTTCAGTTACATAAAGTCTGTAAGAACATTTTTTTTAATGTTATCTTGGATTTTTATTTTTTAAACTTAACCCAATAGCAGTGTATTTATATGCGGTGTCCCACTTTGAGTGTGAGTAGCTGTATCTCTTATGATTTATATAAAGCCAATTATGAGTCTTTGAATGATTATTTTTATTCTATTGATTGAAGCTATGAAATTGGCTCAAGAGACATAAAAAATATGTATCTTACATTTAAGAAAATTTTAGAAGAGGGATTAAATTAATATGTTCCTTTAAAAAAACCTAAACGTACAAACAAACTGCCATGGTACAATCACAGACTGTCTCAGCTTAAAAATTTAAAAAATAAGGCACATAATTCAAAAAATTCAACTCTGATGAAGATAAAATTATATTTGTACGGCTCAGACGTGAATTTGAGTTTTTATCAAACTTTTTATATAAAAATTATTTAAGTTTAATGGAACAAACTATAAAATACAACCCTAAGTCTTTTTGGACTTTTTATAATTCCAAGCGTAAATGCTCTGGATTTCCTAAATCCATGGAATTCAGAGGCATTAAAGCGAACAATAATAAAGATATCTGTGAACAGCATACGCCAGCAGCATAATACTTTTGTAGAATATAGTGCCACTGCGTCTCAAATCAACAGCTCGGATGATCTTCTCCATCATTAGGTTGAAAAAGTCGCACGATAGGGAATCACCTTGTCTGAAACCTCGTTTGGTATCGAATGGAGGAGTGAGATCCTTCCCGATCTTAAATGTGCTGCTGGTGTTACTCAGTGTCATTCTGCAAAGACGGATGAGCTTTGCAGGAATACCAAATTCAGACATGGTGGAATATAAATTATTCCTTATTGGACTGTCGAAGGTGGCTTTGTAATCGACAGAAACATGGTGTGTGTAGATTTTTTTTCTAGGGTCTTCTCTAAGATTTGTCGTAGCGTAAATATGTGGTCTATGGTGGATTTTCCAGGTCTGAAGCCACACTGATAAGGTCCAATCAGCTGGTTTACAATGGACTTCAGTCTTTCACATAGTACGCTCGACAGGACCTTATATGCGATATTAAGATGGCTTATCCCACGTTAGTTGGCGCAAATGGTGGAATCGCCTTTCTTGTGGATTGGGCAGAGCATACTAAGGTTTCAATCATTTGGAATGCATTCCTCAGACCATATTCTGCATAGAAGCTCATGAATGCATATAAGTAGAGCTTCGCCTCCATTCTTGAATAGCTCAGCAGGTAAGCCATCGGCGCATGCCGCTTTGTTGTTTTTAAGCCGTGCTATAGCTTTCAAGAGGCGTCCGTGAAGTAGTTGTGGCTTCCGTGGCGTAGTTGGTTAAAGTGCGTGGCCGCTATGTCAACGAACCTGCAGACCCAAGTTCGAACCCCAGCAGCGACAGAAAATTATTTGAGTTAAAATAATTTTTCTGTAAATTATTTGAGTTAAAATAATTTTTCTGTACGACCGTCACCTCCCTGCAGACAATGGCAAACCTCAGAGAGTAATCAAAATGCCATGTAAAGCTTCTTGAGAATAAGAACATTTTCATTCATCGCCGTTCGGAGTCGGCGTTAAGCCTGTAGGTCCATTTCTCGGTCAATTGTTTACAAACTTAATAACACGCACAACACAATTGATCATAAGAAGCTAGGTCAAAGTCCTTTCAAGGGCTGAAATGGCCAGTTATTTATTTTATTTTTTTTTTTATAGCTTTCAAGACTTCACTATGGTCGGGCAGCGGAACTTCAATGCTGTCGTCCACAATTGGGGATTCCGGGATATCATCTCTATTGGTGGGATTGATGTCGTCGTCACCATTCAGAAGTGATTCCCTCCACATCATCAGTGTACTCTGGATATCTGTCACTAGATTCCCGTTTTTATCCTTGCAGGAAGAGGCCCCGGTCTTGAAACCATCGGAAATTTGAAATTTTCGGACCTCATTCCTGTCACCATA
Organism: Pherbina coryleti; assembly: GCA_943735915.1. NCBI lineage: Eukaryota > Metazoa > Arthropoda > Insecta > Diptera > Sciomyzidae > Pherbina > Pherbina coryleti. The sequence continues at coordinate 92,457,292 of OX030948.1, forward strand.
CATCTCAATTTTCTCGCACTCACGCATTTCCGCTTTTCTCTTCTTTCACCTGAAAATGCTTCTCTCTTCCCTCCTCTTCTCTTTGTATCGCTCCTTAGCAGCACGCGTTGCAACGCCTTGACTGCAGGGTGGCTTTGAAGGCGGCGTCTTTTTCTGCAGTGTCCTCGCGACACTCCTGGTCGTGCCACTGGTTTCAGCGAGGGCGGTGATAGCCAATCACCTCTTCGGCAGCCCAACGCATAGAGTGGGAGATATGATTTCACTGCGAGCGTATATCGTCGATCGGAGGAGTGCTTTCTTGAAGCAGGAGTGGGAGTCGAGTAGTGAAGTCTTCGGCTGTTTGTTTTGATTGCAGCTTTTCGACGTCTACCTTTCTCTGTGCTGGATTGCGCGCAGTCTTGGTTGCGCACAGACGTGTACGGATCTTGGCTGCGACAAGATAATGATCCGAGTCTAAATTGGCACCACGGATCGTGCGTACATCTAAAACACTGGAAGAGTGCCTTCGGTCAATCAAAACATGATCAATTTGGTTGCGCGTCTTTTGAGCAGAAGACAGCCAAGTGGCTTTATTAATATTAAGATGCTTGAATCTAGTGCTACTAACGACCATGTTTCGCGCTGCGGCAAAGTCGGTAAGCCTCCTTCCGTTTTCGGAGGTATTGTGGAGGCTAAACTTTCCGACTGTCAGACCAAAGATATTTTCTTTTCCCATCTTGGCGTTGAAGTCACCAAGCACGATTTTTATGTCGTGGCGTGGGCTGCTGTCATAGGCCTCTTCAAGGCGCTGGTAGAAGCTGTCTTTGGTCTCATAGTCTTTGTCTTCTGTTGGAGCATGCGCACACTAAGGGAAATAATGCATATTAACATTACCCACGCCTGAGTATCAATTTTATTTAAATATTTACGTGGATAAATCAAATATTTTCCTTACAACTCGTTTTTCCCCGTATTTGAATTTTATTTATACCACACACGTACACACATATTCCATACAAGCAAGCAGCAACAGCATCGCACACGTACACACATATTCCGACAAGCAGCAACAGCATCGCACTCTGTTCTCTTGCAGTTGCAACCTTAGTTCTTATAGTTCTCATTTCGTTTTTGTTGGAAGAGTAATATAACAGAAATATTTGGTCGTACATATGAGCGATTGCTTATGCGATTATGTAGGTTGGAGTAACAACTCGACATTTTCCCACTAAATTGTCGCACAGATTGTCATTTGCCTGCATATATTGCTTTATAATTTTTCGTTTTATAGTTTTATATTATTTATGACATTTGGTGCCATAATATTGCTCCGGCTGTCAAAAATAGTATAATATCAAGGAACGAAAAAAGAAAATAAAGTAACCATGCTAATGGCATTAATGGACGCAGCTCGTGAGAAATATTTGAATATATTGTTTTTTAATTTCAATATTTTTTATATGAATTTCATTTAGATGTGATAGTTTTATTTTCAAATAGTAAATTTTTAAAAGATATTTAAAAAATTCGTGCATAAATTTAATTTATTTTTTTATTATTTCTGTTTAAATATTTTAATATTTTATTTAATTAAAAAAGTTTTTAAATGAATTTTAAATATTTACGTAGTCGATTTATGCAAATGCGTTATTGGTGCAAAAATGACTCGCTTTTTGGATAAATTAAAAAAGTTTTTGGATAAATTTAATATTTTTTTCCCTAAGTGCACACATCAGGCTTATATTGAAAAATTTTGCCTTGAAACGGATTATGGCAAGTCGCTCGTTCACAGGTGTGAATCGCAGGACATGATGCCGTAGTCTCTTGCCAACCATGAATTCGCATCCAAACTCGTGTTTTTTTTTGTTCATCGACTTTCTCGAAAAGGGAAAAAACAATCGACATCGAAAATCGGCCCCATTTAAAGAAGAAAAAAAATTCTTTTTCACCAAGACAATGCACCGTGTCACAAATCGATGAAAACGATGGCGAAAATCCACGAATTGGACTTCGAATTGCTTCCTCATCCACCGTATTCGCCAGATTTGGCCCCCAGCGACTACTGGCATTTTGCTGACCTCAAAAAAATGCTTGCCGGCAAGAGACTTGGCTCCAATGAAGAAGTGATGGCTGACTCTGAAGCGTATTTTCAGTCGAAGCACAAATTGGTCCACAAAACCGGTATTGAAAAGTTAGAAAAGCGGTGGAATGAATGTATTGCTCTTGAAGGAACCTATGTTGATGAAGAAAGAAGAATATTTGCAAAAAAAGTTTTTTTAATACTTAGTCTCGGGATTTATTGGACCATGTGTTACTATTTATATTTCGGGAACTGGTAACACTAATGTCAATAGCTAAAATCTGACATTACCATAATAAATTTGACATTTGTTACCATAAATGTACTCACAACGCTTTGATGCACGAGTGCTATTCATTTTGCTTACAGTGAGTTAAGAAAATCAATTTGTTCAAAAAATGGAAATTTCAAGAGAATTGTTTCCTTGGATTATTTTTTCGACGTGGATTATATCAAGAATGTATCGATGAACTCAGTTCTTTGTATGACGATAAAACACCATCAAAAACCACAGTATTTCGCTGATATAGTGAATTCAATCGTGGTCGTAGTTCGGTCGCCGACGAATTCCGTGAATGTCGTCCAAAATTGTTTATTGTGCCACAAAACATAAATAAATAAATTAAATGTTCTCGTCTCTTATGTAAACAATGCCTTTGAATATTTCGATCCTCTTCGTACGTCGATAGTTGTTAACAAGTTCTGTCATTGGTATACGTCTCTAGTCAATTCAGATATTGAAACCAGATACGTGGCCTATGTAAAACGGAAAAAAAATTGAAATAATGAAAACTGGGATCTCTACAAGCTAGCTCGCAACCAAGCCGTTTCAATTGTAAGGCAGTCTAAGAAGAAATTCTTTTTCCGCAAACTTAACTGTTCACTTCCTTCTAAAGTTCTATGAAAAAATATACGATGTTTGGGAGAATGTAGCATAGACGATCAGAAGTGTGAGTTTGAACCTGATGCTCTTAATAATTTCTTTCTGTCCAATTAATGTAATGTTCTTAATGTGCTTGTTAATGACCAGTTCTCCTTTTTCCATGTTAGTGAGAATGATGTTATTTTAACTGTTATGAAAATTAAATCGTATGCCATTGGTGACATTGGTATTCTTTTAAAATTCATAAAAATTATTTTGTCATGTATCATTAAGCCACTGACGCATATAATAAACCACTGCTTACTGTTTCCTGCTTTCCTCAGTCTTGGAAACGAGCTACAGTCATTCCAGTTGCAAAAGTCACTAATGCATCCGCTATGAAAGACTTTAGACCTATCAGCATTCTAACTACGTTCTCAAAAATCTGTGAATCACTGATGTCTAAACAAATAAATGAATACTTAAATATGCAAAAACTATTATCACCATATCAATCGGGTTTTCGAGCAGGTCACAGCTGTGCGACAGCCATGCTTAAGATACTTGACGATATTCGCATACAATATGACGCAAGAAACATCACACTCCTTTGGCTACTTGACTTCTCTAAAGCCTTTGACTGCGTTAATCATGCTCTGTTAATTAAAAAAGTCAAGCAACTCTTTGGTTTTATCGTAAGTGCTGCTTCGTTAATTGCTAACTATCTGGATGGTAGGGTGCAAAGAGTGAAGATTGTCAATATCTTCTTTGAATATTTATTAATTAAAGCTGGAGTACCCCAAGAATCTATCTTGGGCCTCTCCTTTTTAGTTTATTTACTAACAACATTTTTACTGTGTGCAATGATATGACAATGCATGCTTATGCAGATGACATTCAATTATATTATTCTAACCGAATGAGCCTAATTGAGGACTTGCCTTGTAGAACTAATGAAGACCTAATTGCAATATCTAAGTGGGCATATGAAAATTATTTCTGCCTAAATGTTAACAAGTCGTATATTCTTCCAATATCTAAGGATAAAATTTACTTCACCCAAATTCCGGTAATTAAACTAAACGGTAAACAACTTCAAATGGTTGGAAAAATAAGAACATTTAGGGTTTTTTGTAAATTCTAAACCTACGTGTACTGACCATGTTAATAGTATTATTAAAAAAATCTATTTTACACTTAAATGCCTGCGTTTCCCCTGCCCCCCCCCCCCCCCCCCTGTAATATTAAATTACTTAGTGAAGTTTTACTATAATTTTTCTATTCTAACATTTACTTATGAATTTTAAATTTTATAATATTCAATCTTTTCATTTCCACTTCAATACATTTGATTTTGCATGAATACTTATCTGTAAAAAAAAAATTGCTCTCGTTGGATACCCCATAATTTATCAATCGCTAAAAAAAGTGTCGCGTCGATTGGTGAAATGATTAAAAAGTAGTGCTTCAAATGACGTGTATAAAATCGTGACAGGTGACGAATCATGGATATATGCGTATGAGCTAGAAACAAAACAGCAATCGACTGTGTGGATATTCCAAGACGAGGCAAATCCAACAAAAGTTGTTCGCGCACGAAGCACTGCGAAGCAAATGTTACCACTGTTCCGCTTGAGCAACATAGGACGGTTAATTCTGAATGGTACGCGACCATTTGTTTGCCGGAAGTCTTCAAAGAAATTCGCAAAACCAACCGCCAAAGGCGAATCATTCTCCATCATGACAATGCGAGCTCTCATCATGACACATCTCGTCAAACATGTGCATTTTTGAGCAGTCAAAACGTCGAATTGATGATTCATTCTCCATATCGCACCCAATGACTTCTTCTTGTTCCCGAATATCAGAGGTAAACTGCGTGGTCGACGATTTACGACCGCCGCAGAAGCAGTTGAAGCGTTCAAAAACCATGTTTTGGAGATGTCTCAAGAGCAATTGAAAAACTGCTATGACAAATTGTTTGAACGAATGTAAAAGTGTATTGATAATCAAGGGAAATATTTTGAAAAACAATAAAGCCATTTTCATTTAAAAATTTTTGTTATTATTTGCTATTCCCGAAATATAAATAGTACCCCTCGTATGCGTCATTGTTAAACAAGCAGCCTCAGTTGATCTCGTCTATTAGTCGGTGTCGGTAGTGTTTTTGCTGTGCTTAACAAAATTGCGTGGTTTTTGTTTAAATTATTTATTTTGTGTCTTAATATTTTTGAATACGGCCTTTCATTATTTATATTGAAAACGAGTTTTTGAGCTCTAGGCCAATCATGTTGAGAACAAGACAACATGAAGAACAAAGAAGGCGACAGCCAACAGCCATACAGAGCCGTTGTTGTTGTTGTTGTTGGCTGTCGCCTTCTTTGTTCTTCATGTTGTCTTGTTCTCAACATGATTGGCCTAGAGCTCAAAAACTCGTTTTCAATTTATTTTGTGTTTAAATATTTGGTACGTATTTTAAATAGTGAGTGTTTTCATTATTAATAGTACTAGGTGTATTTTAGATATATATTGTGTAAATATTTAACTCTTGAATTGTAATATTTATATCTATTTATATTTGTGTTAAATTGTCTATTGTTTTAGTACAAAGTTTTTTGCTAAGGTTGAAGCGCTTGCTTGCATGCTAGCTTGCTTGCTGTGTTGTTTTTATTTTTTCTCATTCCTCATTGTGCTGCGTTTTGTTTTTTTTAAGCTAAGTAGTGTTGTTATTGTTTTTTAACTGTTGCGCTCACTACTTGGTTAAGTGTATCAATAAAACCCTATAAGCACATTTTTTTTTTTTATACATAACCAATTGCTCAATTCTGTAAAAAATAATAATGGACTATTTTTCTGCAGAAAATATTGCTGCTTGTTCTCTTAACGAGCTATACAGAAGCCAGAATTTTCTGAACTCCATGTTCAGCTGTTTTGGCCCATGTGAGCAAAGGCTTCATGCAAATTGTGCGGGTATCTCCAAATCGTGTTAAGATGTCCGGTCTGGTCTTCGTTGGTACTGTGCTTCGTGCAGGGCCCTTTCCCCAGATGAGCTTTATTCTAAAATTAAGCTTTTTGGTGAAAGTATCAACTTACTAAAAAACAATTTTAGGGAAATTGTTACATTTTTTAGCGAAGTTAGTGCCGCACCCAGTATCAGCGTCTACGATAAATGTACTTCACCGGAAAAAATTTCGCCTTCTTTCTGTCTCAGCAATCTCTTCCGGGACGCAAACAAACATTCAGTCTGAAGAAGACCAGAATATTTCTAAAAAAAAGAGGAAGAATAAAAATAAAAATAATACGCGTCGTATGACGTCTTCAAACCCTCAAGCTAAGCAGCTCTCAGCTCTGCCTTCAATAAACAATACTACAATTATTTCTTCACCTCCTTCTTATACTCCTCCATTGACTAATAGTCCAAATGTAATTTCAACCGCGCCCAACAACCCAATAATTAATTTAAGGCAGTGTCGAGGCGAAAACTCTTATTCATTTCACGTCTTCAGCCCGACAAAACAACTGAAAATGTATTGACGTTTGTCAAACAAAATATATTATTTACTCAAAATGCATTCTGTTCATACCAAAAAATTGGTAACAAGCCTTCCCCCGCCTCATTTATTCTAACGGCGGCAGCTGAAGAGTTTGCATCTGTTCTTAACTCTAAAATGTGGGCCGATAATATCCTCGTTTCTGAGTTTAGGCCTAAAAATAAGTCTAGAAGGACGAATAAAATCGCCCATCAGACCCAAAAAAATTAAATAGATGATCCCTTTACTATCAAAATGTAAGGGGATTACGTTCTAAAACACGCGACATATTTTTGGTGCCATGCGGTTTGCATAGAATATATTTTAAATCTACTTGACGTTAATGACGACATTTTTCTGTTGGCGATAATGACGATTTCAATCTGCCTAACTTAAAATGGCATTCTTCCGACGATCATACATATTTTTGTGCATCAAATTCGAAGACTCACCAAGAGCTTATATTTGTTGACAATATATGTTCTGACTTACAACAAGTTAGTTGTATTTATAATAGTCTTGAAAGACTTCTTGACCTGGTCTTAACTACAGACAGTAACAATGTGATTGTTAAGAGGGCCTTCCATGCTCTGACTATTGTAGATGAATACCATCCACCATTGAGCATTTGGTATAAATCGGACAGAGAGAGCATAGTATATTTGAGTTCAATCGACAGAGAGAGCATAGTTTATTCGAGTTCAATCGATAAGGTTTATGAATTCAATTTTAAAAAAGCTGACTTTTTGAAGTTGAATCATTTACTTCATAACAAACTAAATGTTATTTGAGAGTACTGAAATGGAAATAACCTTGATGATTCCAGAAATTTTTTTTATACTGAGCTCTATACTGTGTTCTCTCAGTTCGTACCATACAGCCTCAAATTTGCGGAAATACTGTGCGTACCCTTGGTACACAAAGGATTTAAAAACTCTTCGCAACAGGAGGAATAGGGCATGGAAGAAGACATATTTCTTGGCTCAAATTAGCTTGGACTCAAATGACCTGGAAACCTACAAACGTTTGTTTCTGGAATTTGAAAATAGCTCAGCTGCATTATATAATGAATATTTAGACAATATAAAGCTGAGAATACTGTCTGATCCAAAGAAGTTTTGGGGATTCATAAATACAAAGAAGAAATCCGATGGATTCCCTTCATCATTCAAAACTGTTGATGGAATTACTGACGATCCCGTCATTATTTGTGGTTTATTTGCAAATTTTTTAAAGAGTCTTTTTGTCCGGATTCTTTTGACCCTGATGAGGGGTATTTTGAATATATGAATTCTACACCCAGAGTTTCTTTGTACTCTTTATCCTTTACCTCAGAGGATATTTTAAAATATATTAGTTCGATCGATGAAGATTTTAGCGCTGGACCTGATGGAATTCCTGCCGCAGTGTTAACTCAATGCGGTACAATTTTGTGTCAACCGCTCTCTTTGTTATTTAATAAATCTATAAACGAAAGTTATTTTCCACTGTTTTGGAAAAAATCATTTATTAGTCCTATTTATAAAAAAGGTTGCAGGAATGATGTTATTAATTACAGGCCCATTGCTAAACTGTCATCGATTCCAAAACTTTTTGAGCGAATTGTGTATGATCAGGTAAAAATTCACTGCCGTGAAGTCATAACAACTCGTCAGCATGGTTTTGTTAATGGCAGATGTACGGTATCTAATCTACTCGATTTAACAACCTTTTGCTTAAACACCATTGAATCTGGTTGCCAGGTCGACTGTATCTGCACTGACTTTAACAAGGCATTTGATAAGCTACCACACAATTTAATTCTATCTAAACTTAAGTCCATTGGATTTCCACAATATTTTGTAAACTGGATTAAATCGTATTTGACAGAACGATCTTATCAAATACAATTCCGAGGGGTTTTGTCTGCTTAGCTTGTTGCATTATCAGGTGTTCCTCATGGAAGTCACCTAGGTCCACTTCTGTTTATTTTAGCCATTAATGATGTGACCTATATCATTAAAAACTCTCATCTGCTTATTTATGCGGATGATATGAAAATATACAGAAAAATAAATTTTCCAGTCCTATCTGAAATCTTTGGAAGTTTGGTGTTCTAAAAATAATATGTTTCTTAATCCAGATAAATGCCAAACTATGACCTTTTCGCGAAAATATAGGAATAATTTAGTTTTTGATTATAAGATAAAAGATACTGCTTTATGTCGTGTGGATATCGTTAAAGATCTGAGAATATGTATGGATTCTAAGCTTTCCTTTAACATTCATATTGATAACATTTGTAAAAAAGCATCTTCTATGCTTGGATGTATTAAACGCTGGGCCAAAGAATTCAATAGCGTGATAACGACTACAACGTTGTATTATGCAATAGTGCGTCCTCACTTGGAGTACGCAAGTTAAGTTTGGTCTCCAAGTTACAATGTGAGTGTTGATCGAATAGGGAGAATCCAAAAATGCTTTGTTCGGTTTGCCCTAAGGGGCTTAAATCGATTTGATATTTTAAACCTTCCCCCTTATGAGGATCGCTTAAAACTTTTAAAAATGCAATCATTGAGTGAGCGAAGGAAGTCTGCAGATATCGTCTATTTGCACCAACTCATAACCGGTGTATTTGATTCTCCAGAACTTCTTTCTCTTATACATTTTAACTCTAATCGTAGAAATGCTAACAATTTAATTTGCTTACCATTTAGTAGAACAAATTATATGTTAACTGCTCCATTAAACCGTATGAGTAAATTATTTAACATTTGTAGCTTTTTTTATGTTAACTTGTCTAAAGGTCAACTCAAAAGTACATTAAAAAGTATTGTGTAATTGCATGGTTATGTTTTTGCATGGTTAGTCGTGACGTATTGTGTTGTCCTTGAGCCCATATATTGGTGGGTACATTTTTCCCACATTAACATATTTTGAGCCACTAGTATCAATATCGTTGAAAATTTCAAAGATTTTTGGGTTGTGACTTTTAATGCGTTAATGATGAGAATGTGCGAAAAAGCTGTAGTAGCTAAATTCGATTGTAATTGCATTAATTGTATAGTAAGAAAACAGCCTATCTCATTAAAGAGTTCAATCTAAACCCTCACACCCTTTCTGGACTCAAGAGTAGACATGGGTAACGCTGCGTTGCGTTACGCTATTGAGTTGAAGCACTTAAATGCGTTACTGCGCTAATTCACTTCTTTTAAAAAAAGTAACGCAATAGCGCAGTAATATAAATGACACGCTCAAACAAAATGAGAAAATATTTTTGCAGCGAGCGAAAATTGCACAAGTTTTACGTCGCCTTAAACATGGAAATAAAATGTTCGAAGCGAACATTGTAGAGGAAGATGCTGTTAAGCATATGAAGAGTGTTTGATTGTTATGATGCTTTGTCCAACGTGTTCGATTTACAATATGTCCAACAATATGTCCAACGTGTTCGATTTTAAGAGTAAACAAACTTGAATCAAACTTTAAACTTGCTGCAATGCCAGAATCCTTTGATGTTTTAGTTTTGTTTGAAACGCACTCTAAAAACTCACCGCATTCAACAAATTGACCACATAACGCAATTCAAAAACAGCTTGCGCAGATAAACATATTGATAATACAGGTATCATAATATTTCAAACTGCTTCGTTAGTGTAGCAGCGTAGCATTTTTTTCCACGTTACCAATCTCAAGTTGTTTTTTTTTTAACTATATTCTAAATAACGCATCTTGAGTATTTGTGGTTATATATTTTTACTTTTTCCTATTAATTTGTTCACTACTTAATTTAAAAGTGCAAATTTTCATGTTACATATTTTATGGACAGAATTTATCTGCCATCATTATTATCTTGAATATGATTGTAATAAAAATATGAAAAAATCAGGGATAGAAAATAACGGTTATTTTTTAATTTTTACATGAAAAGATCATCTATATATTAATAGACAAACAAAAAGTTTGTGTTCCCTTTTTTTCTGTGTTACCTTCAACATATTTACATAATACTTATATCGATGGATAGGTATTTTCGAGTAGATTTGCACAATATAATTTTTATTCGAATATTTGTCATTAAGATAAGTAAAACTGAGCAAATGTAAAACGCTTTTTTTACCAATGGGACAATGAGAAACTACAAAGCGACAAAGCTCTGTTGAACATCGCTGCTGTAGCTTACAAAAGCAAGAGTAGAATGCGTGAGTGACGCAAACATTTAAAAAGAGCTAAGTAGCATTATTGTTGGTGTTGTTGTTGTGGTTGTTGCTTTCTCTTAATATCTCTCAGCGTTAAAAAAACAAAAAACTGCATGCTTGCTTCTATTATCTTGAGAATTATCATTTATCTTGATTTATTTGTTATACTTTTCTACCGTTTATTTACTTTTACTTTACTTTTAATTTATTTATTTACTTTAAATGAACATTATATGTTGAATAAATTTTTGTTATTGACGCATATATGCTTCCGTTTTTGTCCTTTACCACTATTTTCCTCATAGCGCCAAAGTAAGCATTAGGAATTTCCATGCAAATTAATAACAATTCATTATGTGAAAAACAACTTGAGTTTCGTTATATGCAGAAACAGATGGCCGAATTTCGGCCACAGGCGATACTAGTATATAAAAAGATGTAAACTAATTTTAAATGTAGCAATATGAAGCTAGTGAGTCAGAGATTCCGTTTTTGGCATGATTTATTTTTTAATGATTTTTAAGATAGAAATCATCTTCATTCAATTATTTGTGATCGATTCTTTTTTCGATCATATATTAAAATTATTTTCGATCCTTATTTTTTCGATCTAAAATAAAAATTATTTATTTTATCGTTATTTTTTCAATCAGAAATATAAATTATATTTGATCGTTATTTTTTTCGATCAGAAATAAAAATAATTTTGTGATTGTTATTTTTTCGATCAGAAATAAAAGTTATTTTTTTTTATCAATATTTTTTCAATCAGAAATAAAAGTCATTTCTTGATCGATATTTTTTTCAAGTGAAATAAAAGTTATTTTTTAATGGAATTTTTTCCAATCAAAAATAAAAATTATAAGTGATCGTTATTTTTTCGATCAGAAATAGAAATGAATCAATGATCTATATTTTTCTAATCAGAAATAAAAATTATTTCTTGATTGAAAAGATATCGATTGAAATTTCGATCAAATCAATATTTACAAATAAAACTGTTTTGAGTTAAAATAAAGAAGTTATTGCTTCGAACCCAAGTTAACAAGTTAGCTAGTCGTCTTGGACAAGGATTTGAACAACGATTTTGACGAAGATTAGGACAAGATCTCAGACATGGATTTGGAAAAGGATTTCGATTAGTACTTGGACAAGGATAAGGTTAGGCAAAGATTTGGTCAAGGATTAGGACAAGGATTAAAATAAGGACCAAGACAAGAATTTGAATAAGAACTTGGAGAAGAAAATATTAGTAAGGTTAGTAGACAAACTGGTAGCATGAAATGGTTGCAAAAAATAGTAGTAGAAAATATTGATGGGAAATAGTAGCAGAACACTAAAGAAAATATTAGTAGAAAATAGTTGTAGAAAATAGAAGTACAAAATATAATTAGTGTCCCATCTTGTTTCGTTTTCAAGATATGGCGTTTTTTCTAATTTTTAAGGTTATCATATCGACCAACCCCTCTATCTGTGCGTCGAGAGTTCGATGCCACCCACCCTCTTTAGAAAAGCCAAAACCACTTTTATTATCAATGATTCATTTATATTTCAGATCGAAAAAATAACGATCACAAAATGATTAAATTAAATTAAATTAAATTAAATCAAAAGTAACGTTTATTTCTGATCGAAAAAAATAACGATCACAAAATGATTTTTATTTCTGATCGAAAAAACAACGATCACAAAATGATTTTTATTTCCGATCGAAAAAATAACAATAAAAAAATAACTTTTTTTTCTGATTGAAAAAATCAATAAAAAAATCATTTTTATTTATGATCGAAAAAATAACAGCAAAAAGTAATTGTTATAAAATGATTGATTAATAGCGATAATCGTTATTTGCGGTCCCTGGAAAAATTAATGACATTTTAATTTTTTTATCTTTTTCAGTTCAAACTGCGCTGAGCACATCTTCTTGCTTAATGCTAAGCAGCGCTACTTTTTGTTTTGCGCTAAAGCTAAATATTGCGCTAAAAAAAAAAGCTAAAAAATAGCGCAGTAGCCCAAAATCGCAGGAATTTGTATTTGCTTCATGTACAGTTTTTTCTATAGATTTGCATTGCTTTTAAGGTACATGGAATCAAACTAATATCCAACTTCCAACTTGTATTGTATACCAGAAATGTGTATGTACATATTGTTTGATATCTAATACTCACGTTGAACAGCATGCAGTCATGCTTGAGGTATAAAATTTGTTAATTTTTGGTTAATGTTACACAATGTGTTCAAAAAATGTGTTCATAATTTTCCTTTTTTTTTCATATGTTTTTCAAAAGTTTTAAACACATTTGCTCTTACTTTGACGAAATTTGTAGCAAGCTATTTTTTAAACACAAATTTCGTCAAATTAATAACAATTGTCGTCAATTTTAAAACATTTTTTTTCAGTGTGAAAATACGATATTTGTTCAATATACTTTATATTAATAGAATAATTAAATGAATTCATAAGCAACATGAGTCTTTCGATGGATAAATTGTTTCAGGATTTTCTAATTGATTGCATTTATGTTTCATAAGTGAAGAAAATATGCGCTTAGCTGAACTTGCTACTTCACCACAAAGCTCACCGCATTCAACAAATTTACCACATAACGCATCGCGCTATCCAATTCAAAAACAGCCCGCGCTGGCCTTGATAATACAGATATCATAGCATTTCAAAATGCTTAATGGCGCAATTGCGTTACCGCATTACGCTGATACAGTGAACTGCGCTGGGGTTGGTGTAGCAGCGCAGCATATTTTGCTGCGTTACCCATGTCTACTCAAGAGGCATAATTCGAGCAAATGGACGCTTAATCAAGTCGCCAGCTCTCACTTACAATGAGCGGCACCCAAATTTATTGCCATACCAGAGTCCTTTAGCGTCTCTCTTGACTAACATGAGTCATTTAATCACCCTACATGGCGGTTACCACTTATTGTTGCGACTGCTTCGTGCTGAGTTTTGGATACCAACGTTAAAAACTCTGATAAAAACTGCAAATGCAAAATTTGTGTGCTACACAAGAAAAAATAGCAAACTCAAGTCATAGCTGCGCTACCACCCAAACCCACATCACTTACTCGCCCATTTACAAATATAGGTGTAGATTTCGCTGGATCCGTAGAAATCAAAAATTACACCGGTCGAGCCTGCTTTATCACAGAAGGATATATCTTTGTTTTTATTTGTTTTGCAACAAAAGCAGTGCACCTCGAAGAAACAAGTGATCTTTCTACCCAAGCGTACTTAGCAGCTTTTGCCCGATTCTTTTCAAGGTGCGGATGGCCCGCCGCTCTTTACTCCGAAAATGGAACAAATTTGGTCGGAGCAGTGCAAATGTTGAAGAAAGATCAGGGAGTATTCATGAAGACACTCCAGACCCAAGAACTCAAGACCTATCTAAGTCCTTCAAAATCTACTTTATTTATCGCCTTTAACCCCAGGACACTTTTTAATCGGTACCCCGTTATTCACCCTAGCTGAATCCGATTTAAGTAACTCTATGCCTAAAGTCATAAACCGTTGGCAAAAATTAAAGATACTTCATCACAATTTCCGGAGAAGTTGGAAAGATTTTTTTTTAATTTGTTTTAATTTTTAATTACATTTCGGGGTACAATAAGACTAAGCCTTATAGTACAGCAATATGCATTGACATTGGTATGAAAATAAAAGTAAACGTAAATCTAAAATAATATTTTTTTTTAAAAAAGTAATAATTGCTTAAAAATACTGAAATAAGCATCATGAAGTGTTTAAGATGCAAAACGGAGATTAAAGTGTACTCAGAAAATTAACCTTAAACCCGTTTATCGGGTCATATTGACCCGAGGCACTTTTCATTTGCAAAAAAAACATATTAAATATCAAAAATTTAAAAAAAAAAAATACCATTTTATTTGTTGAACTTTTATCTTTGCAACCATTATGAAAAAATTGTGCATATGTGACATATGTGCATAGCAGAGACAAAAAACCGACATGTGCACTATACGTTTATCTGGGTCAAAATGACCCGACATTTTCTACCACACGATTTATATGAAGGATCAGTTTTTGTAGTACTTTTTTCACTACTTTTTCACTACTTCACTACTGTTGTGCAATCCTTTATAAATTGTTTGCAACTGTGAGTACATTGGAAGTGAGAGACAGCATTATTCTGTCGTTGGCATATTTACTTTTCATACTTATGTACACTTACAGTACATGCTTTCTTTATGGATCTGTTGTGCATGTAAAGTGTTCTCTTTTGTGTTGTCTTTTAGTATTTACGTAAAATCATGCTAAAAATCAATTGAAAAGAGATGCAACACTCCAACGAAACAATAAATAAGGCCATGTGCTATTCGGAAACTTTTCACTTGTGGTAGAAAAGAAGGACGATGAAATTTTGACAGATAAAAATTTTGACATTTTAGATTTCGGTAGTGTAATAGCAGAAGAATTTAATTTAATTTGCAAAATTGTTAACAGTAAAATTAACAGTATTTTGTGACAATATTTTCCACTTCTGGTTGCTATGCTGTCGGAAGCAAACAATATCTTTTTTCTATTTTTGCTTGTATCAAAAATTTTCTTGCCGATTATCAAAATCTATACTAGCCCCTGGGGCTACATGAATTTTTGACAATCATATCATCATCCCCATCTGCCAAATATTCTCATTCAGACTATCAAAATTTCGTCATCCGAGTGAAAAGTTTCCGGATAGCACACGGCCTAAGAAACGCTTTGAACTTGATTGGTATGAAGCTAAAACGCCTTACAGAATCGCTTCGAATGCCACAAGTTTAGGTAAAAAAAAAGAAATACTTTCCATTTCAAATTAATGTTGTTCATTCTTGTTTCATTCACTGTTTTTACTGAATTAGAAACCACGACGTAGATGCGAAGCATATAAGGGTAACAGCAAAACAAAGGATAATAAAACATCTGCTGTGTGACCATTGCTTAAAAATGTTTGACCTTTGCATTATGTTCGTGCATGTTGTTTATCGTGTTATCTTCACAAATACAAAAAACCTGATATATTGGAAGATAACGATGATAATGATAGGGCAGATCTACCAATGCCTAGCTCATCAAATGCAGCTCAATCGAATCGGACTTATCAATCGGTTATAAATCTTATGTAAAATGCAAATGTTTTGTGCAAACATATATTTAAAAAAAAAAACAAGCACTAAAATTAATATTTCATGAAACAACAGCACTTCTTAATTTTATCTCATTGAAAAATAGACAATTTCCATACAAAATACACTACGGGTCAACATGACCCAGATAAACGGGATTAAGTTGTAAAATATGTAAACGGGTCTAAGGTTAAACAAATTTGTTTAATTGAGTTTGGTAATGCATTCCAAAGTCTAATGGTGCTGGTAAAAACGAACCTACTACTGTTTAGATAATTAATTCTTGGCACAACAAGGCTAGATGACCGTTGTGACTGACAAAAATTTGAATTTGACAAAAAGATAATGAGGACTTTGAGTGTGCATTATCTTGTGTAGAAATAAAATGTTGCGGAAGTTTAAATACTCAAGTAAACCACACCCCAGAATGCCCTTATTCTTTAGCGAGATATGATCAAAGCGACTGACCCTGTATACATATATTGCCGCACTATTGAATGCTACCAGAAGTTTATGCTAAGATTGTGAGTCTAGCTGACTATAAACAACATCAAAGAATGTGATGTACGGCATAACTAGTTGCGAGTCTGCGACGAGTTTCAATGGGCGTGAAGTCAGATGAAGTCCGTAAGTGTCGTATTGTTGATGTGGTCAGTACAAGTCAGCTTCAAGTTAATTATAAAACCTAGACTTTTCGCTTTATACACAATTTCAAGTTTTTCTGTTCCAATGAATAGAGGAGGAATATCAATAAAGCAGGAATCACTTCTCGCTATGGGTAATACTTTAGTTTTTATGGGATTAATAAGGAGGAAGTTTGTAGCGGCCCAATTATTCAACGAGGTGAAATCATAGCTCAGTCTATAAGTCAAGTCGCCTAGAAGTCCAGTAGATCGAGAGAGATAGAGTTGAATGTCATCAGCGTAGGCATGAACAGTAGCATATTTGCAGACAGAAAAAACATCATTAATATACATAGAGAACAGGAGTGGACCCAAGATAGACCCTTGAGGAACTCAAGTCACAATTCCTTTTAGTGAAGAATAAACATTTCCAACTTTCACCAGTTGCATCCTACTCTCAAGATAGTTAGATATCAAATTAACAGCACTAGAACTATATTTAAAATAGTTTCTAAGCTTAGAACAGAGAAGAGTATGATTAACTGAATCAAATCCCATAGAAAAATCGACGAGGCAAAGTAGCATTAGTAAGTTCTGATCATAAGAAATTCTGATATCATCAAAAATTTTAACAGTCGCTGTAGAACAACTGTGGCCAGTTTTAAATCCAGACTGCAAAGGGGACAGTAACTTATTAATATTGAGATATTCATGCATTTGGTTGGCCAAGATACGCTCAAAAATCTTACCCAATGCTGGCAATATACTTATAGGCCTATAATCATAAGGTAAAGAAGCAGTTGCAGATTTAGCCACAGACAGTACTGTGGCAACCTTCCATAAATCAGGGAATCGGGAGCAAGTTAAGCAATGGTTTATAATATGGGTTAACGGCGATAAAACAAAAGGCATTACTAATTTTATAAACTTAATGGGCATTCCATCAATTCCCATAGAATTTGAATTTATCAACATTATGCACTTGAGAACATGATCTTCACTAACAGTTGAAAATTCAAAAGAGGGAAACAGTGTGTTTCTATTCAGCAATGGTAGTTCAGCACTGCCACCACTGTTTTCAGAGGTGGAATTTCCACTAGCCAGGAAAAAATTATTAAGATCATCAGGATCTAAACAGCATTCACTAGATTTTTTACTGTATACTCTGTATTTTTTTATATTCTGCCATAACTGCTTAGAAGTTAGCTTGGACTTGAAGAAATTAATCTTTGCTTCCTTAATCATAACTGTAGCATTATTTCGAGCTCTGCTAAAATTAACCCAGTTCGCATTTGAGGGATTTACTTTCGATTTCGAGTGGAGTTTATCCCTAAGTCTAATAGCAACTAAAACACGATTCAAAAACCAAGGACAACAATTATTTTAAACTTGAACAGTACGTAACGGAACATGACGAGCAAAAATAGCATTTAATTATCCAAGAATACCTGAAGTTTCTCGTCGACCGAGTCATGGTACCAGCAGTCATCCCTTAAGCTAGCTAAGTTTTGAAATAATGCAGGTGAGTCTATTGATTTGTAGTCATAGTACGAAAAACTAACGGGAACATTTCTACCTAGATTGATATTGAGGCAGCAGAAAAGTAGGTCATGATCAGACAAGAAAGTTATTTGATTGAATTTAAGAAGAAGTGAAATATTAGATCCTAAACAGACATCAAGTAGGCTGGGCTCACAACCACACATATAACGAGAAGGAACATTATTATTCATAGTTGTCAATCCACACATAGAAGACAGGTAAAAGAATTGATTACTTGCTGAGTCATTTTGCAGCAAATCAACATTAAAATCACCACAAACAAGGAAAAAATCATAATCGATGATTTTATTACTTAATTTAGCAAAGAATGGTTCAAGGCTATTACAACGATGAGGATTATAGACACACGATACTAAGATTTTACAATTTTTATCATAAATTACAACATTAAGGAACTCACAGACATCATTACATTTATTGACAAACTTAACATTGAGATTAGACTTACAATATATGGCGACACCACCACCTCTTCTACCACACCTGTCATTACGGAAAAGTTTATATCCATTAAAATTAAAGTGTAAGCCCGGAATTTCATTTTTAAACCACGTTTCCGAAACACAGATGACATCAACAGATGAGTTTTCAAAGAGTATCCAGCGTGGTCAAGGTTTAAACCATTTAAACTTTGAGCATTGAAATGAATCACATTTAACTTACAAAGCACATTAATTAAGGCCTTATAATTATCAACAGCACCATTAGATAAACTATTAGAATGCGTCATAATGAACATAAACCGAACCAACAACAAACATTACAAAGAAATAGTTATATAGTGAGAGGTGAATACGAAGAAAAATAGGCAGGAAAAAAGAGTGAGTAAAAGACACTAATTTAGCAAGAATAGACCATAATATCAACAAGATGAAGTATTAGAAAAGAAGAAAAACAAGATAACAATTGCATTTAACATAACTTATGATATCAGCAAATAAATACTTTAGGTTCCAGCGACGCAGTCAACGCTTTCTCTGGAGTGAACTTATTTGGCCTCACCATCACGAGATGCTCTCACATATACATGCCCACGCAACGAAAAAACAACAACAAGTCTATTCTCTCTCCTCAGCTGGTAGCATACAGCATAATTGCCCGGTTTGCTTTCGTCAGACTTTAATGGAGAAAAATGTTTCCACTACCCCCACACCTGATGTCATTAAGCGTGAGCTGCCGCCTATGTGTTCTTCGAAAAGCGGCAATAGCTCTAAACAAACAATAACGCTAATTTGCAGCAGCTAGCTTCGCTACGATCACTGCATTTCTTGCATTGTTGTTGGTACGCATTCTAAAGATGTCTCGAAGTCTAAGAGAGTCGCATTTAATAAACTCGCAAACTCTTCTAAAAATGCCGCTAAGGTTTTCATCTGAAATAGTGGGTATACCATGGATGATGACGTCAGTCGAAATAGCATCACTCTCATAGGATTCCAATTGAGACCTCAGCGCTCTTACTTCATCATCTAAATTTGAAGAGTGTGTGGTCTTTGCCTCACCATTGCCTTTGAGTGTGTCAATTTCTTTCTTTAACTCTTGCACGTTCTCTTTCAACAGGCCTAGATCGGCGAATGCAACCTCAACGACAGAAACTCTAACAATTAGATTCTTAATTGTGGTCTTCATATTATACAGTTCAGCTGAGACTTCACTTATCCTCTGCATTACCCTCTCTTCAGACGCAGCTATTGCTTCAGTCAATTGCCCCACAATACTCTACCGTATGCAGTTTAGCTGGGAGCTGAATTTTGCATCCGACATCGGAGATGTAGTCGAGGTTGATGACTCACCCAAACCAGTACCAAGAGGAGTCATTGGGGCTGCCAATTGGCGGCCGACTGTAGCACTTCTTGTGTTTTTTATGTTTGTGGACATTGTGTCTTGATTTTTTATTTATTTAATATAACGCGTATATATAATGTTTTACAGAAAGATCCGATCGAAATGTATTCTATTAACACGGTGGCTGGTGATTAAATTAGAGTTTATTTGCAATTGTTAACAACGAAAAGCGTAGAATAAGCCGGACCAAAAGTAAACACGTCTACTCGTTGCTCATAATAACGAACTATGAATATCTAAGTTGAATACCTAAAAGAACTCTATAAGAGATATAAATGGAATCACCCTCAAACCCCCATCAGTGTTGATGATCCCGTGTGGTCATTCGACACGAAAATTTGCCTCTAAACCAGGCCTAATCACAAAGGTGGCCCTTGTTGTAATAATTGGCCCATTGAATAAAACTCACATTTTGCTTGCGCCAAATTTACGACGAAATGCACTTGCGAGAATTAACTATAACAAACAACAACATCGAAACGGCGGCGCGACCACCAAACATAAAGCATTGTTGTTGTGCGTGTGTTTTGTTAGTGGAATAGAAATTCAGACGATCTCGTGTACTGCTACGTATGCTTGTCGCGTTTGTATTTTGTTTTTGGGATTTTTTTATCAACACTTTCTTTGCACTTGCAAAAACCAACAATTTAGGTTGCCGTCGATGGTGGTGGCGCTAACATGTTCGCTTTTGTTGTTGTTAATGTATTTTGTTGTTTATTTTAATCAGGCGATTATCTTTCTTAATTAGGCTTTGGCCCTTTTATTCATTTCGCTGATTAGGCCTGCTCTAAACGAATGGAGCTCAAGTAGACTCGCAAAAGTTTACTTAGGCTCAGACTCCAGAGCTCGTATTGTCGACATTCGCACAACCAAAGATATAACTACCAGACTCATAATGAAGGTAGTTGTTCTACCCGCTAATTAAAATCGCTTTCATATTCTACTTTACTCTACCGTAATCAGACCGATACAAATTGGGCCAGAAACTTGAAAAAGTGGCTAAAACTCATATCTTGGCAATGCATAGATAGAATTAAATAAAAATTGGTACAGAATACTTAACACAGGACCTTCTTCAAGTACGGTAAAATAAGTGGGCGGTACTCAAGAATGGGGCGTGGCAATATCAATAAAATACCGTATCTCGTCAAATAGTGGGACTAGGTTATTAAAATTCGATACAGTGCTTTGTGGGCTCTTTTCCGAGCATGATGAAAAATTCGACTGGATTTAACAAAGAGGCGTGTCACTATTAGTAAAATGCCGTATCTCAGTTATATTGGGACTAGGGTATTGAAATTGGGTATAGGGGTGGGTACAATCGTTTCCGAGAATTTTAGAAAAAGTGAGTGGGATCCAACAATGGAGCGTGTCACTATTTATATAAAAACTGTAGTTTGGTTATTATTTATTCTGTGACATTAAAAAGAAGGCGGGATACGAGACAGATCAAGGCGTTGCTTTTACCGAATCTGACATGCGATGTGTGAACTAAAAATAAATATACAAGGTTTTAGAAAATAACACTTTTAGAACAATAAATATGTTATGAAATCGAGAAACAAAAAACCCGCAATTAGCCAACATAAATGACACATGCATATAGTTTCCAGGGTCACCACGTGAAGGTTGCGGAGAGATCCCCATGTTTTTTTTATTTTTTTTGGCTTTTTTGTTGTTGTAGTTTTTTTTATCTTTTGTTTTTTATATATTTATATATTTTATTATATAAAAAAAAATGTAGACCATAACTATGAAATATGTTTTCAGTTAGGACAAAAAAAAATATTTATTTCTAATTTTTTTAATTTAATTTAATATTTAATTCATTTAATTCAAAATGATTTCTGCAAGTGGGCAAGTAAAATATTTTGTTAGTTTTGGTTTTTTTTTTCATCATGTTTTATAACAACTCTTTCTAAGCACATTTCCGAAAGATCTATCACATAAAATCAAAATTACGGATTTAATGACGCTTTCCCTATAGCATGTTTTGGCGAAAACGAGCAAATTTATAGGGGAAAATAACAAATTTTTCATAAGTTTCAAACGTTATTAAAGAATAAAGGCAGTTTTGGTTTTCATTATTTTTTTTAGTATGTTTTAAAACAATTCTTACTAAACAGGTTCCCAAAGTGTTTATTCTATTTAATGCAATTCAAGTTAATTTTGTTCTCTACACTTTCTACAACTGAAGATATTGCTCTTTTAATCTTAGTTTTGTATGGGAGGTAGGCGAAGGGCGTGGCTGATATTGATAAAAATTTGTGTGGCGTTATATATTTATGAAATAATGACACATGCTTAATTTCATGTATGTACCAACGATGATTCCTTCTATTGTTGTCCCTCATCCCATAGAACTCGTTACACTGTGCGACGTTAGTTTTTTATAAATTTCTCAAAAGTAAATAAAAACGTGCAAAAGTGTTCATATCCCTCTTCAAGTAAGTATCTGAAAGAAAGTAATAGCATGTAAATTATTTCAATTACGAGCGGAATCTTCTTTAGGCGCTGCATTTTTTTTTAAACTCGTTTTTTTTTAGATTTTGTGTGTGGAAAAAAGAATTAAAAACAAAAGAAAATATGTGTATATATATATATATATATATATATATATATATATATATTAGAGTGTCCCTTATTTTGCGATTTTTGGAAATGTCAATGGGCTGAAAGGTTTTTTTATGCGTTTTTATATTCTAAGAACGAAACTACAAAAATTTTTTTTTGCGACAACATTTACCCGTGCCAATCGGGCCCGAAAGTTTCGGAAAAAGGTCCATATTAGACCATATTTGCACATACTAAAAAAAAAATCTTTTCTCTGCTTTTTATAAATGTTTTGCATTTTTTGGAACACATACATAAGAAATATGATATCTGCAAAGTTTTTTATGGTGGGCGTGGTTACCGCCCCTGCTGCATCGACATTCTCCCGCAGCCTTTTCCCACTTTTTCATGAAATTAGTGCAATTTAGATATTAAAATCAACAATAAATAAATACATTTTTATTATGCTAAAAGTATTATTAAATTTCATTAAATTCACATTATGTACTTACAAAAATTAACAATAAATTAAAAAACTAGTATTTTACCCTGCGGCGGGCGCGCAACAAGCTAATACCTTCAAGCAGTCTTATTGCGGCTTTTCAACCGAAATCATAGTTTTTTTTTATAAATAAAAAATATTAAAAACCAAAAATGTATGCCCCCTGGAAGGTTAAATTATAATTAATATACAATACAAATTAATTTAAGTTTTTTTGTAAGAGTATAGTAGACTCTCACAAATTATAACCACTTTGTTCCACGCGTGGTTCTAATTTCTTAAATGTTCTAATTTCTGGACTTTTTTTCACAGAAATGTAAAAGAAAATAATGAAACTGATTAAAAAAATTTATGTAACACAAAAGAATTTTTATTTATTAATATTTAACGTTTTTGTTAACATAAATTTTATATAATTCCCCTATTTATATTTATATCAATGAGCAAAGATCACTTTTGAATTAAATAAATAAAGAAAAGTCCAGAAATAAGAACCAGGTTCTGATTTCAGAGCGTTCAATATTGAAATGACAGGTTCTAATTTCTGGAAAGTTTGGATTTGTGAGAGTTCTAATTTGTGAGAGTTCTAATTTGTGAGAGTGTACTGTATTTTTTTTGACAGTTCGAGAATATTTTTCGAGTATTTTGGGCCACAATAAGTAGGTTTTGTAGCTGCGCTTCTGATTTTGTAAGCTCGAGAAATTCTTGAGCAAGTTGTACCCCACGCTCCGCAATATCATTTAAAACACAAAGATCTTTAAAATAATTTTTTAGTCTCTGGTATTCTTCATCTTTTTCCCATTCGTCAGGATCATATTTTAAAAAATTGCATGTCAAACTAAACCTACGAAATAGATTTGTTATTCGACAAGATGCAAAACAATCTCAATCTTTTTTTTGTCCATTTATTTAAAGAATTTGGGTTTGCGATTGGATGATTACATGGAAACTTCTGAGCTTGCAATGCTGTCACCATACTGCGTTTTCTCTAAATAGAAACCGCATCATCGAAAAAAGCGAGTGCTACAAGTTCTTCGCCAAGGTACCAAAGATGTCGACCAAATTTTTGACTTGCAGCAATTGATATTTATTTGTTAAATGTCTTGTATGCGACCAAATCTTTTAAAAAAGACAGATCCTTATTTGGAGCTTTTATGCTATTAGTAGCTTCAAACCATACTTTGATGTATAGTAGAACTACAAAAATACAGACTTAACGGATTCCGATAATAATGAATAGCATAAAAGCTCCAAATAAGCATCTGTCTTTTTTTAATTAATTTGTATTTCTTATTATAATTTAACCCTCCAGGGGCATACATTTTTGGTTTTTGATATTTTTTTATTTATAAAAAAAAAACTATGATTTCGGTTGAAAAGCTTATTGCGGCTTGTAGGTATTAGCTTGTTGCGCGCCCGCCGCAGGGTAAAATACGAGTTTTTTAATTTATTGTTAATTTTTTTAAACACATAATGTGTATTTAATGAAATGTAGTAATACTTTTAGCATAATAAAAATGTATTTATTTATTGTTGATCTTAATACCTAAATTGCACTAATTTCATGAAAAAGTGGGAAAAGGCTGCGGGAGAAATTTCGACGCAGCTGGGGCGGTAACCACGCCCACCATAAAAAAACTTTGTAGATATCATATTTCTTATGTATGTTTTCCAAAAAATGCAAAACATTTATAAAAAGCAGAGAAAAGATTTTTTTTTAATATGTGCAAATATGGTCTAATATGGACCTTTTTTCGAAACTTTCGGGCCCGATTGGCACGGGTAAACGTTGTCGTAAAAAAAAATTTTTTTTAGTTTCGTTCTTAGAATATAAAAACGCATAAAAAAACCTTTCAGTCCCTTGACATTTCCAAACAAAATTCTATGTCTGCAGCTTCTTGTATGTCTATTTCTTGAGAGTAATGTGTTGATTTGACCGCAATCAACACACCTCCACCGTTAGAATAATTGCCAGGAATGGAGTTTCTATCTTTGCGATAAATGTTAAATTTGTTGCAAAGAATTTCAGAATTTAAAGTGTTGGGTTTTAGCCAAGTCTCACTGAAAGTAATTATATCATAATGAATGTTGTGACTCATAATGAATAAATTAATCAATTTAGTATTAATGCCACGAACGTTTTGATATAAGATTAGGAATTGAAGGCAGCAATCTAGTTTTTTTGGTTCATGTTGCGAACAGGTAAAGAAGCTAGTACAGTTCTAGGTTGTGATCTAGGGACGTATTCATGAACTAATGTATATTCAGGCCAAAAACTTTGACTGATTACTTTATTGTAGAGATCATCAGGTAGAGTAATTTTAAATGAAGACGTGACGCGTTCATGAGGTAACTTGAATTTATAAATCGAAATTCTTTTATTTAAAAGATTTAAATTTGATTGCAATAGAAAAGAATGTCATGTATTCATATAGTTTTGACCTTTATTACGTCTTTCTTTAGATATTTTTCGAGAATAAACACTTTGAGCTGTGGTGGTCAAACTAAGTACATCTTCTTTATTACTATCATTACTTTCTGAATCTGAAAGTTGATAGTCAGGATCTGCACATGAATCGTCGCTAGAAAAATTGAAAATTTCATGCTCTGCAGATGTATGGGCATCAGTATCGACGTTTTCAAATGAAATTATATGATTGTGCTCATCATAGTTTCCAATAGTAAGATAAGTTAATAAGCATGACAACTGGGCTTCGATTTCATTGATATATCGTATAAGCTTACAATTAGAAAAAAATGTTTAAGAGACTTCAGATTTAACTTACTTTCTTGTGGATTTCCAACACTTTCATTGTTTAGCTCATTAATTTCGTGCGACATTTTAATAATTCAAACGAATAACACACTGCACTGCGTTAAATGAACACTGCACTCAATGAGCATAATAACTTAAATGAAAATAATGCTCGCACGCGCAATCGACACAAAAACCTAACTGCACTTTAAACGGTAAATGTGAGAACCAAGCAGTTGCAATATTCGCCTACTTCGATTTTGTTTTCATTGCAGCATCATGGCAATTATGCAATAAAGACTTACTTTCAGTTTAGAAATTTTTATAAGCATTCTTAATTGAGACAATAATCGCTTAAGTCGAAATTAGCGATTGTTGAAATGTTGGCAATTTCTCAAAACATTGATTTAGAAAATATGATATAACAACTTAAGTCGATGTAAGCTTCTAAAAAAATAACAAAAAAATAAAAAGCGGAACTCTTAACCCAACTTAGGCGATTATTGTAAATGTAATATGTGTTCATTATAACATAAGCGAATAGGTTTTTAATTATAACTTTTTTTGTTTTAAAGTTACAAACTCCCCGATTTGACACAATGTACAACAGAGTCAAGTGAACATGGTGGCATTCATAACTCAATTCATTCTTAAGTCGACTTAAGCGCTTAGTGCTTTCGACCACAGAATTATCATAAAGTAAAATTGGGTAGAGAAACACAAATCTGAAATCATATTGTCAAAAAAGTGAATAGGTAGCATTCCACAGGTGAATTCATCTACCCCGCCCTAAGGCGGACTTGCCTGTTAACGTATAAAAAAATCAACGAAATGAAAAATAGTTTTTATTCATTTTTATTAGAAAATAAAGTAAAAAAATGATGAAAAAACGTAGAAATGAGCAGTTTTATTGTTTGTGAAACTGTTGAAAACATTTTTTTGTGGATAACAAGCAAAAATTTAAATTACATTTTGTGCAAAACATTTGCGTTTCTGATGTACAACAAGGCATTCTGCATAATCGTTTTCCACTTCGATCCAAACAATCAGGCGTATGGTTAATTTCATCGTAAGGAATGTCAGGTGGTGGTTCGTAAGCTCTTTTACCAATTTTCTCTTCCACTGAGCATTCATTCGATGGCCTACCAACTGGTTTTTTAGAAATATATTTTAAAACGAGCACAAGACTTCAGTCATTTCTTGTTTTCATACGGATATGATAGCGACCCAATAAGCCATCCATGAGATCGACGCCCCCCATGTGGTGATTGTATTCTTGGATTACTTTTGGGCAGTCGACTTGAATGTATTTTTTATCTTTTCTATTATATCTGGTTGCTTTGGTTGGTTGAACTTGGTCAGCTGCATTTAGAAATGGCTTTATACCAACGTATGTTGAAGTTAAGCGTACACATTTTGTATCTTTCCACAATACAGTAGACATATCGATACCAAATGCACTGCCCACAAATTCTTCTGAGAAACCTCTATCTTTTTTGGTAACTTCTTTGTCCATAACTCTGCTCGTCAATATCTGATATGATAGAATCCATGAGTTTTTCTATTTCATCATCAGTCATTAGTGACAACTTTACGCGTTTCTTTTTAGGAGTACTGAACATTTTCTTCGGTTGCATATCTAGCACATAAAATTATATATTTCAGTATGGCAAATAATCAATTTGACAGGAAAAACAGAAAAAAATTTAAGAGAAAGTGTTGATTGGAAAATATGTACATAACACAAAAAAGTACCAGGGAACCGGCAGGTCCGCCTTTAGGCGGGGTGCCTTTTGGGGCTGTTGGGAGCTCGTGTGTGTTTGAGAAACATTATACAAACTCGCCATCACATTTAGAAATAACTAAGCTACTTACCAATAATTTTTTCACTTTGATTTGAGTACAGAATATATTTTTTTTTTTTTAATTAAAATGCACTTCGCGCCAAAATTGTTATTTGCACTGACTTTCACGAAAATTTCATTTTGACAGACGCTAGTGCGTGAATGAATGCAGTGACAGATGTAAAATCAACAGTGTTGTATAAAACGTACTTTTTTTAGAGGCACAAAAGTGGATTGATATTGAAATGTTTTTTGGTGGAGGTGCTATGGCGCTTTTCCTTAACCCCGCCTTAAGGCGGACTTGCCGGTTAGAGGGTTAAATTATTAGCAATTATCTCAATGTTATTTAAATGACTTTCATAAATATCTATAAAACTGTTAGGTGGAATATATGACAAAGAAAAAAACCGAGTGGCTATCTAAGAATCCAATATTTACACAAATTTAAATAGGTAAACATTTAAATAGCTGTATGCAAGTGACAAAGAATCAATCAATAAAGTGTACTACAAAGTAAAGCACCTAGTGCAAAAATAAAAAGTGTTGTTTTTTTTAATTAAACACGCAAAACAATATTTTGCGTGTTCATGTAAAGTTCGGTCCCTTGAGTCCCTCTACATTACATGCTCATATATCCCACCATTTTCTAACTTAGAAGTTTATAGCAAACATTTGCTCGCTATTAGTAAAGTTTGCCTACAGCTTCATCCAAATGATCATATATTAATAACTGGTGACTTTAACCTGCCCAACGTTTCTTAAAACTGTTGTTCCGAAAACCCTACAATATTTTTACCTTCTTCGGAAAGCTCATCTGACAATTGCTTTTTAAACGAACTCTCAAGCCAAGGTCTTTTCCAACTAAACTGTCACTTGAACAAGAATAAACGTTTGCTCGATCTGGTATTTTTTGATGATAGCAATATTGCTTCAGTGTCAAGGTCTGATCCCTTGGTCACTCCTGAAGATTCTCACCATCCGACTATAGAAATCTGTTTAAATTTTCCTAAACCATCTGTGCAGAACCAAACTATTCAACCGCTCACCGAATTTAACTTTAAGAAAACTAATTATGTTACTTTGAAAAATATTTTGTCCAATATAAATTGGTCACCTATACTGAATCTAAATACAAAATTCTTATCATCACAGAATCTGGATGCCGCGGTCTATGCGTTTAACTCAACGCTCATGGATTGCTTCCTTAGATCTATTCCTCAACGAAAAGCCTCTATAATTTCCGGCCCCGTGTGGTATACCAATGAATTACGAAAACTGAGAAACTTGAAAACTAAATATTATAAAAAATATCAAAAAACACATAACATATGTGATATTGCACGTTATACTTCGACTAAATATAGTTACCAACAGTTGTGCAAGCAATCCTATAACATCTACCTCACAAAAGTTAAACTAAACATTAAGTCTGATGCAAAATCATTCTGGAGCTTTGTTAACACAAAACGCAAAACTGATTCCTATCCTTCTTTTATGAAATACAATAATGTGGAATCCGATAATGACAATAGTATCTGCAACCTTTTTGCTGATTTTTTTAAGTCGACTTATTCATCATCTTCTTTTAATAATGGCAGCTATCCCCATTATGTTCAATCTGGTGATATTTGTCTCCCAATAGTTGATACTAGTACAATTCTAGCCTACTTAAGAGATCTTAAATCTTCTTATAAAAGCGGTCCCGACAATATACCCTCATGCATATTGAAATACTGTTGCGAAGAATTAGTAAAGCCTATCACTTTACTTTTTACTTCATCTTTAAAATCTTGTTATTTTCCAGCTGCATGGAAATCTTCATTTATTATTCCGTTGCATAAATCTGGTAACAGGTCTTTAATTGATAATTATCGTGGAATTGCTAAATTAAGTACTTTGCCCAAACTTTTTGAGGCAATTGTTACATCACAATTATCACATAGTGTAAAGTCTTTGATGTCTCCATGTCAACATGGATTTCTTTCTGGAAAATCGACTGTCACTAACCTACTTGAATTTACATCTAAGACCATAGAGAATTTTGGAAAAGGTCTTCAGACAGATGTCATCTATACGGATTTTAGTAAAGCTTTTGATGTTGTAAATCACAAACTCTTAGTTTTAAAATTATCTCTTATCGGATTTCCCATACAGCTGGTGAGGTGGATTGAATCGTATCTCAGTAATAGAACTCAATTTGTTTTATTTAAACTCGTGAAATCTTACGAGTTCCCGGTTACCTCAGGAGTGCCCCAAGGGAGTCACATCGGGCCTCTTCTCTTTCTACTTTTCATAAATGATTTGCCAACTATAATATTGCATTCTAACGTCTTGATGTACGCTGACGACGTCAAACTATTTCTTTCTTACAAAAATGAAAATGATGCCAAATTCTTACAAATTGACATCAATAATCTTTATAACTGGTGCAAAATAAATCATATGAATCTCAATTTGAAAAAATGTAAGCACATGACCTTCTCGCGTAAGCCATGGCTTAGAAGCACGTACAAAATCTGCGACTATACACTAGAATCTCTAGATAGTTTCCATGATCTTGGAGTTACCATGGATCCTAAACTTCGCTTTCATATTCATATAACTAAAATAATAAATAGAGCAAATAGTACCCTAGGATTTATCAAACGATGGGCAAAAGAGTTTAATGATCCCCTTATTACGAAATCTTTGTTCACTTCACTAGTGCGGCCTATCTTAGAATATGCCTCAATTATATGGAGTCCACGATATTGTTGTTACATTGACGACATTGAATCAGTTCAGAAAAAATTTCTTCTGTTCTGCTTAAGCAATTTATACTGCAGAACTGACTTTCATCTTCCACCTTATGAATATCGATTACAGCTATTAAATCTTCCTACTTTAAAAAATCGCAGAACTATGCTTAATGTAAGCTGGATTGTTAAACTTCTGCATGGATATGTTGACAGTCCATATTTATTAAGTAAAATTTATTTTAATATTCCTATTCGTCCTAGAAGATCTTTTGAATTACTTTACATGAACTTTTGTAGAACAAACTACTTGCAAAATGAACCGCTGAGAAGTGCTTGTGGTGACTTTAATTTTGTTTCAGATGTAATCTCTTTAAATGAATCCATATACTCAATTAAACTTAAAATTCTAGATTATCTCCAGTACCGAGGTTGATTTGGATTATGCTCTTCCAAGAATACTTTATATTTTCCTGGCTATGTTTGGCAATACTATCAAGCTGATTTATTTTAAACATGATTATCCAGAGCGAGACCACGTCCGTCTCGCCTGGCATATGCCGGAGGTAGACCCCGTCCGTCTACCCTTGCATATGTGAGCTTTGCTCTAATCCCTGTTTACATGAATCTACATACATACATCAGAATAGTATTTGATTATCAGCCTCACATATGGGATCGATGCTCTAAATATATGATCCGGAATATGCAACTTCACATCATACCTGGGAATTTTACACCAAGCTGATTAAATTCAAACATGATTATCCAGAGCGAGACCATGTCCGTCTCGCCTGGCATATGCCGGAGGTAGACCCCGTCCGTCTACCCTTGCATATGTGAGCTTTGCTCTAATCCCTGTTCCTACACACATTATAGAACTAGGTTATCAGCCTCACATATGTGAGCACTGCTCTAATCAATTGATCTATTAATATCAAGATGTTGATCCGGAATATATACAACCTTACATCATTTTAACTATGTATATTATATCTGAAATCCTTTAAATTAATAATTAAATGTATAATGAATTGTATAGTGTTTAAGTTAATCAAACAAATTGTTGAATTTTTAAAATGCTATAAAGCCTTAGGGCTTAGCATCTCAATAAATAATAATAATAATAATAATAGAAAAGGGCGTACTGTAGCTCAGAGAAGTTTTAGACCTTTTGTTTCTGATTGCCGTATGAAGTGCACATTTAAAGTACCGGAGACCATTCAAAAAGAATATTTCGATAATTATTGGGCACTAGGGACATATAATCAAAGAATTTTATTTATTGGTGGATTGATCGATATAGAAGACAATAAAACTAAACGCCTGCAAAAACATGCTGAAAAGCCTCTTCTTTTAAAATTGGAAAAGATGGATTCCCGCCTGTTTTCTTTAAACGTTGTTCCAAAAGTGTTATCAAACCTCTTTTGATTCTCTACACAACATGCCTTAAAAATGGTGAATTTCTTGATAGCTGGAAGTTATGTGAAATCGAACCCATCTTTAAAACAGGTAATCGTTGTGAAGTTACTAATTACCGAGCTAAACAAGGTGTTTTTGCAAAAATATTTGATAACATACTTAAAACAAAACTATACCTACACATACAAAATGCAATAAGTGATCACCAACATGGTTTTTTACCAGGAAAGTCAACTTGTTCTAACTTAATGTTGATTACAAATCGAATTTCAAAAGCAATGGAACAGCACTCTCAGTAAGATGTTATCTACACTGATTTTTCAAAAGCTTTCGATAAGATTGATCACACTATTCTATTGCATAAACTTAAAAAGTACGGGATAAAAGATCCGCTCTTAAAATTTTTCGGTAGCTATTTATGTGACAGAAAATTATTTGTTCAAATTGATTCATACCGATCAAATTGACAATAAATGCAACATCTGGGGTTCCCCAAGGCTCCCATTACGGCCCTCCGTAATTCTCTTTTTAATTTTTTTAATTTTTATAAATGATCTACCACAATTCATTTATCATTCACAATGTCTTATGTTTGCAGACGATGTAAAGATATTTCGTCAAGTATTTAATATATCTGACTGCTTAAAACTTCAAAGTGACATTGCTAATCTGCATAGCTGGTGCAGTAGTAACACACTTTATTTAAATAGAAATAAATGCAACGTCATATCATTCACCATGAAGACAAATCCAGTTGTTTTTGATTATAACTTAGATAATTACTGTTTAAATCGCAAAGATGAAATAAAAGATTTAGGAGTAATATTTGATGTTAAACTAAAATTCAACGCCCACATAGATTTCATTACTTCAAAAGCTTATTCAATGTTAGGTTTTATAAAAAGAAATACTATGGACTTTAGTAATCATTTATCTATCAAAGCTTTGTACGTATCACTAGTTCGAAGCAGATTGGATTATTGTTCAATTGTTTGGAATCCCTATTATAATGTTTCTTCAAAACGCATTGAGCGAATTCAAAAAATGTTTACAAGATATACATTTTCTAAAATGCAATGGCCAGATATTATGCCTTCTTACGTAGCCAGGCGCAAGCTACTAGGTTTACAATCGTTAGAGGATAGAAGATAATTTTTTTCTATAATGTTTGTGTATAAACTTTTAAGTTGTAAATTGATTTGTTCTGAACTGTCTGACCTCTTTCAACTTTATGATGCTCCTAGGAATTTGAGAGTAAATCGTCTCTTTTGTGAATCAACGCACGCAACAAATTACGCACATAATGAACCAGTTGCAAGATGCTTACGGTTATGCAATACGATCTCTCCAATTCTTAATTTTAATGTGGATGAAAAACGTTTTAGATTAAATTTATTTATATTATATAATTAATTGTATAATATATAAAGTCAAATTTGTAATAGTCTGTAAGATATAAATCAGTAGACTGAAATAAATAAATAAATATCAATAAAACAGGAGTCATTCCTCGCAATGGGGGAACTTTTGATTTTAAGGGATTTACTAGAAGCAGGTTGGTAACAGCCCACTTATTCAATGAGGTTAAATCACAGTTCAACTGGCCATTTCAGCCCTTCAATTTACTTTGACCAAGCTTCTTATGATCAATTGTGTTGTGCGTGTTATTGAGTTTGTACACAATTGATCGAGAACCGGACCTACATGTTTAACGCTGACTCCGAACGGCGATGAACGGAATGATCTTGTTCTCAAGATGCTTTACATGGCATTTTGATTACTCTCTGAGGTTTGCCATTGTCTGCACAGAGGTGGTGGCCGTACAGAAAAATTATTTTAATTCAAATAATTTTCTGTCGCTGCTGGGGTTCGAACCTGGGTCTCCAGGTTCGTTGACATAGCGGCCACGCACTTTAACCAACTACGGCACGGACGCCGAGAAAGTTACCCGGAATTTTTTTTGATAGAGATAACGCTTAAATTAGTGACTGAGTTCTTATCTACTTCGATGCAACCTGTGTCAAGGATAACCTAGATCGTATTATACTTTAAGGTAGGGGTGGGCACAATTCTTGCCCGTGCTGCGACTGCGTGTAAGCAGCGGGCAAGCAGCGTGCGAAAT
Source organism: Pherbina coryleti (assembly GCA_943735915.1). Taxonomy (NCBI): domain Eukaryota; kingdom Metazoa; phylum Arthropoda; class Insecta; order Diptera; family Sciomyzidae; genus Pherbina; species Pherbina coryleti. The sequence goes on from OX030948.1 coordinate 92,491,022, forward strand.
CAATTGGATGATGAATTTGGGGGTGAATCGGATTGAGGAATGGAAAATCCTCTCTGTAATCCTCTCACAATATGCAATCACAAGAGCGCACTTGAGATTGCGTTAGTACAGAAAAAGATGTATTAATCTCACGTACAGAACGATCAAAGCTTCAGTGTTCAAGCGAACGTCAAGCAGGTAATATCTGCGCTGGCCTGTTCCTTGAATAGATGACGAAAAATTGTACACTGTACAAAATTTCATGCATGCAAATTTTTTGATGCTTCTGCATCAAACTGTATAATTTTTTTATTGCAGTAGTTTTTTGTTTATAAATATTTTTTTCAAATAAATATAAATGCTTTTTTAAATCATTGACCCTGAAGTCCGATTTATTTTTTGTTAAAATCATTCAAGATCTATAACAATTTCTTTCCCAACAAACATTGTGGCGAGTGGTGATTCGTTAACGAATCACTTATGAATCGCTGTTTTAATTGTTTTCGAATAGTTTCGTTCCTACTGCATCAGAGATTGGCTTGATGCTTAAAGAAAGCACCGATTGAAATCATGACTTTGTTAAATTCCATTGAGGACGCTTTTAGCATCGATTTGCTATCGAATCGCCTTTCAACATTTTTGTGGTTCGTTAGCGAATCAAGTCTTTAAATTTTAGCGATTCGTTAGCAAATGGCTTCTCTCATTTTTAGCAATTCATTTACGAATCACTACTTTTATTTTTAGCGATTCGTTACCGATTGACTTAAGCTTTATTTTACGATTTGTGAACGAATTCTTATGTCCCCAATTATTTCCGATATTTAATATATCTTTCTTATTTAAAAATTTGTGATTGTTACCTCTTATATTAATGCGCAAACTTTAAACCGCTTCCCTTTTTACCCCTTTTTTAAACAACACATTCGAATGAAACTTATATCATTTGAAAGCTCTGGTTCATACCAAAATTTTTATTCAAAATATCTGTCATTAAGATAAGATAAGATAAGATTCGTTATCGAATTGCTTTTTTTAGTTTTGGAGACTCGTTAACGAATTGCCTTTTTTATTTTTGGGGACTCGTTAACGAATTTCTTTTTTCGGATTTACGATTCGTTAACGAAGGAGGAATTTCTCCCGCTCGCGATATTATAAGTGAATCGCTTCTAATAATTGCTAATGAATAAAATGTACGAGAATGCGATTCGTTAGCGATAACATTAGTGAATCATTTTGTTTGTTGGGTTGTTTCAAAAAATCAAATCTAACATTTTATGAAATTGTTTGTTATATTTTTATTTTCATTTATCATTTTTCCATGAACGCATCGCCGTCCCATAATAAAATTTTGTGCACTTTTAGCCGAAGATATACAAACCAAAAAATTTAAAATGGATTGTTTTCAGCTTTTTACATGTCCGTTTGCTTATCTGTATTTCACTTTATCCATCTGTCACTGTGTTTAATTTTTATAATCCGTCCACTACACATTTATTTCATATCGCAGTATAAATAAGAGCAAAGAAAAAATCTCAAATATCTATAAAATTTCCGCAAAAACCACTTTAGCACTACTTTGTTTTCAGTGTGCTTTCTAAATAGAAACCGTAAGAGCGAGAGCATGCTGTTGTGAAAAGTAAGTGTTGCATATCTAATATATTAAGAGGATTGCTTATTAAAAGGGAGGTTTTGACGTAGAATACGTCGTTCTCGGAGGTAAGTAGGGTGGTTGATAGTGATCAGGTGTCGGTATTTACATTACTTTTTGAGCCTTTGGTGGGCCTAAAGTACTAATCGTACAATGTTGATCTTAGCACTTGTTGGTCTGCTTGATCCTCAATGCGACAAAAATTCATGTTAGAACTGTCTAACTTATATCAATTTTACACAATTACATGAAATATAAAGCCAACATTTGATTTTTTTGTTTGCTTAAACTTGCTACCTATTTATCGACGGCTTCCGGTTTTTTCGACGGCGAAGACAGCGCCATCTATCGTGAAGACATAAATCTTATAATTAAAAAAAAGCATACTTTTGGGGGCATGTTGTTTTTAACAGACTCGCGTAGCCCAGTAATACTGAGTAATTTTGAGGGGCATGCTTTTTTAACAGAATCTGTTATTGAAATGTCAAACGCAGCCAATTAAATATCCGGGCATATTATCGACAGTGAAATTTTGACACATGGGTTGTTGAACTTGATAGCATTGAACAAATTTTGTTTGCTTGTTTAAGTTTTCTACCTATTTATGGACAGTTTCCGGTTTTATCGACAAAAGCATAAAATTTGTATGGGAGCGCCCCTAAGGAGTGGTCGGAGGGAATAGGTGTCAAAGGCAAAAATGTTCCTTTTGCAAAAGTAATGGGGGTTGGTGATACATATTAACCCTCTCCGGCACTCTCTTAAAGGTCATATCCTCAGGTGTATGGAATAAATATTTTTAAAAAAGATGTCATCAAAAGCGAATTGAATAATTCTACGTCTTGTGTTACGACATAGTCGAAACTACTGTATCTTTTTTTTCTTTAAATTACTACCAGCAGCTATAAAATCGCTTTGCAAAAACAACTTCTTGGCATATTTATAATTGTTTTGCAAGAGCATGCAACCATTACAATTCTACATCTGCCTACTAACATATTTTTAACTAATATTTTGTTAGAACTGAATCACATAATAAATTTATACTTTTATTTTTCGCGTAACTACTTAAAAGCAAGTTTAGGACACAAGATGTTATCGAGATATGATTGAATTCAACGTGATTGAATTCAATTAAATTTAAAATATTAAATAGTAAAATTATAATACGCCCTTTCTTTTGTATAAGTGGCATGCAACATTGATTATGAACTGCTCTGAGCGCAATGAGCACAATTATCATATCACTATCTATATTACGCTCTTCTTACGCTCTATCTCATTATATTTGTGCATGTCCCTCGTTTCCTTTACCATCGAATTTATGAAGCGATGCTGTCGCCCGTGAAGCAAGCAGCGGGCAACCAAAATACACGTACGGGCAAAATGCCCATACGGGCAACTTTGCCCACCCCTACTTTAAGGCATAGCCTTAACTCATGTCCATCTTCAAAATTCGATCACAGCAGTTTACCGTTATCAGAGCATATTGAAGTTGTGGTATTTTGCTACTAGCTCCTCCCTTCAAAATGTTTTCAATATAAATTTAAGGTAATTTTTTAATATATGGCAAAGAAGAGTATGATTAACAGAATTAAATGCTTTGGAGAAGTCGATAAGACAAAGCAGAGTCAAAAAGTTTTGATCATAGGAAATTCTAATATCATCCAAGATCTTAACTGCAGCTGTGGAGCAACTGTGACCAGTCCTAAAACCAGATTGCGCCGATAACAACTTATTACTATTTAAATATTCAGTAATTTGGTTAGCCATAATATTCTCAAGTACCTTTCCAAGTGCAGGCAAAATATTTATGGGTCTTAAGTCAGTGGGTACAGAGGCAGATGCAGATGCAGATTTAACCACTGGTAAAACCATGGAATCAGGAAATCTAGAATAGGTTATACAATGATTAATAATGTGAGTTAATGCCGATAATATGAAAGGTAAGACCAATTTTACAAACTTAATGGGCATTCCATCAATACCCACAGCATTATAATGTATTCAGTCAAATTCTTACTGAAAACTCTGTACTTTGTAATATTCTTCCATAACTGTTCAGTTGAAAATTGGTTTAAGCTTGTCCAATAATAAGAGTTGCACAATTACGAGCTCTTATGAATTCATTCTAATAAGCTTCTGAACGATAAGTTGCTTCTTAATAGCAATACACTGTTGGTAAACCAAAGAAAACCAAAACCAAAGCAAAAACATCATTTAATCTATGCATGAAACCCCTAAGTTTTTCATCGACTGTATTATTAAACCAGCAATAATTCCTTCTAATGTCAGTAAGGTTTTGATATAAGGTAGTATAGTCATGATATAAAATACTTACAGAAGAAGTTCTACCTAGATTAACATTAAGGCAAATTTTTATCAAATTTAAGAAGAATGGAAATATCAGGCAATCAACAAACATCAAGAAGGCTAGGCTCACAATCACGCATATAACGAGTAGGAACAGAATTATTGGCAATTTTCAATCCTCACATAGAAGATAGACAATGAAAGTTATCAGTGGCCAAATCATTTTTCAGTAGGTTAATGTTAAAATCACCACAAACAAGCAAAAAAAAAAAATCAGAATCAATTAGTTTACTAGTTAAATCAGTAAGATAAGTTTCGAGGCTATGGCATCGATGAGGATTGTAAACACAAGATATTAATATTTTTGTATTTCTTTCAAAAATTACAACATTAAGGAACTCACAGACAACATTACATTTATTAACAAACATAACATTGAGATTGGACTTACAATAAACAGCAGCACCTCCACCTCTTCTAGCACACCTGTCACTATGGAAAAGTTTGTAACCATTAAAATTAAAGTGAGAGTCCGGAATTTCACTCTTAAACCATGTTTCCGTAACACAAATTGGTTGTTACATTAAGAGAGTTACATTTTACAAACTCTGCTAAAAATGTTGCTAAGGTTTTCATTAGCCACAGCGGGAATTCCGCGTATTACAACGCCAGAAGCAATGGCATCACTTTCATGTGCTTCCAGTTGCGACATCAGCGTTCTCAATTCATCATTATGAATAGAGGAGAGCGGAGTATTTGCTTCAGCATATGTTTTTTGTTTTTTCAAATTTTATTTCCAGCTCTTTCAATTTCTCTTTTATCACACATAGTTCAGCAAATGCAGCTTCGACAACAGTAACTCTTTCTACCAGATTTCTCATAGTGGACTTCATGTTAGAGAGCTCAGCAGATACCTCCCCTCTTCTCCGACGCAACTATTTCTCCAGTAAGTTCCTCAACAATGCATTCTCTTATGCAGTTCAATTGAGCACATAGATCCGATAGCATTCGATTAGTCGAAGTTGATGAGTCATACGATCTGCACGATCCAAGGGGGTTACCGGGTCAGCAGTTTTGCGACTGTTTGCATCACTCCTTGTGTTTTTAATTGTTGTTGACATTTTATATATTTGGTATTATGTTATTTTCCGCGAAAATGTTTTGTTTTAAAAGATGATAGTGTTATAAATTGAAATATTATTGACAGTACAATGTGTTGCGCTTTAAAAATTAATTTATTGAACTTATATGTTAGTTATTTGCGTTTAATAAAGTAGCACCGAAAGAAACACGTCTACTCGTTTTGATTTCTGTTCATGTTTTGTCTTGACAACAACTTATTTTTTGATTTGAGCAATTGAGTAACAGCAAGTTGAGAGAAACTTTCGACGACCAGGGTTGCTGAGGCGACGAAACCAGGCATACTATTGAATTGACGTCATTTCAATGTATAAAAAAATTTTTAGCTAATTTGAATACGAACTTTTTGGTATAATGCTTAACTATCTGAGACATCTGGCTCCCGAGATATATATTTTTATAAGAAAAATCGGAGGTTTATTAAAATTCACGTTTACTTTTTGTTTTTTATTAAAAAGACAAATCCAGATACGATACTGAAACGTTCTACAACAATTTTCATTAATACATTACCCATATTTTAGTACCAAACACTAACTCTAAGGCTGTGGCCATATTACGCGTTTTTAACGCGATGGCATTTTCGCGCTCGCGTTTTTAGTGCTATGGCCATATTGAGCGTGTTGCACAAGTGTGGCATAAATAGGCTGGCCATATTACGCGGTTGACGCGATTGAGTTTTGGTTGTTTCTCTCGATTGCATGGTTGCATTTTTGTTGGAAAAGTTTGAAGCTTTTGATTTCGTAAAATTTTTTATGTGGGATATTGAAATGAGATAACGTTGTTTTTAAAACTTACATATTTGTTAATGATTTTTTTATTACATACATACAAGGTGGCGCAAAAATAACCTTCCGATGTTTTTTGCTGTAATTTAAAAAAAAAATGAAAAACTTTGATTCTTCTTGTGGATTATTTTTATTTGATCTTTTAATTTTTTTACATCAAGTCGAGAATATGATGTCATGTAAATGGCCGCCGCCACAGTTGATTGTCATTTGAGCCCTTTTTATGGCATTTTCCATCACTTCGGCCAAAACTTCCGGCGATAGGTCCTCACATTCTTGACGGATATTGTCTTTAAGAGCTGCAAGAGTCTGAGGCTTGTTGACATAAACCCGCGACTTCAAAAAGCCCCACAAAAAGAAGTCTGGAGCGGTCAAATCAGGCGATCTTGCTGGCCAGTGCAAATCGCCAAATCGGGAGATTAGGCGCCCGGGAAATGCATCCTTCAGCATATCGGTTGTTGCACGTGCAGTGTGTGCCGTTGCACCGTCCTGTTGGAACCACATGTTTTCCAATCCCAATTCATCAAGTTGCGGCAAAAATAACTCGTTGATCATTGCTCTGTAGCGCTCACCATTCACAGTAACCGTTTGGCCCGCGACGTCTTCGAAGAAAAAAGGTCCGATGACTCCTCCAGCGAAAACAGCACACCATACAGTGACTTTGAGCGGGTGTAATGGCTCTTCGTGGGTTACACGCGGATTTTCAGTGCCCCAGAAGCGTAAATTTTGCTTATTTACGTACCCGCTAAGATGGAAATGGGCCTCATCACTCATGATTTTTTTTGATGAAAAATCATCTTCCTCTTGGTGGTGATTAAGGATGGCTTGAGCGTATGTTAGACGCGATTGGCGGTCAGCAGCTAACAGCTGATGCACCGTCTGGACTTTGTACGGAAACATCTTCAAATCTTGTACCAAAATTCTCTGTAAAGACCGTCGACTGATACCCATTTGCGTGGCACGTCGTCTGGTCGATGTCGACGGCGCTTCCATGACATCTTCGGCTACAGCAGCAATATTCTACGCAGAACGGCTACTCCGGGGTCTGCCACGCCTGGCAGCATCTCGTGTTGTGCCAGTCTCTTCGAGGCGAGCGGCTAAACGTCGCAGTGTTTCACCAGTAGGCGTTGGACGGCCAGGAAATCTGCGGCGAAATTCACGTTGTGCCAAAGTCACCGACCGATTATTGGTCAAATAAATAGTCAGCAATATTCCGCGTTCTGGAGCAGTGTAGCGTAACATTGTTTATTAACGTGTATTTCGCATGTGTTTACTACACAAATGTTAACACAGAATTGACATAAGGGGCCAATCGCAAAATTTATAGCATTTTCTGATAGGAGGATTACTTTTGCGCCACCTTGTACATATATATTGCTTAAAGTGAGTATATTACTGAGGAGAAAAATGCAGTGAATATCGATGTGTTAACGGAAACTATAAACATTTCTTCAGGAAACAAAAATCAGTTTGCAACTAATACATTAACCACAGATTACAGAGAAACGAAAGTCTTCCCCGACAAAAACAAAAAAAAAATCTTCTCTTTTTATTGCATTTTTCAGTGAATTTCTTAAAATCAGTTTATCATCTCTTTCTGCATGCACGAAACTGTTGTTGGTTTCCAATATGAATAAAAATTAAAAAAACTACTTCTTCATCAATCAATATTAAAAACGCGAGTGCGGGAACGCCATACCAGCCCAACTGTCCCAATATACCCTACTTTTCGTCAATTTTTTTTGATGTTGATGTTGCTAACACTTACCTTTCGGAATAGAATTGATCGAGTTAAAAATAATAAAAAAAAACCTTTTACGGAGTTATCTTTTAGTGAACTTTTAATTCAAAGTTTTGGTTGGAAAGCAACATCATTTCTGTCAGCAGTTTTTTGGTATTAAATTATGGCATCATGCATCGTTGGCGAAGTTTACCGATAATGTATCACTCACATTGGGACTCGCTCGAAACATGTTTTGAAGCCTCAGCAGATAATCTTGTCGCGGGAGATGAATATCTCGGGGAAATCGATCTCTCGCATTCTTAAATATGACTTGAGGTTCAGAGCATACAAACGACATACCGGGCACTTCTCACGGTACCGTTAAATGAACAACGTAAGCAAAAATCGAAAGCGTTACTTTTCAAGCACGGTAATGCCCACAGACGAATTCTGTTTACCGACGAAAAAATCTTCACCGTAGAGGAATCGTTCAATAAATAGAACGATATAGTGTATGCTCTGTCATTACAACATGCAGCAGCACTCGATCTGAAAGTTCGGAGAGGTCACCACCCAGCTACTGTGATGATTTGGTGGCGAGTCGACTATGATGGGGTGACGCTCCATTTGATGCTCCATGATGCTCCATTTTTCAAGTTTGACTCCACAAAAAGAGTCATGGAAGGAATCATGTAGCTATTGACTGACACAATAAATAACAAAAATAATTTTGAAAAAATTATATAATTTTTTTTGGTTTCATTTTATGAGCAAAAAGCAGTGTACCAAAACATATGAGAGTACATACTAAGTAAAAACCGCACGGATAATCGGTCGTAAATAGCCTGTTATAGTTTTTATAATAATGCAATAAAATTTGCTGAAAATTGTAATACTATCAAGGAACCTATAATTACCTTTCATATTGATTTCGAGTACCTCATATAATCATTAAACATCGATAACTAAAATTTTACAAGCATACACATGTGGCGGCCGTGGCGCAGTGGATGGAGCGTAGTGTGTAGAGTGCGTAACCCATACGCCAAAGAACCCTTTAATTTTCCTGTTCGGCCGTCACCTCTCTGCAGACAATGGCAAATCTCAGAGAGTAATAAATTTCATGTAAAGCTTCTTGAGAACATGCACATTAGCCGTTCGAAATCGGCATAAAACTAGTAGGTCCAGTTCTCTCGATCAATTGTGTTCAAACATTTAATAACACGCACAACACAATTTGATCATAAGAAGTTTGGTCTAAGTCCTTTCAAGGGCTGAAATGGTCAGTTTATTATTATTTTTACACATGTGACGAGTAAAATTACATTTTACCGAAAAATTTCTGAAAAATATATTAAATATTTTTAAAACATTATCAAAATGTTAATCTTTATACATTTGAGTAATTGAGCTTAACTTTTTAACTTAAAAAATATAACTTTGTGCTTATTCATTTAGAAAATTCCTTTTTTATTTACAGATTGAAGTTTTCAATATACTATTTATTCGCGAACAGGAAAAGAGACATGTTGTACATTGCATGAGTTGCGCACGAAAAATGTCATCTTCTCTTCAAGGGATCGTTTGCTTGGAGGAATATCGTCTCTCTGAACTATGCCATATTTACGATTTGTTTGCACTTCATAAAATACAAGCACTGCCATCAAATTCCTGTCCAAGCATATAACTATTTATATGAGTATTCTTAAGTTATGAGAAGCTCCAATTTTAGATCTTAAAATTGATTTTATTAATTAAATTCAATGTTATTTAAACATTACTTATATTAAAACAAACGTCATATTCAATATATCAATGTGAATTTTGAAATAATACATTTTAATTATATTATACTTTATACTTTAAAATTGAATATACTTTAATTTATTCAAGACAATACAAACATTTAAAAAACACTTAACTTAGTTGATTTCTTTACAAGATCTCTATATTTGGTGAGTATTGTGGCAAATAACAACAATTTGGGTATCAACTTGGATCAAATGGTAAAATAAACCACCTATTTCCTTAAATATTGAAATTCAAAAATACAAACGTCAATTAAAATGCATTAAGCAGTAGGCCGATAACACTTATTTTACGGGTCTCAAGGTTATTTATTTTTCGCCGCCTCTTCATACAAATTTTTTCCACTATGCGACAGCTTCTCGTAGGTGTTTGCGCACTTTTTTCATGTATCACACGTTCACCTATGTTCTCTCTCTATCTCTCCCTTTGTTTTTGTTGTAATATTATGAATATTTCAACAGACCTTGATTATTGTATCAATATTAATTACATGAGCGCCAACTATTGTTTCAATAATGTACTACCTAAAAGAGTAGAAATAGAGATCGAGACTCGTTAAATTTTATGTATACTTTTCTTATTCAACACACATGAAGTTATGACGTACGCCATTCTAATAAAACTACTCAAAAGCTAAAGAACATCTTTTTTTCCAACAGTTTTTATTTTAGTAGAAGAAAACATGTATTGGTGTTCATTTCTGTATTAATGTATTCCTTTATTTCATGTTTGTGTGTAAGTGTATAAGTAAAAATAAAAAGGGTGTTCACGTCCTTTTGTGCTTCGGCTGTCGTGCGGCTAAAATCGCTAGCGATGACTTTGGAGAGCGTAGAGTATATCGCAATTGGCGTCCGTGGCGTAGTTGGTTAAAGTGCGTGGCCTCTATGTCAACGAACCTGGTGACCCGGGTTCGAACCCCAGCAGCGACAGAAAATTATTTTAATTAAAATAATTTTTCTGTACGGCCGCCACCTTTCTGTAGACAATGGCAAACCTCAGAGAGTAATCAAAATGCCATGAAAAGCTTCTTGAGAACAAGAACATTTCGTTTATAGCCGTTCGGAGTCAAACCTGTAGGTCCGGTTCTCGGTCAATTGTATACAAACTTAATAACACGCACAACACAATTGATCATAAGAAGCTAGGTCAAAGTCCTTTCAAGGACTGAAATGGCTAATTATTTATTTTATTTTTTGTTTTTATTTATAGAGTATATCGCAATGCGTCAGTAGTTCTCAGGGCTCATGGAACCGTCATTCTTGGCTGAACATTCGCCAACAAGAGTTGTTTATGTTTAGGTTTGCAAGGACTCTTTTAACTGTTCTCAGAAGGCGTTGACTGACTGCTAGCCGGGATTATGGAATTATGTGCGAACAATCCAGCTAACAAGTTTGCTCTATCAGTCGCTTCAGTGAAAATTTGGTCATCCTTGAAAAGAGCAGGAATCGACGAAGAAATCTGATTTTTTACTCTTAACGAATGACCAAAAGTTTTTACTCCCTTTGCGTTTTAAAACTGCATTGGAGCGAAACCTAGTCTCAATACGAAGTCTTCTAGTATCAGCATTCTTGATGGAGCACCAATTCTAAAAGGCTTCTTCTTTGGACCTGACAACAATTCTGCAAGACTCATTAAACTAGGAATGCTCTTTTTATTTAATATTTTTCATTTTATTAGGGATGAAAGGCCGCATGCCCAAATAAATTTCTTTTGCCATTAGAGCTGCGGCATTTACATTTCTATCATTCTACCATTTGCTTTTCCATAAAACCATACGATCCTCTTCGGAGCTTTAGACGTAGAAGTGCATAGGTTAGAATATGAAAAAACAGTGGATATGGTGCAGTAGTCCGAATTGCCAAGAGGTGCATGGACTGTCCCATCATTTTTTCATGATGCGATATCAGAAAAAGGTCTACACCTTATGGCTTTGCAGACCAACTCTAGGGATGAAGTTGGTTCCTTCACAAGTTGAATCAGTTGGTTCAAAGAGCTCAAAATATTGTTTCTCAGGTATTGTTTGGATTGAGGGTCATAACCAAGACGGGTTGTGGACATTGAAATTGCCGGCAACAATGATCTCGCTGTCAGGGTGCAACTCAAAAAGGAAAGTTATTAAATTAGAGAGAGAGAGAGAAAATAGAGGGAGAGAGGAAAATAGAAGGAGATAGAGATAGAAAGAGAGAAAGTAGAATTTGCTAAAAGTGGAGTCCCTCCTAAATTCGGACTTCTATAGACGTAGCAAAAGTGCATCAAGTGCGAGCGGGCCCTGAACTTCACCCACTAGAAGCTGAACTCCGGATCTATAACGCTCAGACCTCACTTGCGCTGATATGCTACATCTGTTTTCATAAAAAGAGCGATGCCCCTATGCACAGAAAACAATTGCAGTAAGTGATACCAAAGTATGTATATGAAAATCCAATGGACCTGCATCCTCGTTCACCTGGTTCATAATAACTCAGTGCTATTATTTGAGGCCTATTAAAAGTACAATATGCATAAACCGAGAAAAAAATTCGTTTCAACCCATGCACGTTGACAAAATCTTTATGACCCGACATTTCCTCACTGTGTTAACTTTGAACCAAAAAAAATATATGGGTAATAGGGAATAACCCTCTCGAACTTTTTCATAATCAAAGTTCCTTAGTGATAAAAACTTGCGAATGGATGAAATAAAAATTTGTTGATACTTTTTTTTAATCAATTATTTGCTATGATTGTGGCATAGCATGTGAGTAATTTAAAGTTAGATTTTATTTAAATTATTGAGTTAAGATTATTTTATTTTGATTTAATTTAGGGTTGAAATTTGCAGTTTGCGTAAATTATTTAAATGAACGATTGTGATATTGAGTAGCAGCAAGTTGAGAGAGATTATCGACGACCAGGGTTGCTGAGGCAACGAAACCAGGCATACTATTGAAGTGACGTTATTGCAATGTATTCAAAATTTTAGCTTATTTGAATACGATCATTTTGGTATACTGCTTTACTATCTGAGACATCTGGTTCCCGAGATATATATTTTTATAAGAAAAATCGGAGGTTTATCGAAATTCCTATTTTGCTTACTTAGTTTTGCTTAGTTTTTTATTAAAAAACTATTCCAGATACGATACTGAAATGTTCTACACCAATTTTCATTAAAACATTACCCATCTTTTAGTACCAAACACTTAACTCTAAGACTCTCTCTTAACCCATACCAGCCCAACTGCCCCAATATACCCTACTTTTTGTTAATTTTTTTTAACGTTTGATGTTGCTAACACTTACCTTTCGGACTAGAATTGACCAAGTTAAAAATAATAAAAAAACCTTTTACGGAGTTATCTTTCAGTTTAAGAATGTATAATCATGGAGTCACTCGTAATCATGGAGTCACTCACTAAATTTGTGAAATAATCGACCGTCCAAAATCCAGCCGTCCGCGTGTTGTAAGCCGTCAAGGCGGTGAAGTATCGAATCAATCGAAAACCGCTGCGAAAGCAGAAAATCTTGTCGCGGGAGATGAATATCTCGGTGCAATCGATCTGGTGATTGGCTATCACCGCCCTCGCCAAAACCAATGGCACGACCAGGAGTTGCGACGCCACTACAGAAAAAAAAGCCGCCTACAAAGCCACGCTGCAGCCGGTTGCAACGCGTGCTGCTAAGTAGCGATACAAAGAAAAGAGGAGGGAAGAGAAATGCATTTTCAGGCCAAAGAAAAGAGAAGCGGAAAAGCGTGAGTGCGAGAAGATTGAGATGCATGGTGACAGGAATGAGGTCCGAAAATTTTTCCAAAAAATAAAACGCCTGGCCGATAGTTTCAAGACCGGGGTCTCTTCATGTAAGGATGAAAATGGGAATCTAGTGACAGATATCCAGAGTACACTGATGATGTGACACTTCTAGGCTTCTGAATGGTAAAGACGACAACAATCCCGCCAACAAAGATGATATCCCGGAATCCCCAATTGTGGACGACAGCGTTAAAGTTCCGCTGCCCGACCATAGTAAAGTCTTGAAAGCTATAGCTCGGCTTGAAAAAAAAAGCCGCAGGAGCCGATGGCTTACCTGCTGAGCTCTTCAAGAATGGAGGCGAAGCTCTATTTAAATGCATTCATGAGCTCCTATGCAGAATATGGTCTGAAGAACTCATTCCAAACGATTGGAACCTCAGTATACTCTGCCCAATCCACAAGAAAGGCGATCCCACCATTTGCGCCAACTACCGTGGGATAAGCCTTCTCAATATAGCATATAAGGTCCTATCGAGCGTATTATGTGACAGACTGTAACCCATCGTAAACTAGCTGATTGGACCTTATCAGTGTGGCTTCAGACCTGGTAAATCCATCATAGACTAGATATTTATTTACGCTTCGACAAATCTAGGAGAAGACCCTAGAGAAACATATCGACACACACCATCTTTTTGTCGATTAAAAAGCTCGAAGGCGGCCTTATCTATACTACATCATGTCTGAATTTGGTATTCCTGCAAAGCTCATCCATCTTTGCAGAATTACACTGAGCAACACCAGCAGCACAGATCGGGAAGGATCTCACTCCTCCATTCGATACCAAACGAGGTTTCAGACAAGGTGATTCCTTATCGTGAGACTTTTCTAATGATGGAGTAGATCATCTGAGCTACTGATTTGAGACTTAGTGGCACGATATTCTACAAAAGTATTATGCTGCTGGCGTATGCTGATGATATCGATATCATTGGCCATAATACGCGCGAAGTCAGTCCAGCATTCTCCAGATTAGCAACAAAGTCGAGTCGAATAGGTCTTGCAGTGAACGCAGATAAGACGAAATATCTAGTGTTAACAAATAAACAGTCCCAGCGTCTTGGAAACGACATCACTGTTGACAACATCTCCTTCGAGGTTGTTAAGGACTTCGTCTACCTGTGATCCAGTATAAACTCTTTCAGCGATGTCAGTATTGAGATAAAGCGAAGGATAATTCTTGCCAACAGGTGTTACTTTGGGCTGAGTAGGCAATTGAGAAGCAGAGCCCTCTCTCGACGAACAAAACTCACTCTCTAAAAGTCACTTATCATGCCCGTCCTAATATATGCAGCACAAACCTGGACGTTAAGCAGTTCTGATAAAAAGACTTTGGGAGCCTTCGAGAGAAAGATTCTTCTTAAGATCTTCGGTCCAATCTGCGTCAATAGCGAGTACCGAATTCGATGTAATCACGAGCTGTATGAGCTGTACGCTGACATCGACATAGTTAAGCACCAGCGAAAAAATATTCAATTTGGTGTGCGGTGGTAGTCAATGCAGAAGAGAACGCTCACATCTTCGTTAAAAGGATCAATTGTTGGATAACCTGACTACACTTGGTGTTTCCAACTGGCGCCAGCAAGCGAATAAGAAAAATGACTGGCGAAATTTCTTATACGAGGCCAAAACCGACCAACGGTTGTAAGCGCCAAATAAGTAAGTTAGTAAGATAATTTGTGAAAGGTTTTACGATTGCAGCATAGTCCTTTATAAATCGCAAATAGTATCCAGACAAACCCAAAAAGTTACATATCTTAATTCCATTAATAGACAACACGAAACCTATAAATTGGACTTCTTGAAGAAACTTCGACTGTTTAAGCGAGATACGCACGTTTTCTTCATAAAGCTTAGTAAGAATTCGGTCGTTATATTTCAGTTGCTGATCCTTAGTTTTTGAGAGGATAATCACATCATCAATATAAACATGGCAACATTCTCCAATTTCTTCTCGTAACACGTCGTCTATTATAATAAATAAATAAATAACTGGTGATTTCAGCCCTTGAAAGGACTTTGACCTAGCTTCTTATGATCAGTTGTGTTGTGCCTTTTATTAAGTTTTGTACACAATTGACCGAGAACTGGACCTACAGGTTTAACGCCGACTCCGAACGGCAATAAACGGAATGTTCTTGTTCTCAAGAAGCTTTACATGGCATTTTGATTACTCTCTGAGGTTTGCCATTGTCTGCTGATGTGGTGGCCGTACAGAAAAATAATTTTAATTCAAATAATTTTCTATCGCTGCTGGGGTTCAAACCCGGGTCTCCAGGTTCATTGACATAGCGGCCACGCACTTTAACCAACTACGCCACGTCGTGTATTGCCCTTTGAAAAATGCTTGGTGCATATTTTAGGCCAAACGGAAGTCGACAAAACTCGTATTTTCCGTTGTTAATGTTTTTTTCCCTATCTCGCTCGCACAATTTTATCTGGTGAAATCCAGCTTATAAATCTAGAGTTGTAAAAAGAGACGATCAACCCATATAAGCCAGTATTATTGATGTGTTCGGATTAGAATACTTATCACAGTGTGACGAAATCGACCAAAAAAAAAAGCACAACCAAACTTTATAGAAATTCTTAAAGAGGGACATGTTGTGAGTCCATCGCACTTGGTCTGACCTCTCAATGTCTCAATTTTTTAATTCATTTTTAAAGTTGAAGGGTTCGATTCTTGTTCCGACGACGTTCATTGAATTTTTACAGCTATTTTCCTTGTTGGAAATGAAAAACAAATTCCACTTCTTTTCAGTAGAATTTCACATAGAATAAGGCTGTATAAAAATAAATACGATAAAATACAAAATGAAGAGTGTAGCGAAGCAAATTCCTTAATTTTGCTTTAATTTCATAATAAAAATTATTGTTTCTATAAATTTAAATCATATAATGCTGCATGAATGACATCTTTTTTCACAAAAATTCATTGCACTTAAAAATACCTTTTCATTGAATTCAAAACCATTAATATCGGTTGAGAATTGGCAAAATGGCGGCAGTTTTAACGTTTTTTTTTTCGTCATAAAACACTTACTCCCATGTACATATATGTTGCTATCGTACAAAGTGCTGTCATTTTGTCAAATCTTAACCGATTTTAGGCATCTTTAGCTCATTGGAAAGAAAATATGATGAGTAACATACATCTAGAGCATTGCAATATAGATCTTTGAAAAATGTAAAAGTTACTATGGAACGAATAAACATATTTTTGTTTTCAATAGAATTTTTATATGAATGAATGTGTACGAGTGTATAAAAATACGCTGTACACCATATAATCTGAAACATTTTTGTAAGAAAATTTTGAAAAAAATTGTCGAGCATATAAGTTTATCTTCGGCATTTACAGTCCTATCTTATGGCGTTTACTTTTCTCAAAAAAAATTCTGCTTTTTTTCTGCCCTTTTTGAAAACGCTGCCCTTTATTTCTTTTTTCTCAAAAAAAATTCTGACCTCTAAATTAAATAGAGTTCTTTTCTCGACAATGTTGACCTCGAAAGTAGAAAAAATTCAGAATTTTTCACTCTCAAGATCGACGATTTTAAATTCTGACCTCAAATGGTACCAACTGAATGAACAAAAAAAGTGACATGTTAGGAAAATATTAAATGTTATCATTGACATTTCATTACAGTTTGAGCTTTTTCACGGATGACAAAATAAATATTATAAAAATTGTTCTCAAAAGTAAGTAACAGTACAGCCAACACAACATCTTTTCTCGACTAAGAACAGTTCAACATTTTTTGAGTGAAGGTCACTTCTTTTTTCCCAGAAAAGAAAACGCCATTAAAGAAAGATATATAAATGTTTTTATTTCGAGGAGTCCAACTTTTTTGCCCTAAAGGTCATTGGGATCAATCACCCCGTTCTAGCACTTACACACGAGAAAGTATATGGTAGGATAACTTACCCTAATTTTTTATAAGTGAAAGTAGCTCATTTAAATAATTAAAGTGACTCTTTAGCAAAAGCTTACCCACTATTAAAGTTCTGTGTTTTATTTAAAAGATAAAAAAATGCAAATAAAAATTGAATTGAGGGCCTTCAAGGTTTTGGGCAACGGCTCAAAAAGCCTTTGACATTTATGTTTTTAATTCATTTTGTAAAAGTTGAAATCTGGTAAGTACTAAAAAGGGGTTCTCGACCCCAATGTCTTTTAGAGCAAAAAATTTGGACGCCTCGAAATAGAAACATTGATATATCATTCTTGGACAACAAAAGTTCTGTAAATGCCGAAGATATGAAGAAAGACTTAAACGTTCGGGATAAAACAATTGTTTTTTTTTTTCGAAATTTTCTTAAAAAATGCTTCAGATTAGATGGTGTGCAGCTTACTTTTTTCCATTACGGTCTGATGCACTCGTACACATTCATTCATATAACAATTATGTTGAAAATAAAAATATGTTTATTCGTTCCATAGTAACTTTTATATTTTTCAAACATCTATATTGCAATGTTCTAGATGTATGTTGCTCATCAAATTTTCTTTCCAATGAGCTAAAGATGTCCAAAATCGGTTAAGATTTAACGAAATGAGAGCATTTTGTACTATAGCAACATTTACATGGGAGTCAGTGTTTTCTTACAAAAAAAAAAAAAAGAGTTTTAACCGCCATTTTTTCAATTCTCAACCCATATTGATGATTTTGAATTCAATGAAAAGGTATTTTTACGTGCAATGAATTTTTGTGAAAAAAGATGTCATTCATGCAGCATTATATCATTTAAATTTATAGAAACAATAATTTTTTTATGAAATTAAAGCAAAATTAACGAATTTGGTTCGCTACACGCTTGATTTTGTATTTTATCGTATTTATTTTTATACAGCCTTATTCTATGAGAAATTCTACTGAAAAAAGTGGAACTTGTTTTTTATTTCCAACAAGACAAATAGCTGTAAAAATTCAATGAACGTCGACGCAACAAGAATCGAACCCTTCAACTTTAAAAATGAATTAAAAAAAATTGTGACGACATTGAGAGGTCAGACGAAGTGCGATGGACTCACAACATGTCCCTCTTTAAGAATTTCTATAAAGTTTGGTTGTGCTTTTTTAGTCGTCCCACTCTGTTGTTTGCTCATTAAGCTTTCTAGAATCAATGACAAATCTCTTGTTGGGCTTACCTGTCTCATCAGTACCTTTTTTGTTGACGATCCATACAGGACTATTGTCAGTGGCGGATTAAGGCATTTCGCCGCCCTATGCTCCGCTGATTTGGCACCGCTCCTAAGATTTAAATTTTTTCTTACAATAGAACAAAATTATAAAAATTTTATTTTTAATTTTTAACAAACAATTAAAAAGTGATTTGTACAAAATAAAGTGATTTGCACAAATTTATAACGTCCTGATAACTTAGTTCTTGTACTGAATCTGCTTCAATTCATAATAAGATCAATGCATTTAATCGCTACTCATTCATAGTTGCCCGTAAATAGTTTTCAATTCGCTTTAATTTTGAAAATTATCGTTCTCTTGAAAATTTTGCAGCAGGAATATTTAAATTAGGCCAGTGCGTAAAGCATCGATCATGAGTTGAATAGTGAAACTCGACTGTATGTGCGTACTACAAATTATTCGACATTTTTCGAATTTTTCGCTCAAACGAATTACTCGAATACACGAAATTTTCAATTCGAGTTTCGAGTCGAGCTATTTGACTCGAATCGCAACGAATTACTCGCCGTTCGAAGTACTCGCACAGGCCCAATTAAAATAAATCCTCAATAATATTTCTACATTTCGATATATGCATATTGCAAAGATCACGAAAATGCAAAATATTATTTATTTCTGATGCAGATTATACCTTGTTCCTCTTATTGCAATAATATAAAAACAAAACTTTTTAAATTAACGAATTCCTCACGGAGTGTGTCTTCTATATTTTTCGGATACTTAGAAAATAAATTTGTTGTTTGGTTTTCTAATTCATTAATATCAATATTGGTGAAAATATTAAAAATACTAAAGTGACTGAACAGTAGATATAGTGAAGTCATTCTCTGCTGCTGGTTCTCCACGCTCCCCCTCTCATATGAAAGGTACTTAAAAAAAATTAGTAAAACGCCCAAAAAAGTCCATACTATTCATAAACTGGATGAGCTACAGTTATAAACATAATCCATGTGTACTGTTTTTTTTTCAGTTTGTTTGCATCCTGGCTGATACTGATTTTGAAAACAGGTGTTTCAGCATAATTGTCTTAAAGATAAAGAAATATTTACACTTACCCCTTTTGAAATTTTGCCGGGAAAATATTTAAAACCGAATATTTAATTGATTGATTTTTTAAATTACCGCCAATGACATTCCCACGTTAAAGTTATACTTTCTGTAACCCAAAAAATAATCGATTGCACGTGTTTTCTAAGTAATTTTTTTCATTTCTTGTAAACGAAGTTTTTGCTGTTTAGTTTAGTTTTCCTAATACATTTGTCGCTCAAAATAAGGCCTCCCAAAAATTTACAGTACGGGTCAAACTAGCTTATTGATTTATTTTGAGTTTCTTTATAAACTAGCCGCCTGTTGATTCTGCTACAGCAAAATTGATTCCGTTCCTAAATTTTGATTTCCTCAAAATATTCCAACCCTCCAAAATTTTGCCGCCCCTAAAATGTTGTCGCCCTTGACCCGGCTCTCATGGGCCTAGGCCTAAATGCAGTACTGACTATTGTATGGAGACCGTGAAGGTCTAATAATGCCATCACGTAATAGATTAAAAATTTCGTTATTAACAAATTCTGTGGTGGACATTGGATACGGATAGGATTTTGAATAAACTGCATCATTATTAAATGTTCTGATAGTGGCAATAATGTTTGTGTTGTAGGGTAAAACCACATTTGAATCAACAAAAATATGTGCATGTCCATTTATTATGTCAGATACTTCATTACCTCGTACATTTATTGACAAATGATGATTATTTTCATAGTAAAATTTGAGCTCTAGTCTAAGTATGTTGAAAACAAGACAACATGAAGACAAAGAAGGCAATAACCAACAACAACAACAACAACAACAACGGCTCTGTATAGAGCAAAACACACAGCAGACTATACAGACTGTTTCGTTGGCCGTAAACTTTACATTTACTTGTTACTTTACTCGTTCCATGCAAAGATTTAACTATTTAAAAAGGGAGTATCAATTTCTCTAATACCTTTTAAGAATAGTACATTTTTTATATAATTTTTAGAGGATCCAGTATCGATTAAAATTTTTATTTCTTCTTTATCCCATATTCTCCTGATGTATGGGAGAATCACACCTTTAAAAAAATGCATTTCATCCTGAATTCCGGCAACGTGGGCATAAGTTATGTCATCAGCATTGGTGTGATAGTACTGGTCATAAAAACCATTCTGATCTTCAATTTCTATTTCTGATTCTAAAATAGGATCCTGTTCTTGTGAGATATGGTTGACACGTTGAATTTTAGAAATTGTATTTGTCACTGTCGTTCGTTCGTTGGAATATTTTTGGTACGGCCCCTTTATTCACTGCAGAAGGGGGTAAGACCTGCAGATCTCATAGATACATCAGAAATTTGGATGGTTAAAAATTACCATTATTTTGTGAAACAGTTTAACTTGTGATACGATTAGAAAGAAGATTAGGGTTCATATTCGTCCTAACCCTGAAATGAGAAGTGGAAGGATTTACCTACATTGGTATAAGTATATTGTTTGTACTCTCGATTTTTTTGTAATGTGGTGAATGGTTGGGTAGAAATTGACGCATATTATCTTTATAAGCGAACGCATTATTGATCGAGTTTCTTGCCCGATTTGCTGATAATTCCTGAGCAAGTGCTAAAGAACTTGGCATGTCCGTCGGGCGTGATGAAAATAATATGTCGTTGTAGGGTTTGTTTGGACCATAAATAAAAATTCTGAGAGCATCTTGTCTTTATTTTTGGTTCAATGACATACTAAGGGCAGTATTGCCCTTATTGTAAATAAATTATGTAAATAAAACTTATGTAACATTGAAGTTTTATTTACAATAAGTGTTAATTTTTTTCTCAACCTCATCATAAGATTCCGACAGTGAATGTTTTCCTTGACGGAGGGTAGACATATCTTGTTCTATTAAATATACAGGCTTCTTGTCTGCATACGTTAAATCTAACCGTGCTATTATAGCTTTAAAATTAAAAAAAAAATATTAAAAGATGCAAGTACTTGATCAACTGGTCCGGCTATCTTATTTCGTATAATTGCGACTGCTTGGTAATATTTTGATGAACCATCAAGTTCCTTAAAAAAGTTTATGAACCGTAAAAGCCGCTTACGCCATGAAACATAACATAATAGGTCACCATTGAATTCTGGGAGAGACTTAACTAAGTCAAGTGACTCATCGCACCTTCTACTTTTGTTACCCTTACATATGCTTCTAAAGGGTCCGCCAAATAACTTTTTTTTTTTGAAAATGCTATAAAAAAACTACTGAATATTTTCTCAAATTTCTTTTTTTATTTGAATGTACAATCTTTCCGGTTAATAATGGAAAATAATTTTATTCAAATGTCTGCCGCGGCTGGCCATGCAGTAGCCTACACGATCGGTCCAATTTTTAAGCACATTATCGATTGAGTGCAGCTGTATTTCACCAATGGCTTCACGAATATTGTCCTTTAAAGCGTCAATTGTCTCTGGCTTGTCGGCGTAACACTTATCTTTGAGGGCACCCCACAAATAATAGTCCAACGGTGTCAAATCGCAGCTTCGAGGTGGCCAAACGACATCAGCTCTGCGGCTGACAATGCGATCTTCAAAAACATCGAGTGTAGCTTCGGCTGTGTGGCACGTAGCGCCGTCCTGTTGAAACCAAATGTTGCCAATATCCTCCTCTTCAATTTTCGTGAACAAAAATTCGTTCAACATGGCCCGATAACGATGGCCATTGACTGTAACGGCCACTCCTTGCTTATTTTCGAAGAAAAATGACCCAATTATGCCTCTGGACCAAAATCCGCACCAAACAGTGACTCGTTTTGGGTGCATTGGCTTTTCAATGTATGCGTGCGGGTTTTCTGTGCCCCAAATGTGACAATTTTGCTTGTTTACATACCCGCCAAGAGCAAAATGAGCTTCATCTGTAAAGATGATTTTTTTTGGCATAATCGGCATCGGATTTTCAAAGTAATGTCGCAATATTTCCCAGCGTTGTTCAAGCGTATACACAACCATATTCGTTTAGCGGTAGGATAAAACTAATTATCTGTCAAATTAGACATGTGCTAAGCGTTACCATTCACGAAATAAGCACTAGTTGAAAAAAAAAACGTTAGATGGCGGACCCTTTACTTGTGTTGGTGTTTCTAATTGACTTAGCCTGTCCGTTAACTTTTTTATTTTACGTTAAAAACTGTTTGCAGTAATTTCTGTTGCTCACCGAATCGCCGCGATCAGCAAGTGTTGCATAGAAGCTTCATCCATTTGGACTCGTTTATTTAGTCTTTAGTTTTATTTATCTTTAAAAAAAAAGAAAACTTAGCAGTTCTCAATAAATTTAATTATAAAAAATAACGATATTTCTTAAAAATAACGATCTTTCACTTGTTATCGTATCGTCGTGGGGTCAACACGTCTGTGCTCTAATTTACCCTGCTACAACATTACTAAAACAATTTCATTTACATACATTCTATACATACAAAGCAAAACAAAACAAACCAAATAAAAATTTTTTTAAATTATAAAAAAAAGAAAAAAAAAACAAAAAAATCTATTACTCTAAAGTTTATTATATTTTTGCGACAATGCCTCGCATTTGTGGTCAGAAAGTGGATCGCATTCAAGGTAAAGTTCAGTGCTTTAGTTGCAATGAGTTCTTTCATTGCGATTGTGTTAAGCTTAAACCAGCTTATAATGAATTTATAAACAATTCCAATAATAAATTTCGGTGTACGAGCTGCTCTTCTGCGAGACGTTCTTCTATTAGGTCTCCTCGTTCGCTCCCACCTACAGAGAAACAAAGTCTTCGGCAGCAAACTCAGAAGCAGCAACTTCATTCGGCATCAGCTTCGTCTTCAATGTCATATGACGCAAACATTACAGCTGATGAGTGTACGAATTTTACTCCGCAACAACAAAAAGAGCAACAGCAACAGCAACAACAACAACAACAACAACAACAACAACAACAACAACATCATCAACAACAGCAGCAGCACCAGAATCAAAAACATCAAATGCATACTCAAATACAATCGTTACAACAGCAGCAAAAACAATATCTAACTCAGCACTTACAACCTGAGCCAATCTTAACAAAAACTAATGCATGAAAAAACTGTGGTAAATTCTTCTCTAACTTCCTTCAATCCGCAACAGCAACAACAACTACAACTACAGCAGCAAACTCAGCAGCTCCAACCTGAGCACTTTGGGCAACAACAAAACAAATATTTCAACACATGCCACTGCAAGAAAACAAACGGGAGATAACGTTAGAAAAAGTATTTAACGAAATTATTGCTCTTAGGTCAGACAACGCACATATGCTTTCTTTTATTCGCTCTTTACAAGAAGAAAAATACATATTGAAGCAGAGTTGATGCGCTTTAAAGCGAAATGCATTCACTACGCCAAAAACAAAGAGAGAATTGTGTGGAAATTGTTGGTGTTCCAAACCTAGATAATCATGCTATAATTACTTTCCCATTGTTGAATTCGTGCGAATGAACTGCAATGCCGATCTGCACTCGTTACTCCTAAAACTATTTACTCGTAACTTACAACAGCTGTTCAGCTGCCAAAACAAAATAAAATAGGGAGTGAAGTGCAAATAAAAAATATAAAAAGTCGTTTTAACAAACAAAAAGACAATTAAAAGTAAACTTAAAAGAAATATATTGCTTAAACGTGAGTGCAACATTGTCCCGTCATAATGGAGCTCTTAGCGAGTGTTCTACTGCACCTTGCTCTTCAGAAGAGCTGTCAGGACACATCGCAGTAGCGATGTAATAGCAGTAGCAGTAGTATTAGTTTTTAACTGAGTGTGCGCAGAAAAAAATGTTTGCATTTGCTCTGATAAATAAAATTTAAATATAAAAAAAATAAAATTTGTTTTGAAAACAGAAAACATTTTTTGAGCATTTTTTTAAATTTTTAAAAATTTTTTTTAACAAAAAGAAAAATATCGAAGTGTAGTAATAATTTTTACGTTGAATTCAATTTGAACGACCTCAAATTAAGCTGAAATCATGTATCGCATTCGTTGTTTTGAACATTTTTCTTTAAATCCGCACTGATCCGCACCAAATTTATTGCGGATGAAAAGTGAACAAATTTGTATAAAGTGCGGATCGGTTGCGTTTTCAACAATCGCTCCAAATCCGCAAACTTACTCGCTGGTTTCTACAATAGCTAAATCAACGAGATCGAATCATTTTCGCGCTGCAACTGATCCACCGGATTCCATAATCAGCATGAATAATAATCCTATTGAATGCGCTCTTAATGTTTTTACTCGCGGTGTTTGTGAACATGTTACAGTGGGAGATATTGATGATTGTTTCGTCAAAAAAATAAAATCGTCAAATAATTCTTCAACTAATATATTGGTGGTTAAATTTTTGTCTTTATTTAAGAAAAAAGAAGTGTTAAGAAATAAATATAAGAATCGAAATAATTTAACTTTTAAAATATTCGGATTTAGCAAGAACTTGAAAATTTTCATTAATGATACTTTGGACAGTGGAGCAAGGTTGTTATTAAAAGCAGTTGAAAAACACAAAAAAGAAAAAGTTTTAAATATGTTTGGGTCAGGAACGGCAAAGTTTTTATGCGGAAAAGGGATGGTGACAACTACTTTATTATAAACAATCTTAAAGGCTAAATCGCAAAGGCGCTTTAGGTCGGTTGCGCTTTGACCGTACTTTGATCGTACTTTGGTCAACTTTACGGGATGAACTGTCAAAACGCCCGACCTTATAATTTTGAAATCATAATGTCGCGTCAGCATGTCGTGCGTTTGTCACTTAGATGATGCCACTGTACGCAGTCAAACCAAAAAAAAATCCCACAAAGTCTGAAATCCCCAAATCACAATGTATTTGGTGAAAGTACATGTTGGCTGTATTTGTTTATTCATTTTAGCTATTTAATAGCCGTCGCTATTAATAAATAAATTATATGCTATATTATAAGCACATATAATAATTATTATAATAATGATATAATAATATAAAGATTTTTCCATTTTTGTTTTTTTTTTTATTTCTTTCAAGAATCGCCCTGTGAAAATTTTCTTTTGATTTTGAGTTTTAGTTTTATTTTTCAAAGATCTAAAATTTTTGTTGCGAAATTGTTAAATTTATTGTTGTTTTGTTTTTTGTCGAATTCAAAGATTTATTTATCAATTCTAAAAATTCTCCAATCAATTCAGGTCTCTCCAATTCCTGTGCTATCTGAACCCAGGTGGAATCTCGCTTCAACACATTTTTATAGCTACGAGATTTCGTACTATAAATGTTTTCATGCCCGCTAACTAGCGTAATCAATTTTTCTTCAAATTGAGACATTTTCCTTGAAAACTTTTTTTATGATGTTGCACTTATTACTGCACTAAATATGCAACAGCTGATTATCTGATCATCGACTACCGGTGTTGCCAACGAAATTCACAAAATTAAAAAAAACAAATTTCATAAAATTTACTAAAAAAATTAAAAATCCCATGAAACGCTAGTATAAAGAAAAAGCTCAAACAAGCCTTTTGTTTTTATATATTTTTTTTTATTATAAATAAATTGTGCACGGTTGTTTAAATTATAATAAATAATATTAGATTTATTAAAACATTCATTCGAACATTTATATGAAAGAAAGTAAAAGGTAACATGATGAAGTAAAAAAATAATACGTAATAATTGATTCCACCATAGATAATATCCTAAATGAAGACCGTTGGTTGTTGAAAATGTTTTTCAAGAACTTATACGTAAATTAAATTTAATAGAAATCTTAGCACACAATATTTTTAACATGGAATAAATAAAATATTTATATAATTAATAAAATAATTACAATTTAATATGTTGAATAAATAAATGTTTCTGCATATCTAATCAGCGTAGTAGTTATAATATTATTTATATAATAAACATCTGTATTATATGTTGTATTACATTGCTGAAGAATAACAAAAACAATAACAAACGAAAAATCTAAAGCAACTGATATCTATTTATATACGTACAAATTTGCATACATATAAACAACAACAACAGCATCAACAACAACACGAGCAGGTACTGAAAAATATTCGCTTCAAACAAAGCAACAACCGTAACATAAGCAGCCACTGATGTTATGAATGATTTATCTTGTAAAAAAGTAAAAATTAAATTACATTCAATACAAAATATTTTCATGAAACAACAAATCCCATGCAAACATGTCTTTAATACTGCAACTCAACAATGCTCATATATTTAGCTAACTCAATAAAAATACAACCCTGTGCTATCGGCAAATGTCAAACGCGCGACCAAGTTGAACAGTTCTCGACTTTTTTCAGCAGCTCGCGCTTTGATCGTACTTTACCCCTTCTTACGAGATTCGACGATATTTACGATACAAAGTACGATCAAAGCTTGAGGTCGAATTATGGATTGCTTCATAACAACTCGTTGTTTCTACTTTAGCTGTCAAAGCGCGACCGACCTAACGCGCCTTTGCGATTTGGGTATAAAGATCTTGTGTCAATATCATAAATGTCAATAAATGTAAATAACAATAATGTAGATTTGTTCCGTATCCCTTTTGTAAACTGTTCCAATGTTAATTCTCAAGACCTGTGCTATAATCAGAAATATTCCAACAACTGTTTAATTTTTCACCAAAACATAAGAAGTATGTGTAGAAATTTCGAAAATTTATTGCGTCATTTAGAATCCTTTTTGAATAAGCCTGCCTTGATTTTCTTATCTGAAATTTGGATTTATGACGATGAAAAATCACTTTTTTTAATATAATTTGTAACAATTATAGCTAACTGTAATAATAATTATGCGTCTGGTGGTGTTGCTGTCTTTGTTCATTGTTGTATTCATTTCGAGCATTTTTGTTTTAATTTTCAAAGTTGTAATGTTCTGAAAGTGAAATGTTTAAAAAATAACATTAAATTTACTTTCTTATGTACTATATACAAGGAACTAAGATATAAGGCAGTGATGTTATTGCACAAAAGTGTGGTATTTTTCTTATTCGTGTTGGTTGACACAAATACATAAACATTCACAAAGGGCCGTATTCAGTTGCATCGAAAAAGAAGGCTCAAATTGTTTCTGATTAGAATAACATAAAATATTTTTTTGGGTTTTACGGTATTAATAAAACGTTTGATAATTAAAGACCTAATATATTAAAAGAAAATTGTATTGTAATACAGAATTATTTTACTCAGGGCCGTATTCGGAAAGATCATTAAAGAAGGTCCAAACAGTTTCTAATTGGAATCACATATACAATAGATTTTGGGTTAAATTTACTGATTTTGGAGCTAATTTAATTATATTATATAAAAATAATTAAATTATTATAAAATACGATAATATAGTTTTGTTTTTATTGTATTTCCACACCACCTTTGAGGCATCTAATTTGGTGCGTTAACGATATTTTATTGGGAAATAATAATATAATATAATATAATATAATGTAATATAATATAAAATAATATATAATATAATTTGAAATCCACAATATGCGGAAATCTGAAAACAATCAAAAATAACAATTATGTATCATAAACTTTGCTGAAGACAAAAGCGCCCCATAAGTGCATTAAGGAGTGAAAAAATAATGCGCCCCTGAAGCAGTGTTTGCGTTTTGACAACTGTGGTCGCATCAAATTGGCGCGAAAATTGTTTTTTTTTTTACTGAGAAGGCTGTTTACAAGCAAACGCTCATAAATGACGAATGCTCATAAATGTCAAAAAACACACTCTGTCTCGCTCGCTCAATTTACGAATCGGCCACAGTTCACGTACACTGTATGTGTAGACAACACCACTTCCTTATATTTTAGTTCTTTGACTATATACAGGTTTATTGATAGTTCCATTTCGCTTGATATTTTTCTTAATGATATTGTCTCACTTATAGCTAATGAAAACCATACGAATTTATGTATAATCGGCGATATAAACTTAAATATTCTGGAAAGCAACATTAATATCGATAGATACTCAACTTTCTTCTTTTGGCTTAGAATCTTGCATAAATCTACAGACAGGTAGGGATGCAACATCGTTCTTAAAAACATCGATGTTTTCAAACATGTTTTGGATTTTTTGTTTGGGATGTTTGAAAACATCGATGTTCACATAACAAATATCGATGTATAAAAACATCGGTTATAAGACCGATATATCGATGTTTTTTTTTTCGATGTTTTCATTTTTTTACTAGGCCAAATATTGAGGTTGAAAAAAATAATTTCCATAAATTATAATTTATTTGCAATAATATATAAAATATAATAAAATATGAAAGAAGGAAAACCTTCATACAAAATACGAACGTTGAAAAATTAACAAAAACAACATTTGAAAAAAAGGAACCCACAAAACTTTTGCTCTGTTTTGTAACGCTTGCTTTTAAACCACTCTGTGACTGAATTAAAATCAAACAGAACTCATGGTATAATAATTACAAGGTGGCATTGACAGTTGCTTGGGAAACCAGCTACTGTCAAAAAATATTCTCAAAAAGAGAGCGCTCAAAAACGGACATTGCCAAAAAAAAAAAACAAAAACCATGTTGAAAACGTTAAAGTGAAAAAACCATGTGAAAAAAAAGAACAACCTAAGCAGCACTTTTGAAAAACCATGTGAAAGAACAGAACAGCAGCAGGAATTTTAAAAAAATTTTATATATAGATGCAAGCTACCTTATTCATTCTACCATGAACAAACAGAACTGAGGAAAACATAAACAAACAGAATTGTTACTTAAAAATAAATAGCACGGAACTGGTTCGCTCCAATAATGATAGAAAAATAGATTACGCATTGCGCAGCTCCGTTATGTTCTTTACTTTTCATTTTGACATTTCTAGCTACGAACAAAGCATTTTTTACGATCATGACGTCACGCTAGACCAAGTTTGTTTCTGAAATCTTTTGCCATCGTTTCATATTTGTTCGCATTCTGAACACGACTTGACAGAAAGCCATATCGTAAGTCTATCGTGCCGTAGATGCACAGATCGTTGAAAATTATTTTTACGATCTGCGCAATCTATTTTTCTATCATTCTTGGGTTCGCTCAATATTGTATCTCTTTCTTGTACGAACAGAAAATTAACAAAAAAAAAAAACAGAGAAAGTGTCTTTCCCTATCTACGTCATGAAAGACATAACGTCTTGCGCAGAGCAGTGTAATTTTTATGCCTCTGTTGGCGTAATCTGTTTTCTATTATTTTTGATATGCTATAAATGAGTGAGCGATATCGATGGAAAAATAAAAGGGAAAAATAAGTTATTTAAACCCAAAAAAAAAATTTCCAAATGATCTATTAATCAATGATTCTTATAAAACTTTTTGTAAAGAGGTGGCTAAGGAAGTGATATTATGCAAGAATAACTTTTTTGTAATGAATTCCAGAAGGCAAAAGGTGATATAAGAAAAGAATTGAAATTTGTTAATAGTATTCTTAATAAAAATAAAAATAATGAAATAATTCAATCTTTGGTTATCGACAATGAACCTGTTTCTGACAGAGATAAAGAGATTGGAAACTTCGGCAAAAAAGAGATAGCCGTATGCTAAAATGCAGTCAATACTTATGCAAATATTATAAATGTGTTAGTAAAATTTCATGACAAACTCACCCCTCTCGATGGATTCTCGATGAATTCACCCCTCTGGATGGACATGAGCGCTGGTGAATATCTCACTTTCGACAGCTAAGCCACCAGTGTACACATAGGGAAAACTAAAATTTTTGTTCAAACAAATTCATGCATTTAAAAATTAGAACAGAGTTTTTAAAGCAAAGATATAGCTGTTCTTGAAAGAAATTGAATTATGTTTTTCTGCTAACAACAGCACTTGTAAATAGAACAAGTGTTTTTATTTTAAATTCAATTTTTTTCTATCAAAAATATTTTTATGTATTATCAAAGCAACTCCATAAATTAGATTGACAATACTGACATTTCTATATTGACAAAAGTTCTTTATCGACTATTATTAACAATATTCTTGCTCAGCTAAAAACAATTTTCTTTTAAATATGCAAGACTTTTTTGGGTGTAGGACCTATTTTTGACAAATATGAGGTGAACTCACATACACAATACGTAATTGCATAAAAAATTGGAGAAGAAGCATTTTTAGCTGTCAAAATCAACAGAATTCACAATAGAAACGAAGTTTCCCATCTCATTATCTCTGGTTTCTGATCCTAATATTATAGCGGATTGTTTTAACAAATTGTTTGTTTCAATAGGTAGTGGCTGGAAATACAACTGATACGACCCTGTGCACTTGATTGTCTAGTGAACCTTGTTTGTCAAAGAGTTTTTATTATAATTCAATTTCTTCGTTTGAGGTCTACACAATTATTATGTCTTTAAAGAATTCAAACTCTGTGTCTAATGTTTATTTTTCCAATAATTTCATTAAGAAAATTGCTTTTCATATGTGATGTGTTAAGTCATTTGTTTAACTTAAGTGTTACAGGTTTATTTCCGATTGACATGAAGTTAGCTGAGGTAATACCTCTTTTTAAGAAAGGTGATCGAACAAATATTAATAATTATAGGCCCATTTCGCTACTTCCGGTGTTCGCTAAAATCTTTGAAAAAGCTATGAAGACTCGTATCGTACAATTTTTGGAAACCAATTCTCTTCTTAGCAAATGTCAGTATGGGTTTAGATCTGGGCTGTCTACAGAAGATGCTCTGTTAAATTTTTGTTCCTTTGTGTACTCCGGCTTAAAGAATAAAAAGTTAACGCCTGCTCTTTTTGTCGATATCACTAAAGCTTTCGACACAGTCAACCATGAACTTTTGCTAAACAAACTGAATAATTTTGGGTTTAGAGGATTTATTCATGATTGGTTTAGTTCTTATTTATCTAATAGGCTGCAAAAAGTTAAGTTTAATGGACAGTTAAGTTCTGCAATGCAAATTAAATTGGGTGTACCGCAAGGCTCGGTTCTAGGTCCTATACTCTTCCTAATTTTTATTGATTTACTTTTCATACAGAAATTCAAAAGTAGTCCTGATGCCTTTGCTGGCATGTACGTTTACGAGAAACTCACCCTTAAACCTTACGGTATATTTAAATCACTATTCGGATGTTTTAAAGTTCATTGCTTGGTCCTTAGCTATAAAACAAGAATTATGTTTTTTAATGTGTCAGATACAGAAGTGGATTTTCCAAAATTTTACTATCATGATGGCAGTTGCAAAAAGTATACTTATAGTAATAATATTTGCTTATCATCGTCTAATTCACAAACATTTTCTGAACCTTGTTGCTGCTCATCAAAGTGCTTTGGTATTGAACGTGTTAATTCTTTTAAATACCTTGGCTTATTACTAGATTATAAGATGAGTTGGTCGGAACATAACGTGCGCTTAAAGGCTAAATCGCAAAGTCGCGTTAGGTCGGTCGCGCGTTGATCCTACTTTGATCGTACTTTGGTCAACTTTACGAGATGAACTGTCAAAACGCCCGACCTTATAATTTTGAAATCATAATGTCGCGTTAGCAGGTCGTGCGTCTGTCACTTAGATAATGCCACTGTACGTAGTTAAACCAAAAAAATCCCACAAAGTCTGAAATCCCCAAATCACAATGTATACGGTGGAAGTACATGATGGCTGTATTTCTTTATTCATTTTAGCTATTCACATTTTAATAGCCGTCGCTATTAATAAATAAATTATATGCTATTATTTGCTTTATTATTTATATAATAAAGGAAGTATTTACAATTTATTATGTTTAATAAATAAATGTTTCTGCATATCCAACCAGCGTAGTAGTTATATTATTTACATAATAAATAAACATCTGTATTATATGTTGTATTAAATTGCTGAAGATTAACAAAAACAATAACAAACGAAAAAACTAAAGCAACTGATATCTATTTATATACGTACAAATTTACATAAATATTAACAACAGCAGCATCAACAACACAAACCGGTACTGAAAAATATTCGCTTCAAACAAAGCAACAACCGTAACATAAGCAGCTACTGATGTTATGAATGATTTATCTTGTAAAAAGGTCAAAATTAAATTATATTCAATATAAACTATTTTGATAAAACAAATCCCATGCAAACACGTCTTGCCTACTGCAACTCAACAATGCTCGTATAATTAGCTAACTCAATGAAAATGCAACCCTCCGCTATCGGCAAATGTCAAACGCACGACCGAGTAGAGCACTTCTCAACTTTTTTCTGCAACTCGCGCTTTGATCGTATTTTACCCCTCTTACGAGAATCGGCGATATTTACGATACAAAGTAGAGCCCTGCATGAGTATAAGCCTGAACAGAATCAAAAATCGTTGCGGCCGCCGATCTTTGTTGTTGGAAAATACATGCAAAACGTAGAAAAAAACGCAGCTCTTTTATCGCAACGATAAATCGCACAACAAGAATCTATTCTATTTCTTCTCTTGCGACCGACGATTCTCTCTCTGAGTGCCATTAGTGTTGCCATATTTTTGCTAAGGATTGGCTGTGTTTCATGAAATTTGCTTAGTTTTTTGTTATCTTCTGACATTTCTTGTTTGTGTGTGTTGTATTCACACAATTGAAGAGAGCAATACATTGAAATGAAATAGAAAAAATAAATAAAAAATACTAAATAAAAGCAACTTTGAATCGTCAGTCGCAATCGTTTCATTCTGGATGTGTTCTCTGCGACTGACGACCAGAGAGGATCGTCGGTCGCAACGATATTTGATTCTGTTCGGGCTCTATGCTTTTTGCCTACTCAAATACAATCGTTTGCTGTCGGATAAAAAGCTTGCTCTGACCTCTTTTTCCAAAGCGCTCGTATGTAAACATACTATATATTTGGTCATCGAGGGGGAGAAAGCACTTTACGAAAACAAAAAGAACTAAAAAGAAAACGCGGCGTTTCGAACTGAGTTGACCGAGGTCAGTTTTATTAGTATAAACTTAAAACTAACAAAGTTTATGTAAGGGCAGCGAGAAGCGCTGCCCAAAAGAAAATGAGAAGAGAGCAAACAGGCTCAAGAGCATCTTAACGCACACTCCCGTGCCAGCGCCGGGCAACCACCAGTGGCGTTAACACATACTCTCACTCTGCAAGAATGCAAGACGTTACTAGGCACCCTGTCCTGAAAAGACCCAACCGAATATTGAGTTTTGGGTCAACGGCATGCTCATACCAGCTGGCAGAATGCCAGGCTGTATGACACGGGAGTACACGTCGATACCCAACAGGATCCGGACCGGCGGCCTATTGTAAAAATGAGGATCAGCCATATTTATGTTAGGATAGCTCTGACTGATCCTCTCATCGATGTCCTTAGATGGCGTGGTGACGTCTAAATGTCGTTCGATCTGCGCTGTCGTCTCGATGGTAACGGACGAGTCGTAGCTGCCTCGAAGGGAGAGCGTGCAGACTTCCCTTCCATTGACCACATAAGTTGGAAGTCTCCACTTTACCGCCAATTCTCTGGCAAGTCGCATTTGTGGAAGGCAGGCATCAAGTAGAGCCCGCTCTTGGACCATTCTTCCATTGGCCCAAGTACTCACCAATACTGTTGGGAGCAGTGAGACTACTCTCTGGAGACTCGTCGTTACTGGTCTTGAGGGGGGAGACCGCTTCGGGAATTTGTCCCTCGACGATGACGCTGACGGTAGCATCGATTGCGGTCTCTTCTTGGAAGGGGCCGCTTCGGGACGGCGTCCCTCGACGACGACGCAGATTGGAATGTCGACTGTGGACCCTTCCAAGACGAACTCTTCGATTCCGCCCCAGACCTCGTCGCTTCTTGGGCAGCTGCGGATGCAGGCTGCAGCGACCGGACCCGAGTGTGCGAATGCAGCATGCTGTGGTGATATTCACCGCAATGACGGCGTCTCACATCGCTCTGATAGTCCCTTCGCATATAAACAGCTGAAAGGCAGTTAGAACAGTAAAAATTAAGGAGTACTGCTCTCAACCGCTCTTCAAGGTTCATAGCTATGAACTGACGGCACGACATGAGATTGTGAGAGACAAGCGACACTTTGGGATCATGTCGCTGCGCGTCACGACGGGGACCACGCGGGACAGCATGCTCCGCACCGGGAATGGTGGCTGGAGTACGCTGGCTTCAGGAAGTTGCGCATTCTCGCGCACCGTATCGGGTTCACTCAAAGCCATCTCGGAGTCCATGCTGAAACGAGACGGAAACAAAAAGAAAAGAAAAGAAAAGAAAAAAGAAACAATTAAGAGAAAATAAATGGTGATGGAGCTAGGTCGACGGTATTGTGACCAGCTTCACTATAGGCTGCGTATCGCAACCTCTTTCGGTGCGTACGTCCGCTACACGAACTCTTTTGTCGCTACCAGTGCATATCTTTAATATTCGACCTAATCGCCATTCATTCGCGGGAAGATTGTCTTCTTTGACAACAACTAAGACTTTAACTTGAAGTCTAATTGAGCGGTTTTCCACTTCGTACGTCGATGCATCTCTTTTAGGTATTCGTTTTTCCATCGGTGGCAAAAGTGCTGATGCATCACCTTGATTTTTTGCCAACGATTGACAAGAGACAGAGGCTGTTCAACTATTTCTGGCTCCACTGGCGATAGCAGTGGGCCGCCGACCCAGAAATGACCTGGAGTGAAAGATTGAAAATCAGAAGGATCTTCCGACATGGTGGAAAGTGGCCTCGAATTCAGACACGCTTCGATTCGATTCATTAGAGTGGAAAATTCTTCCAAAGTATATTTCATACTTCCGGCCATCTTCTTGAAATGCGTTTTAAAGCTTTTTACTCCAGCTTCCCATAAGCCTCCCATATGGGGAGCGGGAATAAAATGCCATGCAATTTAATGTGCAATTTAATACTTGATGTGAATACTGAGATAGTATTGCATCATGCGACGCTGCTAAGAAGGCTTTGAAATATTTTTTAAGAGAGTTTGAGGCCCCCACAAAGTTTGTACCATTGTCGGAGTACACGTTTGAGGGGCTGCCACGTCTCGCTGCGAACCGAGAAAAAGCTGCTAGGAAAGTGGCGGTTGATAAATCGATCGTAGCCTCAAGATGAATCGCCTTTGTAGAAAAGCACACAAATAAACAAACATAGCCCTTGCTGATTCGGCAAGATCTACCTATGTAGCTTTTTATGTCGAATGGGCCAGCGAAGTCAATACCAGTCGCGGCAAAAGGCCGTGAAATAACTGTTCGCTCGGCTGGCAGCGCAGCCATTATTTGTGTTCTTTGGCGTTTCATGTGTACAACACAGGTTTTACAATTATATAGAATTGATTTAATTAGATTTTTAGCACGTGGGATCCAATATTGCATACGAATAAGTCGAAGCACTAATTGATTCCTTCCATGAAGCGAAATATCATGGACGAAACGTACTAAAAGGCGTGAAAAGTTAAAATTATATGGTAATATAATTGGGTGCCTTTCGTCATATGATAACACTGGTGATGGGGCTAAACGTTCACCAACAAGCATTAAATTATCGTGGTAGTTCAACAGAGGATTAAGAGCGAGAATGGGACTCTTAGCTCTAATTATCTGTTTAGTTTACAAACAGTGATATTCGTTTGGAAAAGCTATCTTTTGACATAGAAGTGCCAATCGTGTTTTCACGAATTTAATTTCAGCCGCTTTAAGGCACACTGATTTTTTGAAAAAGACGCACGAGACTTTGGATGCGTGCGATGCAGAAAGCGAAACCCGTAAGCTAACACTCAATCCGCGCGATAGCGAAGAGAAACGCTCTAGAATATCTTCATATTCTGAAAAAATATGCAAAGTGTACTTTTACAGCTTTGCGCTCAAGCGAAGTTTCTAGAGCTGGAGGTGGAATCATTCTTGGCCAAGCTGATCGTTCAAGCGAGAGCCAAGAAGGTCCATGCCATCAAAGAGCGTTCTCAACTAACTCTTGTGGCGTAACTCCACGCGTTGCTAAATCTGCAGGGTTTTCATGTGTATCTACATGAAACCAATTGTTGAATTCCTACCTTCTCTGCCACTTTTGATACTTTATTGGCTACGAAGGTTGTCCAGGAACATGGAGGCTTACAAAGCCAAGCAAGCACTTTTGTTGAATCAGTCCAACAATACAAACGGTGCCGTTCTATATCAAGGTGCGATAGTAATGAATCTACCATATCCGCGAGAAGGGCTGCACCACATAATTCAAGACGGAGTAGTGAGATTGTCTTGACTGGAGCAACTTTACTTTTTGAATAAAGCAGACGACTGACTATGCCATCATTTTTCTTCACACGAATGTAAATCGACGCTGCGTATGCTTTTCAGAAGCATCGCAAAAGGCGTGAAACTCTACGTCGGATTCAGGTGAAAACCCAACAAAACTTGATATGCAAATATCGTTTATGTTTTCATAATCTAGCAAAAATGTTTGCCAAGATTGAAAACTATGCGTAGGGAGATCTTCATCCCAATCTATCTCATCCAACCAGATACGCTGCATTAGAATTTTCGCTGTCACCACTATAGGTGCCAGCCACCCTGCAGGATCAAATAGTTCCGCTATCATTGACAGAACTTCACATTTTGTATAAGATGATTTTATTTCGAGACGCTTGGCAGTAAAATAGAATAAGTCCGAAGTGGCATTCCAACGATTCTAATGCTTTGGCGCAGCTCGTATCTTCTCACTTCAAGAAGTCTTCATGCAAAAGATGCTCTGTAGGCAAGTCAGCTAAAATGCTGGAAGCATTTGCAGTCCACTTTCGCATCGTAAAACCTGCAGAGTCTAAAGCCGAGATAAGCTCATTTCTAGCTTTAATTGCGCTTTCAACATCATGAGCAACATAGTGCTCATGTTGTCATCAGCAACCAGTTGCTGATATCCATTTTTAGAGCAAAAATACAACCATTGATATCTCTCTGGAGTTTTGTAAGATCTGTGCCAGATTCTTTCTGCTACCCTAATATAAGATTGGTAGCAAGCGCGATACTTATTTTTAATTGATTCAACTTCTGAATCATCGTCACCGTTTCAAACGCGACCAGCGCATCGGACAGACGAATAAATGTTTTTATGGTTAACATTTTGTTCCGATGTCTTGTTAAAATAATTACTTTTTTTAAACGTATAAAAAAACAATGTAAAAAAAATTCACAAATTTTTATAAAAAAATGTGAATAACCACAACAAAGGAAACTGCTATAAAAAATAAGCAAGAAAATGTAAAAAATTATGATTCAAATTAAGTATACAATAATATATTGTACAGTCGAAATTTATTTTTAATAGAACTATTTTCTTATTTCAGAAAATTAATTTGTAAAATAAATTTTCTTTTCTCGCCAAAAGTTGGTTTATATATTATTTGTTTTAATTTATTTGATTATTATTTTCTTTAATACCTCTTGGAGAGGCATTTAGAACTACCCTTCCTGGGGTACTTCTAATTTTCGAGAAGTTCTAATTTCCAAAGGTTTTTTTTTAAATAAAAATTAACATAAAAGTGCATCTTCGCTTAGAAAATACACAAAAAACACTTTGGCTTAAAGTTCTTTTATTTTTATTCACATAAAAGGAACACAAAACATACCGATACATTAAAATTCATCACAATTCAAACATATTGTTCTTTCTTATTCAGGCGAAAAATTTTTTATGATATGACGAATGCAATTTTTCAGTATTAAAAGCAAACAAAAAAAATCGCTCTGAAATTAGAACTGACGGTTCTTATTTTAGAGCATTTAATGTATTAAAAACGCTACTTCTAATTTCCGAAGGATTCGAATTTCCGAGAGTTCTAATTTTCGAACGTCTACTGTATGTATTAAATTAATTATTTATATTTATTTTTCTTCCAATAAATTGTGCTTGCTAAATATTGTATTTTGCCCAAAGAGCAATTTACCTACGAAAATAGACCAAGTCAATTTTGCTTGCAAATTGATACCTTGGTCCCACTGTGCGGATTAGTTACTCTCTCAACTACAAGTATATGCAACCAGCTAAAGAGCTGTTCATCAAGCGCAGCAGGCACGAGATGCAGTCTAAGCTTTGAACGCAAACAATAAAAGTGAGCGCGCGAGAGAGTAACTAATTCTAAAACATAATTTGGGGTTGCTATTAGAAAGCACAAAGCGCGGCTTTGGCGTCGATCGCTTTGGACACCGCACAAAGAGGAATGCAAAAATTAATGAGGAAGAGTGCAGAAAGGCTGCTGAGACTCTTGATCAGTACAATTTTTGCCTATTTTCGGCTCCAAAAAATCAGTACAGCTCGGTGTATTGATATTTTTGTTTTTGTAACTTTAACAAAAAAAAAAACGCAATTAGACTTTTTGAAAGTCAAGCGTGAGCACAAAAAACTTGTTTTTTTTTAAGAAAATAATATCGAACGAAAAAATAATCCTCCGCAAGTATTAAGTTCAAGAAACTTTGTATATCTTTATATATAAAAATAAGTTACATTGTGTATGAAATTGATGTTCTCTGTAATGCGTGAACCGATTTCGTTTCTGGATATTACCCATGAAAGGTGACGTCAATACGAAGGTTTTTATGTATAAACGGTCTTGTATGTGTATTGGCTCATGAATTATAGGCATTTTAGTGAACTTATACATCAATACAGGTGTGAACAAATACAGCTGCGCACATATGGTGTATATGGGGAAATATTTGCAAGGGAAATTGGAAATAAATAGAATATTGAAATAATTTGGCAAGTCTCACTTCAGTTTGCATTTGCGCGAAAAATATAGGCATAGCAATAATTTTCCATACTCCTTTAGTCCATACCCCCTTTTACCGCCCACAAATCAATAAAAATGCTATATTTAAGACGGTTTTGGTCGTATTAGACTAAAATTTGGTAAATAAGTTCGTATGGTTACTGTCGGCAACTAGACTAAAATTGGGCGTGGTCTAACTATATATATACGCCCACTTTTTATAAATCATTATTATTCCTGAGTTGTACATGTTTTGATAGTGAAACTTGATATGTAGGTGCTGTGGGCCCAAGAGGCAGTTACTATATATGTATTTGAGCGAACATTAGACAAGGGGGAATTTGGCCACACAGGCCAAATTTATGATATCGAATTGCTTTGAAACTAAATGTCGTATAACAATGAAGGTCTTTCTACTAAAAAAATGGCACGGGCATTCGAAAACGGGGCGTGGCTGCACCCATATAAGCCAAATTTACAATACAGAATAGCTATAGAAGTAAAAGTCACAGAATATTGAAACTCAGAATGTACTAGATACCATTTGGTGATGTCCTTCTACTAGAAAAGGTGACACACATTGGAGAAGGGGGTGTGTCTCCACCCATACAAGCGAAATTTATGACAGAAAAGCTATGGAAGTAAAAGACAAAGAACATAGTAGTAAGAACGAAGTTAATAGTTGGTAATATCCTTCTACTGGGAAATAAAAAATGCAAAAAATTTAGAATAGAGAACGCTGCTATAGACTCCAAAACTACTGAGCCGATTGAGATCAAATTTGCGCAGTAACTATGAGGTCATTGATAAATTACGTTACCAATTCAGTAGACAGAGAGGTTTTAAAATATACTACGATAAGTAACGAACTGGGGAAGGGGGTCTCAGATATAGAAATGTGACCAAAAATAAAAAAAACTCGAAAAAATTGAAATTAATACAATCCAACATTTCAAACCATTTTCATCCTTACATCTTCATGTTTGACCGTCTAAATTGACTGTTAACTATTGGCAAGTGTAGTAAGGGCATTGTTTTTCTTTGGTTGCTTTTCGACAGTTATTTTTTCTATTTTGGAATATTTTTTAATTAATTAATTTTTTTATTTCATATACTACGTTACTTTAGGGTGGTGGAGGGGAGTGTTTTTGAAATGCACTACGAAGAGAACCGGAGGGGAGTAAAAAAAATTGAAAATCGGTCACGTAATTTATGAACGACCCTTATGTTCCGAGTACGAGATGGTTTAGAAATAATAACCTTGAAGGCATTGCAACATTTTCCGGTACTTATCTAGATAAAGTGCAGCAAAGCGCACCGGGAAGAAGCTAGTAACATAATATATATACAATTAGTCTTACCGCCAATTTTGTTTGGAAAAATTTTGCAAAACAAGTATATAAATATACCTATATACAATATTCCAAACTAAAGCCTGCACTTTAACAAGTAACCGAACCGAACCACGTGAATTTGGCGAATTAGGTGAATTAGGTGAATTTTTTATAAAAAAAGTCACTTTTTCTCTTTTATTAGTATTATAAATGTAAATATAATGTCCAAAAATATATATACTGGGTGTTTTTTTTAGGGGTTTGTTTTTCGAATAGAGATAAAACTGGCATTTTGTGGTCAAATCTGGCAACTCTAATGTCATTTATGTTCAGTTTGGTTTGCCATTTCATCATGAACAGGTTGACAAAAGAACAACGCTTGCAAATCGTGCAAATTTATTTCGAAAATAATGGTTCAGTTCGCGAAGTTTACCGCAAGCTCCATTCATTTTATGGTCGACATAATCGTCCATCAGAGCAATTAATTCGGTTAACCATGGGTCGTTTTCGCACTACGTTAACTCTATGTGATAATACGCATCCGCAGAGATGTCGAACAGTGCGCACCGAAGAAACAATTGCCGCTGTAGAGCAAAATGTTGAAGAGGACCCGAATGAATCGATTCGCCACCGTGCACAGCAATTGGAGCTTTGTCCATCAACTTTATGGACAATTTTGCGCAAAGATCTTGGCTTGCGACCTTACAAGATCCAGCTTGTGCAAGAATTAAAGCCGCGAGACCATGCAATGCGTCGTGATTTTGGTGTATGGGTCGAAAATGAGATTGATCTCGATGCTGATTTTCATCGCAAAATTTTGTTCAGTGATGAGGCTCATTTTTGGTTGAATGGCTACGTCAACAAGCAACATTGCCGCATTTGGAGTGAAGAGAATCCACATGAGATCCTTGAGACGCCATTACATCCACAAAAACTGACTGTTTGGTGTGCTCTATGGGCTGGTGGAGTCATTGGGCCATACTTCTTCCGAAATAATGCTGGAGAGTCAGTTACCGTTAATGGAGACCGGTATAGAGCCATGGTAACCGACTATTTTGTTCCCGAATTGGATGGCATGAATGTGGATGAGTTGTGGTTCCAACAAGACGGCGCTACATGCCACACAGCGCACGTCACAATCGATTTATTGAAGGGCATATTCGATGGCACATTCGATGAGCGCATAATTTTGCGGAATGGACCTGTCAATTGGCCACCAAGATCGTGTGATTTGACACCATTGGATTATTTTCTTTGGGGATATGTGAAGTCGCTCGTCTACGCCAACAAACCAGAAACGTTAGGGGACTTGGAGGCCAACATTCGTGGCGTTATTGCCGACATACGGCCCCATATGCTCGAAAAAGTGGTTGAAAATTGGACCTGTAGAATTGGCTTTATTCGAGCCAGCCGCGGCGGCCACATGCCCGAAATCATATTTAAACATTAATGGCATAAAATTATCCTTCCAATAAAGCCAAATTGATGGACATTAAAACGATTTTCTTGTGTTTTATTTCAATTCGAAGTTCTATACCTCTAAAAAAAACACCCTTTATGTATGTATCTCAATATAATCATAAATGCATAATCAGAATAAAAACTCACCTGATTTTTCCCTTTTCTTTTGTTTTTTAAATTGGTGGATTTGATGTTGTTGTTGTTGTAGTTATGTTGCTGCAGTTGTTGATGCCGCTGGTGTTGGCGAT
Source organism: Pherbina coryleti (assembly GCA_943735915.1). Lineage (NCBI taxonomy): Eukaryota > Metazoa > Arthropoda > Insecta > Diptera > Sciomyzidae > Pherbina > Pherbina coryleti. Next base: position 92,533,203 of record OX030948.1, read on the forward strand.
GCTGTTCTTGTAGTTGTTGTTGATGCTGCTGGTGTTTGGTGATGCTGGTGATTTTTTTTTTGATGCTGCTGCAAAGGCACACAATGCTTTTTTTCAAGTTTTTTTTTCCAAGAAAGGTCTTTTTTTTTGTTTTTATTTTGTGGCACAGCACTTTTTTTTCTCACAGCATTTGTTTTAAATATTGTTTTTTGTTTTAACAATCGCGGTTTATTTTAAATAAATATCCGGCTCGAAGGACCATATATATTTGGTTATCGAGGGGGAGAAAGCACTTTAGGAAAACTAAAAGAACTAAAAAGAAAACGTGGCGTTTCGAACTAAGTTGAGCGAGGTCAGTTTTATTAGTATAAACTAAAAACTAACAAAGTTTATGTAAGCGAGAAGCGCTGCCCAAAAGAAAATGAGGAGAGAGCAAACAGGCTCAAGAGCATATTAACGCACACTCCCGTGCCAGCGCCGGGCAACCACCAGTGGCGTTAACACATACTCTCACTCTATTTTATGCGAGAGTAACAATACACTGCTGAACTTATAACAGCAAGACCAGCTTCTTGTAATAAAAAGTAACGCAAACACTAGGTACACTGAATATGAATACACATACACTGAATATTTTGCGCATTATTTTGTTATGTCAAGAATCTTTTGTTTTACGAGTGACTTTTGTTTTACGAGTGACCCAGAAAAAAATTTTGGGGGGAGTTTTAGAGTACGAAGTCAATTATTCTTTTATTTTGTGCCATTGAATTTAATATGTATAATTTTTATGAAATTTTAAGAGATTTTACCAATTTCATATAACTTTCTATGTGGGGCTATCGTAATTTTCATACAAGATCGTTAATTTGCATTATGATCTTTATATTTTAAATATATCGAAATTCATAACGATGACCTCAAAATCTCTGATGTAATCGTCATCACATGCAGACATATAAACAGAAATATACCGATATGATAGCACAGAGCCAAAAACCACCATATAAAATCAATAAGACCACCAAATTGAGATATTTCTATATTAGGTTTTCTTATTAATACTACCAAATAATAAGAATTTTCCATAAAGAAATCTTTTCAATTCCATAGGGAAAATCTTATTAAAAATTAACAGTTACTATCAAACATTTTTTAACCCTGCAGTAGTCGCGCGGATTACATATGTAATCCAGTCATGTAAAATTATGAGTTTCACAATTGTCTCCAATCGATATTCATTGATTTTACGTACTATAAGAATTATGTTTATGTTGTTTTTTTAAATAAATATAATATAAAATAAAGTAATAATACAAATTAAAACAAATAACTAAGCATTTTCAAATTGCCATCTCTTATTTTAAACTTTAAAAAACGGATTACATATGTAATCCGCGCGACCACTCTCGTCACATTTAGGTAAGCGACTACTGCAGGGTTAATAAGATTTCTTATTGAATGAATGAAATAGTTGTTTATCAACCACTCTCGTGAACACATCGCTTATTTCATGCGTTTGCTATGTCTTGTTCTATTTGTAATACAACAATTTCAGTTCTAACTGACTCGGTTACGTGTGGTTTTTGTTATAATAACCAGCATTATAATTGTGCCAAGATCAGTGAAGAAGCTGTTAAATTACTTAAATCAAATAATAACTTGGTTTACAAGTGTGATTTATGTTATAATCATCCAATAACAATCTGCCTTTCAAAGTTAAGTGAGGCATGTAATATTTTGACTGGATTAAGAAACGATTTCAGTGGTAAAAAGTCATTTGATGCAGCTCAAAATAAAATCTCTGCGATACAAACAAAACATAATGAAAATTTAAAAATTAATACTCTTAATGTTGATCCAATAATCACGCGCTCTAAATCAAAGTCTCCGTCATCCCCCACGAAGCTAAGTGTCTTCAATAATAGCAATAACAAGAACAATAACAATAACAATAACAATAACAATAACAATAACAATAACAATAACAATAACAATAACAATAACAATAACAATAACAATAACAATAACAATAACAATAACAATAACAATAACAATAACAATAACAATAACAATAACAATAACAATAATAAAGCAAATATCAATGCTCGTGCAAAAGGCTTGAAAAAATCGGTGCAATCAAAAAATAACAATAAACCTGTTTTGAGTGCAAATTCAGCTCTAGCATCTTTGAGCTCTTCTTCGGGAGCCTCTTTAATGCAGTTTTCTTCTATGCGTGGAGGGGTCACTGAACTTATAGATACTGTTGATTTGCATGAAAATAAAAAAAATGTTTGTGCAATTAATAATAATGTTAGTGATGCTGTTGTTGGCGTTGATGATCATGTTGTTGTAGTTGGAGGTAATGCTGCTGTTGCTGCTGACCGAGCATCTGAGTTATTTGTTGTTGGCGCTAATGTTGAGGGTGCTGTTGCTGTTGTTGCTGAAGACAATAATTATGTTCAAACTTATGCTTCGGCCTTGCTGTCGATAAACACAGGTGAAGCTAGTGCTCAAAGTCAAGCCACAGATGTTATTAAAAATGGTAAAAATTTAATATCGAACAAAAAGAAGCTTGTTGTTGGCCAAAGAATGAATTCTGAACTGGATGTCATTGAACCAATGCAGTGGTTTCATATCTGTTCGTTTAAGTCTACTGTGACCGCAGATGATATAATTGAATACATCAATAAGCATACTGGCATTGATAAGTACCATCTAGCATGTCAAGCATTGATGCGAAAAAACGTTACTCTTAATGAAGTTGAAAAAATAAACTTTAAGCTCGGCATTTCGGCATCTCTTACTGATCGCATCTTGGAGTCTTCTCTTTGGCCTACTAATGTTTCTGTTAGCAAGTTCGAGTTTTTTCAAAAGAAGGATCGTCGTCGCTACAAAAAATAGAAACAAGTAATTGCAATAATCCTGGTAGTAATTTAAAAATATACTTCCAAAATATGTCTGGCATAAGAACAAAGTCCGAATCAATTCAATTATGGTCGTCTCAGTTAGACTATGATATCATAGTTATCGTTGAAACTTGGCTTAATTCAGAATTTTTTGATGCTGAATTTTTTGACCTCAATTGCTATCAGGTCTTTCGAAAGGATAGAGATGCGGCAAAAACCTGCTGCTCTAGGGGAAGTGGTGTGCTTGTTGCTGTGAAACGCTCGTTGTGCTGCAGTGCATGGCCATTAGAAAACTCGGACACATTACTGGATCAATTATGTGTATTTATTCATGGATTTTCTGAAAAACTCTTTTTGGTCGTTTCTTACATTCCTCCAACTAGTTCGGATGCACTGTATATGTCTCATGTGGATAACATCTTGAATCTAGCATCAAAGGTTCCTAGTGATAGCCATTTTTGCATACTGGGTGACTTCAATTTAAATAAAGTCACTTGGAATAACTTTCTAAATAATAATGCTCTCATTCCAACGAATGTGAACTCACTCATGAAATTTATCTTATTGACTCTTTTCTAAGTTTAGATTTTATCCAAATTAATGGTTTTCCAAACAAATTAAATAGATTGTTAGACCTTATTTTTATTAGTAAAGACTTTAACTATAGTATTGAAGTTTGTCATATACCGATATGTGAACCTAATTTGCATCATTTGCCACTTGTGCTTAACATATCATTCTATAATTTCTCTTGCAAAGCTATTAACTTACTTAACTCAAGTATGTATTATAATTTCAGTCAATGTAACTTTGATGAACTGATAAATGCTATTGTGATGGTGGACTGGGAGCATAATTTGAAAAACAAAAGCACTTTCGACTCTTTTTTATTTTTTAAATCTAAAATTTTAAACATCTGCGATAGAATTATCCCACAATTTCCAAGAAAAAATTTTAAGCTACCGTGGTATACTACTAGCCTAAAAAAATTGAAAAACCTAAGAAATAAATTTTTTAATTCATACAAAACCACAAATAATATGGAACATTATATTAAACATCAACATTATTTGAGGGAATTTAATTTTTTAAACAAATTTTTATACAAACAGTATATTAGCCGTTTTGAGTCAAATGTTAAGTCTAATCCAAAAAAATTTTGGACTTTTAAAAATTCGAAAAAGTCGACATCTAATTTTCCGTCTTCTATGTGTTATGAAGGTGTTTGGTCTCAATCATTCGTTGAATCTGCAAATTTGTTTGCTAAATTCTTTTGCTCTAATTTTATTTCAGACCACGATCAAAATATAGATAGAAGCTCGAATCTTGGAGTAAATATTGATTTTGGTTGTTTTCAAATTTCTGAAGTTGATGTCTCGAGATCTATTGCTGATTTAAAAAACTCACAAAAAAATGATGTAGATGGATTTTCTGCATTTCTTCTTAAAAAATGCCACCACGCACTTTTAAAACCTCTTAAAACTATCTTTAATAAATCGTTACAATCAGGATTTTTCTTGGATGCTTGGAAAATTTCTTTCATAACTCCAATATATAAAAATGGTAATAAAAATGAAATTAGTAATTATAGACCAATTTCGAAGCTATCAAATATTTCAAAAATTTTCGAGAGCATTATTAAACATAAACTCTCTTTTGCAATAAAGAATATAATTTCTCCTTATCAGCACGGGTTTATGCCGAATCGATCCACAGTCACAAACCTAGCGACATTTATAGACTATTGCATATCTGCATTTGAAAAGAGCTTTACAGTGGACACTATCTACACCGATTTTTCGAAAGCGTTTGATAGGGTCTCGCATCATATTTTACTGAGAAAATTATTGCATTTAGGATTCCATGCAAACTTTGTATCCTGGGTTAAGTCATACCTAAGCAATAGATTATGCCAGGTATCTATTGAGGGATCCTTGTCTGAGCCCTTTATAGCTTCCTCAGGGGTTCCTCAAGGGAGCATTCTAGGACCACTTTTCTTTATAATATTTATAAATGACGTTAGTTCCTGTTTTAAAAACTCAAAGTTCTTGATGTTTGCTGATGATTTGAAAATCTTTTTACGAATTGCTAGCATCAATGATATAATTGCTTTGCAGGATGATATAAATAATCTGTATGAATGGTGTTCTAAAAATCATTTATCTTTAAATATAAATCAATGTTTTCACGTTTCATATTCTAAATCAACTAATATAGTACAAAATCGATACAGTTTAAATAATCATAATTTGAAATCAGTCACTTTAATTAAAGATCTTGGTGTAATATTTGACTCAAGTTTTACTTTCAGATGATGTATGAATTATATAATTCCTAAAACTTATTCTCTATTAGCATATATCAAACGCAATAGCAATGAATTTACAGATCCATATACACTTAAAATACTTTTTACAAGTCTGGTGAGATCCAAGTTAGAATATGCTAGTTTTATTTGGAATCCGTTTTACATTACACACGTGAATCGTTTAGAACGTGTTCAGCGTAGATTTCTCAAATTTGCACTTCGCTCTTTTAATTTTGCAGATTCATATCCCTCATATGAAGTTCGTTGTAAGTTTATTAACTTGAAAACCTTAGAAAATCGAAGGAAAATTCTATCACTGATGTTTGTTTTCAATATTATTTCTGGAAACACGGATTTTTCATATCTTCTGGATCAAATAAACTTCAATGTACCGTCAAGAATATTAAGAAATAGTACACCTTTTAATATAGGACTGCATAGAACAAATTATGCTTCCAATTCTCCAATTGTTAGAACCATGCGAGAGTTTAATAATTTATCTTCTGAGTATTTTATAGATTTCTCAGTATCTAAAACAATCATGTACAATCAATTAGCCTCAATTTATTAATGTTTAACATATTATTACTTCTCATATACTTGTATACGAAATTTCTAGTCAGTAAGGAAACTATTCCATTGATTAATAAATGAAAATGAAAAAAAAAAAAAAAAATGAAAATAATGTGGAAATCTTATTAACACTTAACTTTAATAAGAAAATCTTTTTTTCACTCTCCAAAGTTTAAGAAGAGACCAGTTAAAATGAATAAAAAAATCGTATTGATCTGCTTTTATAAAATTTTCTTATTAGACACCCTTTTAACCCTATTCATGTCACGCTATTTGAATAACGTAAACTGTCACGGTGTGACTTTTTTTTCATGCAATAACAATCAAGTTTAGCTACTACAGCTTTTTCGCACATTCTCCTCATTAACGCATTCAAAGTCACAACCAAAAAATCTTTGAAATTTTCAACGATATTGATATTAGTGGCTCAAAATAAGCTAATGTGAGAAAAATTTACCCACCAAAATATGGTTGGGCTCAAGGACAACACAAGACATCACGACTTACTATGCACAAACATAACCATGCAATTACACAATAGTTTTTAATCTACTCTTAATCTACTCGTTCAAAGAACAAGCTGCAATATTTTCCACAGAAAAATAATCCATTGGCAAAATGGAGCGAGTGCAAAATGTGCATATAGGGTTAAGCTATTTTATGTACTGCGTAACGAAGTGAGTGCACCGTTTAGAAACAATAACAACACTCACTACGCTAAAAGAAAAACAAAGCACGCACAAAGAGGAATGAAAAAAAAACACATCAAGAAAGCAAGCATGCAGTTTAAAAAAAGTTTATGAGCTAAAATAAGGAATTGTTTGTGTAAAAGAATTAATTTAAACAAATTCAATAAATATTAATATTCAATAATTAAAATAACCACTACAATACAAACATAACACGATGTGTATAATGTTAATTTAAAATTATTATCACAATTACCTGAAAGCAATGTACAATAATTACATTAACAAAAACAAAGCAAAAATCACAAAAACAATAACACACAAAACACTTCCGACACCGACTAAAAGACGAGATCAACTGATCTTAGAGACTAATACAAAAAAAAATAATTATTTTATTGAAAAAAAGAAAGTTTAATACAAAATATCGTTCATGGAGAATTAATTTCTTTTATTAAAAAGAAAAATTAAATTATTTATAAATTATGTGGAAATTGTTATTAAACTATTAATTTGTACATTTAAGGCAAACTACACTTTTCTGTGAATGCTCGTTACTCATGGGTTTCTGACTATTACCACGGAATTGCTTAGAAAATCGTCCTTTTTTATAAGAGGAACAGTTAAGTTGACTCCTCTTCTTTGGTTATACTGCACTAAGGGAAATAACGCATATTAGCATTATCCACGCCTGAGTATAAATTTTATTCAAATATTTACGTGGATAAATCAAATGTTTTCCTTACAACTCGTTTTTTTCCCGTATTTGAATTTTATTTATACCACACACGTACACACATATTTCATACAAGCAAGCAGCAACAGCATCGCACACTTACACACATACTCCGACAAGCAGCAACAGCATCGCACTCTGTTCCTGAGTTTATTTCTTGAATTTGCAGATCTTATAGTTCTCATTTAGTTATTGTTACAAGAGCAATATATTATGCATGTTTGGCAAAGAAATTAAATTATGTAGGGTGGAGTGACAACTCGGTATTTTCAAGAATATCTTGTACCTGTTGTCATTTACCTGCATAATTTGCTTCTGCCTAAACATTTTTGTACATTACTTTTTCGTTCTGTAATTTATACTATGTTTGACAGTTGGTGCAATATAAGTGCACCAACTGTCAAAAATAGTATAAATTAGAGAACGAAAAAAGTGAAGCCATAATAAATTATACAGGCAATGGCATTTGATGAACGCAATAAGAAGAAAATAATACCATAAAACCATTAATAACATATTTAATTTAAATATGTTTTTTTTAAATTCAATATTTTTATTCAAATTTTCTTTAAATGCGATAGTTTATTTTCAAATAGTAAATATTTGAAAGATATTTTAAAAAAATTCGTGCATAATTTTAATATATTTTTTATTAATTCTGTTTAAATATTTAAATATTTAATTTAATTAAAAAAGTATTCAAATAAATTTTAAATATTTACGTAGTCGATTTATTCAAATGCGTTATTGGTGCAAAAATGACTCGCTTTATGGATAAATTAAAAAAGTTTTTGGATAAATTTAATATTTTTTTCCCTTAGTGTGTCGATGCATTCTAAGCTGGATTTCATTATGAGTTTTCCATTATCACGTCTTTTGCAGATACCAGTGTCTTAGAGTCACTACGTGGCAGATCATGTTATTTTTTAATATTTTGTGTAATAGGTAAATATTATAAAAACATAAAAAAAATTAATTGTATATTACAGAAACAGAATGACCAATAATAAAATACATTTAACTAATTTTGCTTTAAAACAAGTTTTAAATCATTTATATTGGTTTGAAATTGAATAGTGACCGAAAGACACAGCCTGACATGAAAAGGGTTGAGAAGAAAATAATTGGGAAAATGCTACTTATTTTTGTTTTCTTTGCTTTAGCTTTCAGTCGTAGTTGTGAAGTGAATTCGAAAAGTTATCCGTCGATTTAAATAAAGTAAAATAAGAAAAATGTTATAATGATGAATTTCATGTAAAAATCGAGATGCATTGAACCCGACCACCTCAGATATCGATGAAATTTTGTTCATAGCTAAATTTGATCAATACAAAAAAACCCTCATTTTTAGAAATGACTGTTTTGCGATTTTTTGGGCGTGGCACAGTGGGAAAGTTTTCGAAAAAACGCGAAAATGGTCGAAAAGAGCTCCATTTAAACTGCAATAACTCAGAATCGACTGAACCGATTTCCATGATCTTGGTATCATTAAAAAGATATTTTAACAGGCTTTATGACACGTTTAAAAAATAAAAAAAATTACACTGTAAAAAATTTTATAACAAAAAGAAAATTTTACCTAACGAAAAAACCAAAAAGATCAAGGGTTTTTTACAGTGTATTACTTTTTTAGAAAGGTTTATTCTTCACCTATAACATATCAAAAAATAAAAATGGGTTCTTTTTTAGTTTTTTTTATATAATTGTTTAAGTAGTGGCACTTCTAGTAATTGCCCATATATTTTTATATTGAAGCCACGAAAAATAGCCAAACATCTGTTATATTACTGAGAAGTGTTCAAATTTCAGTTATATTCAAAATATACTTATAATGTAACTTATATACTTATATACTTACTGTAACTGTGTTTCTAGGATTAGCAAAATAAACACACTGCAGGTACCCCTAATTAAAGAAATGATTTTAAAATTGCCTTAAAAATTGCTATATAAATGCACCTGATGAACGTACCGAAATTTTTCGAAATAATTCGAATAACAGCGAAAATATCAGGTCACATTCTTACACATTTACAAAATAGTTCAACAATTCTAACATTTTTTAAATGTTTACAAATAAAAAACCATCAACAATTGTTTATATTATTTGCCATGATTTTATTAATTTGTGTTTTATTTTATTTACATTTTTTTTAAGTTAATTATTTGTTGGATTCATTACGACTGCGCGCTTTTCTTAGTGTATTCCGGCAAGTTTCGCAAATACGGCTACAATGAATGTTGGCGACAGCTGGAAAATATTCAATTATATTTGCAGCCTCGTTTTCACTTATTTTACGAAGCGAAGCGCAACACTTATTAGATATTTTTATGCATCTGTACTTATTGTTTGAATTCATATTCACTCAAAATTTTAAAATATACACGTAAAAATTGTAATGGGATATCTTGGCTTCTCGAAACGGCTTATAATTATGAATTTGGGTATGTTCATCAGGTGCATTTATATAGCAATATTGAAGGCAATTTTAAAATCAATTCTTTAATTAGGGGTACCTGCAGTGTGTTTATTTTGCTAATCCTGGAAACACAGTTACAGTAAGCATTTTATGCGCTTACCTGTATACTTATTGGTTTGGGCTGGTACGGCCGCAAGAACTTTTTGGGGTTAAAACATATTCATAATTTTTCTGGGACAATGTTTATTTTTTTTACCTGTATACATACATAATTTTCTTTTATGCATATTATATCAATAATCTTTGCACATTATAAGTATATTTTGAATATAACTGAAATTTGAACACTTCTCAGTAATATAACAGATGTTTGGCTATTTTTCGTGGCTTCAATATAAAAATATATGGGCAATTACTAGAAGTGCCACTACTTAAAAAATTATATAAAACAAACTAAAAAAGAACCCATTTTTATTTTTTGATATGTTATAGGTGAAGAATAAACCTTTCTAAAAAAGTAATACACTGTAAAAAAACCCTTGATCTTTTTGGTTTTTTCGTTAGGTAAAATTTTCTTTTTGTTATAAAATTTTTTACAGTGTAATTTTTTTTATTTTTTAAACGTGTCATAAAGCCTGTTAAAATATCTTTTTAATGATACCAAGATCATGGAAATCGGTTCAGTCGATTCTGACTTATTGCAGTTTAAATGGAGCTCTTTTCGACCATTTTCGCGTTTTTTCGAAAACTTTCCCACTGTGCCACGCCCAAAAATTCGCAAAACAGTCATTTCTAAAAATGAGGGTTTTTTTGTATTGATCAAATTTAGCTATGAACAAAATTTCATCGATATCTGAGGTGGTCGGGTTCAAAATTTCAATTTTATCTACATTTTTAAATGAAATTCATCTAATGGAGAATGATATTTGTGTTCCAGAACTTGTTTTCGACGAGGCTGAAATTCTAGAAACTCAAGCCATATTTCAATCGTGGGGCTTGAGTGACTCAATTTCGAATTTATTAAAAATGTACGGTTTGAACTCGAAAGAGGCCAATTTCTTTGAAGGCCTCGACAGCGCCGGGTATTTTGGTGACAAAGTCAAAGTAAATTTAATTTTAACATATGTATTTAATATTCATAAATAAGAACTTTATTTAATAATGCATAAATTTTAATAAAATCTTAACAATGTGTAGATTTGTATTTAATATTATAGGCAGTTAAAATTATATTTCTAGGTTAAATGTTAGCAAGATTCCGTATTGATTTAAAAATATTTCTTTAATAAAATTTTAAAAGAAATCTTATTAAATAAATAGAATTTCCTTCTTAAATTTCAAAAATAAATCTTATTAAATCTATAAGATTTCTTCCTAAAAATCAAGAAGGTATTTTTGAAATTGATTATTAAATCACATATTTTTGATAAGATTTCCTTATAGTTTTTAAATCTTTTCTCATAAAAAATAATAAGATTCTTCTTAAAATTATGTGGATTGCCCAATAAAAAATGCTCAAAGTTTTAATGAGATTTTCTCAATGGTTTTAAGACAATCTTCTTGGATGAAAACGATAGAGAAATTTTATTGATTTTCTTCTATTTTATTAGGTTGTTTTTGCTCTGTGTGGCTACATTTAAATAAAAAAGAACATTGCTTTGGCAGGAAGTGGAGATTTTTGATGGGGACTGATTAAGAGAAGTTTTGACGTAGAATACGTCATTCTCGGAGGTAAGTAGGGTGGTTGATAGTGATCAGGTGTCGGTATTTATATCACAATTTGAGCCTTTGGTGTGCCTAAAGTACTGATCGTACAATGTTGATGTTAGCACTTGTTGGTCTGCTCGATCCTCACTGGGAGAAAAATTCATGTTTGAACTCTCTAACTTATATAAATTTTACACAATTACATGACATATAAAGCCAACATTTGATGTTTTTGTTTGCTTAAGTTTGCTACATATTTATCGACGGTTTCCGGTATTTTCGACGGTGAAGGCAGCTTTATCTAGCGTGAAGACATAAATCTTATAATTAAAAAAAAAGCATACTTTTGGGGCATGTTGTTTTTAACAGAATCGCGTAGCCTAGTAATTCTGAGTAATTTTGAGGGGCATGCTTTTTTAACAGAATCTGTTATTGAAATGTCCAAATTTCGCAGCCAATTAAACATCCAGGCATATTATCGACAGTAAAATTTTGACATTTTGACTCTCCACATGGGTTGTTGAACTTGGTAGCATTGAACAAATTTTGTTTGCTTGTTTAAGTTTGCTAATTAAACTGCATCTTAATTTTTCTTTAAGATTCTTAAGTTTTGTAGAAAACAAAAATTCAAAATTCGGGTAGCTCGAAATACTCGAAAATACTCGGGTAGCCCGGGTGCTCGAAAAGCTTGAAAATCGAGAGTTCTAGTTTTGACTTCATATCATATTGTTAGCGGAACTCGACTTTACAGAGAACAACAGCATGGTAGAACATGTCTGCGTATTTGAGACCTGCACGAATATATTCGTTAAACGAATATGCACTGCTTCACTGTTGTACACTGAAAAAAAAATGTTTTAAAATTGACGACAACTGTTATCAATTTGACGAATTTCGTGTTTAAAAAATAGCTTGCAAATTTCGTCAAAGTAAGAGCAAATGTGTTACTTTAAAAAACATGAAAAAGGCAAATCAAATGTTTATACCTTATAATGGGCTTTTTGATCAATGGTTGTAATGCAATTAAAAAATTTAATTCATTCTTTTGTACCGACGTTTCGTTGATTTTTTGTCAACATCTTCTGGGAACCAATTTTATTGAATCTAAGAAAACATAAAAAATTCACAAACTGTAGATTTGATGACACTTAATTTAAACATGTTCATATTAAAAACGATAACATTAACATAATTACTTACAAAAAGTTAAAAACACTACATTTAAACTATAGACTAACTATATTGAGTTTTTGATTTGTGAAATTTTTCAAAAAATTGCTGCTGCCTTCTACTTCCGTGCCGTTTTAAGTTTTGTTCAAAACCACTGCATAGCTCAGATTAATGTTATCTTTGTCTTCCTTGTAGTTCATTGTCGTGTCAGCTGTGTGTCCATTTATAAGCATATGTTCTGCCAGTGATGTTGATGTTTTTTTGTTTTTTATGTCCGCTTTGTGCTCGGTTAATCTTGTCTTTAGTGATCTTTTCGTTGTTCCTATATATATTTGGTGCTCTTCTGTGTTTCCTTTGCATTTGATTTCATAAACTACATTATGTTGCTCTTGTTTTTCTATCGGTGTCTTTGTCTTCAAAAAAATCTTGTTTAGAGTGTGATTTGACTTGTGGGCGAATATTATGTCATCTCTTTTTATTATTGATTTGAGTTGTTTATTTTCTGTTAGTGTTGGTACGAATCATGGTTGAATAAATAAGGTTGTCGCATGGGTGAGAGCGAGTTCCCATAAATGTCAAATCGAAGTTGACAGCTCATACAAAATCCGTAAACGAAAATTGATAACATGAAAAGCCGATGAAGTTGTTGTTGTTGCTTTGCATTGATTTTGACAATTGTGGGTACTGAGAAGAGAGTACAATCAGCCACGAGACAACCTTATTTATTCAACCATGGTACGAATGTTATGCTGTAGAACTGTTTGGCGTTGCCAGACTGATTATCTACTTGTGGGTGTTTCTGTTTGGTATTGTTGATTGTTTCATTTATTAGAGTGTTAACTTAGCCTTTAGGGTAGTCGTTATTGTATAATATTGTTTTAATTTTTGATTAATTTTTTCCCTGTATTTAGTGTTGCTGATGTTGATGATTTTTTGTATGAGATTTTTTGCTGCGTTGATTTTTTGTAGAAGCGGTTGTGTTGAATGAAAGTTTATCATTCTGCCTGATGATGTGGTTTTTGTATACCAATCTAGTATAAGTTTGTTTTTGGTTTTATGAACTTTTACGTCTAAGTATGCTAGGCTTTTGTTCTGTTCAATTTCTGTGGTGAATTGTAGTTTGTTGCTGTAATTATTAAGTGTGTTGAGAATGGATTCAAGGTGAGTTTATTTTACAATTGCAAAAATAGCGTCGACGTATTTTGTGATGGATTTGATGGTGATGTTATCTTTTTTTAGTTGTTCTATTGTGTCATTTAGAAGTTCGTCTAGTATCACGTCTGCTATTGTGGGTGAAAGCGGGTTTCCCATTGGCATTCCAAACGTTTGATTGTAAATGTTGTTTTCATATTTAAAATAGTTCTTTTCTTTCAAACAGAACTCTAATATGTTTAAGAATTGTATTTTTGCAAAAGGCAAATTATGAACACATTGTGTTTCAATGTAAGTTAATGTGTTTTTTTAGTGTAGGAGTACACTGCAAGCGAATAAATGTAAACAACAGATCGTGTAGTAAAGAGAAAATCAGCGCATGAGAATAACTGCTAATTCGTTCTCTGTTCTCTCACATCACACTTCTTACGCTGATCTGAATTTGTCAGTTGTGTTGTTTTTGTTTCTTAATCGAATACTTGATAAAGTATGCTAATATTCAGCAAATACTATGGTGCACTGATTAATTGTTAGCGAAATGTGTTTAATTTGAGTTGGTGATTGATGAGTTGATGTTAAAAGCAAAATTATTGTGATTTTAAATTAAATTTAAATAAAAAATATATTTTTAAATCAAATTGGATATTAATGAAATAAGTAACATAAAAAATAGCACAATCATTTTTTGTTTTACTTTTTAATGAATTGTAAATTTAATTTTATTGTTAATAAAAATAGTTATAAAATTTTAATTTTAGGTTTTTCGATCTCAGGCAATTAATGCATTAAATTAAAAATGCATAATTGTCTAAATTATTTAAAACACTATGTATGTTTTGGCATACATATATATAATGATATTTCATTTATATGCGAAAAAGCATACTCAGGCAGGGCTCTTTTGCGTATCCAGAGCATAATTTAATAAAAACAATAAATAAAACCATGAAAGTAGCTTTAATCATTCCAACTTAAATAAATAATGCGTTATAATTTATAATTGTTTTGCTTTATACATTTAATTTTATTTTTATTCGTTCATTTGGGGGGGGGGGGGGGGGTTTAACCCCAAAAACCCCTACCTGTGTGCGCCCCTGAAACAATATATATGTAGACATGCTTTTTTTCATTGTTTTCCAGTACGATTAGTGAAGTATTAAAGAAATAAAACTTTTTGAACAGTTTTCCAAGAATACATTGTTTTTATTAGAGTTTGTGATTCGTTTTCCAAAAATTATTATTATAAATTCACAGCAGGAAACTTAAAAATATAGTTAAATGACAATATGAAATTATTGTTCAAGTCTAAATTCAATGAATTAAGTTATAAATAAAGTTATGATTAATGTAATGAATAAAAAGTATAGTATTGAAAAAAAGAAATTAAAAAATAAGTTCATGAGTAAAATTAAAAAAAAAAAAACAAACAAATAAGTCGCCTGTCCTACCCCCTTTGTTTAATAAAACCAGTTAGGTTTTGTATCAATGAACTACAGAACAGAAACAAAAATAACGCACACCTCTCAAAGTTCAGATCAGTGCTTACAGTGTTTGTGAGAGAACAGGTAAGGTATAAGCAGTGATACCCATGGTGTAATTAACAAGGTGGTATTTTAAGCAAAACTTTAGCAAAACAAAGTTTGTGATATTTGTTTTGGCTCTAGTTTCACTGTTTTTTCAATTATTTTGATGAAAATCTGACGAAACTACTTATAATTGCAATTTATTACTTATTAGCTAGAACTACCACAAGCAAGCAAACAAAACAAATAGTGATTTGACACTTACCAACAGGTCCTCTCTTTACATCACAATTATTTGACAGATTCAACAAAATTAAGTGTGTGGTGAAAAATTCACTATCACCTTCTTAATTACATCATGGTGATACCCAAATCGCAAAGGCGCGTTAGGTCGGTCGCGCTTTGACAGCTAAAGTAGAAACAACGAGTTGTTATGAAGCAATCCATCATTCGACCTCAAGCTTTGATCGTGCTTTGTATCGTGAATATCATCGAATCTCGTAAGAAGGGGTAAAATACGATCAAAGCGCGAGCTGCTGAAAAAAGTTGAGAAGTATTCAACTCGGTCGCGCGTTTGACATTTGCCGATAGCGCAGGGTTGTATTTTCATCGAGTTAGCTAAATATATGAGCATTGTTGAGTTGCAGTAGTAATGACATGTTTGTATGGGATTTGTTGTTTTATCAAAATAGTTTGCATTGAATGTAATTTAATTTTGACTTTTTTACAAGATAAATCATTCATAACATCAGTGGCTGCTTATGTTACGGTTGTTGCTTTGTTTGAAGCGAATATTTTTCAGGACCTACTTGTGTTGTTGTTGATGCTGTTGTTGTTGTTTATATGTATGGAAATTTTTACGTATATAAATAGATATCAGTTGCTTTAGTTTTTTTCGTTTGTTATTGTTTTGTCAATCTTCAGCAATGTAATACAACATATAACACAGATGTTTATCTATATATATAAAAAATTGTTGCAAGTTCGTTGTGACTTTATAACTCACGAACGGTCGAACCGAATTCGATAAAATTTTTAGGGTTCTTTTGTATGATCGTGAAGATTGTTTATGTGAAGTTTACACGAAATCGGCTCAGTGGTACCGTAGGAACGGATACGGTATTTTAAAGATTTTCCCAAAATTTGGCAAGTCTCACTTAGTTTGCATTTGCGCGAAAAATATAGGCATAGTAAAAATTTAAATAAAAACCTCCTTTACCGCCTGCAAATCAATAAAACTTATATATTTAAGACTTCGAATGGTTATTGTCGGCAACTATACTAAACTGGGCGTGGTCTAACTATATATACGCCCACTTTTTATAAATCATTATTATTCCTGAGTTGTACATGTTTTGATAGTGGAACTTGATATGTAGACGTTATGGGCCCAAGAGGTAGTTATTATATATTTGAGCGAACATTAGACAAGGGGGTATTTGACCACACAGGACAAATTTATGATATCGAGTTGCTTTGGAACTAAATGTCGTATGTAACTATGCAATAGACTCCTAAACTACTCATCCGAATATCATGAAAATTTGTGTATAGAAGTTTTTTGGTACGGTGTGTGTTTGTGGGCTATCAATTTTTATCCACCTTGAACACCAGAGGGCGCTGTAGTACATATTTTTTACAAAATCGCATATTTTTAGTTGTAACATATGCAAATATTTACAAAATATAAAATATTTCTTAAATTTAGTAAAATTAAAAACTTTCTGTTATTTTGACATCAAAAACATGAACATATCTTGAAAACTATGAACAATTTTACTACAACGATATATTTAATGCAACATCGTACTCAAAAATGAGAAAATGGCTCCCGAATACGTACACAAAACAGCTATCACGACACCATTTGGAATGTTCGAATTTCTCCGAATGCCTTTCGGTTTGAGAAACTCAGCACAAACATTCCAACGGTTCATACATGAAGTCCTTTACGGACTAGATTTCATTTTCGTCTACTTAGATGACATTTTGATAGCTAGTGAGACAGATACTGAACACATGAAACATTTGACACAAGTTTTCGAACGACTCGACATATATGGTTTGAACATTAAACCAAATAAATGCGTTTTCGGAGTTGAAATCATAAATTTTCTGAGCTACAATATTTCAAGACATGGCATACGGCCATTGGAGGAACGAATACAATGTATAAGAGACTATCCACAACCAAATACTGTCAAACAAATGCAAAATAAAAATAGTTATTAAATTTTAATTTTAGGTTTTTCGATCTCAGGCAATTAATGCATTAAATTAAAAATGCATAATTGTCTAAATTATTTAAAACACTATGTATGTTTTGGCATACATATATATAATGATATTTCATTTATATGCGAAAAAGCATACTCAGGCAGGGCTCTTTTGCGTATCCAGAGCATAATTTAATAAAAACAATAAATAAAACCATGAAAGTAGCTTTAATCATTCCAACTTAAATAAATAATGCGTTATAATTTATAATTGTTTTGCTTTATACATTTAATTTTATTTTTATTCGTTCATTTGGGGGGGGGGGGGGGGTTTAACCCCAAAAACCCCTACCTGTGTGCGCCCCTGAAACAATATATATGTAGACATGCTTTTTTTCATTGTTTTCCAGTACGATTAGTGAAGTATTAAAGAAATAAAACTTTTTGAACAGTTTTCCAAGAATACATTGTTTTTATTAGAGTTTGTGATTCGTTTTCCAAAAATTATTATTATAAATTCACAGCAGGAAACTTAAAAATATAGTTAAATGACAATATGAAATTATTGTTCAAGTCTAAATTCAATGAATTAAGTTATAAATAAAGTTATGATTAATGTAATGAATAAAAAGTATAGTATTGAAAAAAAGAAATTAAAAAATAAGTTCATGAGTAAAATTAAAAAAAAAAAAACAAACAAATAAGTCGCCTGTCCTACCCCCTTTGTTTAATAAAACCAGTTAGGTTTTGTATCAATGAACTACAGAACAGAAACAAAAATAACGCACACCTCTCAAAGTTCAGATCAGTGCTTACAGTGTTTGTGAGAGAACAGGTAAGGTATAAGCAGTGATACCCATGGTGTAATTAACAAGGTGGTATTTTAAGCAAAACTTTAGCAAAACAAAGTTTGTGATATTTGTTTTGGCTCTAGTTTCACTGTTTTTTCAATTATTTTGATGAAAATCTGACGAAACTACTTATAATTGCAATTTATTACTTATTAGCTAGAACTACCACAAGCAAGCAAACAAAACAAATAGTGATTTGACACTTACCAACAGGTCCTCTCTTTACATCACAATTATTTGACAGATTCAACAAAATTAAGTGTGTGGTGAAAAATTCACTATCACCTTCTTAATTACATCATGGTGATACCCAAATCGCAAAGGCGCGTTAGGTCGGTCGCGCTTTGACAGCTAAAGTAGAAACAACGAGTTGTTATGAAGCAATCCATCATTCGACCTCAAGCTTTGATCGTGCTTTGTATCGTGAATATCATCGAATCTCGTAAGAAGGGGTAAAATACGATCAAAGCGCGAGCTGCTGAAAAAAGTTGAGAAGTATTCAACTCGGTCGCGCGTTTGACATTTGCCGATAGCGCAGGGTTGTATTTTCATCGAGTTAGCTAAATATATGAGCATTGTTGAGTTGCAGTAGTAATGACATGTTTGTATGGGATTTGTTGTTTTATCAAAATAGTTTGCATTGAATGTAATTTAATTTTGACTTTTTTACAAGATAAATCATTCATAACATCAGTGGCTGCTTATGTTACGGTTGTTGCTTTGTTTGAAGCGAATATTTTTCAGGACCTACTTGTGTTGTTGTTGATGCTGTTGTTGTTGTTTATATGTATGGAAATTTTTACGTATATAAATAGATATCAGTTGCTTTAGTTTTTTTCGTTTGTTATTGTTTTGTCAATCTTCAGCAATGTAATACAACATATAACACAGATGTTTATCTATATATATAAAAAATTGTTGCAAGTTCGTTGTGACTTTATAACTCACGAACGGTCGAACCGAATTCGATAAAATTTTTAGGGTTCTTTTGTATGATCGTGAAGATTGTTTATGTGAAGTTTACACGAAATCGGCTCAGTGGTACCGTAGGAACGGATACGGTATTTTAAAGATTTTCCCAAAATTTGGCAAGTCTCACTTAGTTTGCATTTGCGCGAAAAATATAGGCATAGTAAAAATTTAAATAAAAACCTCCTTTACCGCCTGCAAATCAATAAAACTTATATATTTAAGACTTCGAATGGTTATTGTCGGCAACTATACTAAACTGGGCGTGGTCTAACTATATATACGCCCACTTTTTATAAATCATTATTATTCCTGAGTTGTACATGTTTTGATAGTGGAACTTGATATGTAGACGTTATGGGCCCAAGAGGTAGTTATTATATATTTGAGCGAACATTAGACAAGGGGGTATTTGACCACACAGGACAAATTTATGATATCGAGTTGCTTTGGAACTAAATGTCGTATGTAACTATGCAATAGACTCCTAAACTACTCATCCGAATATCATGAAAATTTGTGTATAGAAGTTTTTTGGTACGGTGTGTGTTTGTGGGCTATCAATTTTTATCCACCTTGAACACCAGAGGGCGCTGTAGTACATATTTTTTACAAAATCGCATATTTTTAGTTGTAACATATGCAAATATTTACAAAATATAAAATATTTCTTAAATTTAGTAAAATTAAAAACTTTCTGTTATTTTGACATCAAAAACATGAACATATCTTGAAAACTATGAACAATTTTACTACAACGATATATTTAATGCAACATCGTACTCAAAAATGAGAAAATGGCTCCCGAATACGTACACAAAACAGCTATCACGACACCATTTGGAATGTTCGAATTTCTCCGAATGCCTTTCGGTTTGAGAAACTCAGCACAAACATTCCAACGGTTCATACATGAAGTCCTTTACGGACTAGATTTCATTTTCGTCTACTTAGATGACATTTTGATAGCTAGTGAGACAGATACTGAACACATGAAACATTTGACACAAGTTTTCGAACGACTCGACATATATGGTTTGAACATTAAACCAAATAAATGCGTTTTCGGAGTTGAAATCATAAATTTTCTGAGCTACAATATTTCAAGACATGGCATACGGCCATTGGAGGAACGAATACAATGTATAAGAGACTATCCACAACCAAATACTGTCAAACAAATGCAAAAATTTATCGGCATGACTAACTATTATCCCCCCAGGCTAAGGTGAGTGGAAACGTGAGAGGGAGGGAGGCTGATCATCGACCTTCCGCTACAACGAGTCAAGAGACTAAGACGATAGTCTCGACTCTGGGGCTTAAGGTGGATGACCAGCGCCCATCCTGCTCCGGGTCCACATCAACACCTGTAGCCTCTGTCTGCCAGGAGGGAAGATTGACTGGACAGCTCCCCTCTGACAAAACAACACCACCTCCACTGTCATCCACCAGTGCAGAGGCAAAATCATCTGCCCCTGCACTGCCAGCTGGCAAAAAAACGGACCCGAAAAGGACGGACAAGTACTTTAAAAGACCGTCCACAAGACCAACGGATGAAAACCGAGGACCACAACGAAGGGGACGTGGCGGAAAAAAGGGGGATTCCTTTAGCAAGAATCCCCAAAAAAGGAACTAATGGTGAAGGCTGTACAAGTCAACCTTCACCACGCCAAAGCAGCTTCCGCAGTTCTGGTCCAGACAATGCTTCAAGACGGAGCAGACATTGCATTTGTGCAAGAGCCCTGGACCAGCACAAACGGCGATATCCTGGGTCTAAATAATGCAGGTAGGATTATACATTCCAACTCATCTTCTAGACCCAGAACCTGTATTGTTCATAATAATAATATCTCTCTTTTTCCTTTAACAGAGTTCATCAACCAAGACCTCACTGCGAGCCTGATGAAGCTCAATGATCAAAAGGAAGTCATTGTAGCTTCAGCTTACTTTGCGGGAGACGAGCCCATTTGTCCCCCGGACTGCATAGCTGATCTGCTTAGATTTGCTGCCAAACACAAGACAGAAGTTGTCTTGAGCTGTGATGCCAACGCTCGTCATACACTGTGGGGTAGCACAGACACAAACCAAAGAGGTGAGTACCTTTTAGACTTCCTTATTTGTAATAACTTGTATGTATGCAACGTTGGAAATGAACCAACGTTTATTACCGCAAATAGAAGAGAGGTTCTAGACCTAACTCTTACCAGATCAGCTCATGATGATATAATAGCTGACTGGTATGTTTCAAAAGAACCTTCGTGTTCAGATCACAGACACATTAGGTTTGAAATAAAGTCAGCCATTATACAAAACATCTATTATCGCAGAAAACAAGATACTGACTGGAACTCCTATAAAGAGCAGCTTGGTCAGTTCATCCTCGATAAACTTCCCCTCAGAATCGACACGATAAGCAAATTGGAATACTCAGCAGACTATGTCCAATCATGCATTACTCAATCTTTTGAGGACAACTGCCGTCTTAAACTGAAGCAGTTCAAGAGACAAGCACCCTGGTGGAACAACCACCTCAACGGCCTCAGAAAAGGAGTAAGGAAGCTGTTCAATAGAGCTAAGCGCAATAATGATTGGCTATCTTACTCCCGATCTCTTACTTATTACAATAAGGAAATCAAGAAGGCTATAAAGGACTCGTTCAGGAACTTCTGTGGCTCCATCAAAGATGCTCCAACGAGTTGTCGCCTTTAGAAGATCTTATCAACTGTCAGACCACAATCCCTAGGTAGTCTATTACATGGGAACGGTGTTCAGACAAAAACAAAGAAAGAGACCCTAGAACTCCTTCTCAACACTCACTTCCCGGGCTCCGTCATTCAAAACGGTCCCCACCTAAACCAATCTTACAACTACGAACAGACCAATCTGCCAAGTAGAGAAGATTGGAGAATCAGCAAACAGATTTGCAATACTTCAGCAGTTAATTGGGCCATAAACTCCTTCAAACCCTTCAAATCTGCTGGTGGAGATGGTATTTTTCCAGCTCTTCTACAACAAGGTTCAAAACATCTGATACCACTACTATCAAAACAATTCAGCTGCAGCCTAGCCTATGGCCATATACCTGGAGGATGGAGAAAAGTGATAGTAAAATACCTTCCTAAGGCTGGCAAAGGCTCAGAGAGTAATCCAAAATCCTTCAGACCCATCAGCCTTATGTCCTTCATACTGAAAAGCATGGAGAAAATAATCGACAAATACATCAGCGAGAATGCCTTGTCAATATACCCCCTAAGTAAGGCACAACATGCCTATCAAACGGGTAAATCAACAGAGTCAGCACTTAATGACCTTATAACCACAATTAAAAAATCTATCGACTGCAAGGAAATATATATTGTCGCTTTCCTTGACGTCGAAGGAGCCTTCAATAATACGTCATACGAGTCCACAAGAAGGGCACTTAATAACCTTGACATGCCAACAATCATAGGCAGGTGGATTATGACGACACTCAATAGCAGAGTTATCCAGACCTGCCTGGATAACACTTCCCTCAAAGCAACTACAACCAGGGGATGCCCGCAAGGAGGCGTCCTATCACCTCTGCTTTGGTCACTAGTTGTAGATAGCCTCCTAGTTGAACTCAAAGAAACTGGGATAGAGGCGGTTGGGTATGCTGATGACGTAGCAGTCATCATACGGGGGAGCTTTAAAAATACAGTGTCTGATGTTCTACAAGCAGCACTGAACACAGTACATAGATGGTGCAATAACGAAGGCCTCTCCGTAAACCCAAAAAAGACAGTCATTGTTCCTTTAACAAAACGACGCAAGCTCAATCTTACTTGCCCGGTACTTTTTGGGGAAAAAGTAGATTTTTCCAACTCAGCAAAATACCTGGGAGTGATCCTGGACAGCAAACTGTCCTGGAACCTCCACATAGACCGCATCATCAGCAGATCAACAGCCTCATTGTGGACCTGCAGAAGAATTTGCGGCAAAAACTGGGGGTTAAGCCCTAAGATGATGTACAATCTCTACACTTTGATCGTCAGACCAGCACTAACATACGCGTCGGTAGTATCGGTGGTCGAAAACGCTAGAAGGATCAACCATCAAGCGGTTAGGACGAGTTCAAAGATGTGCAGGTATATGAATGGCAGGCTGCATAAGATCTACGCCAACAGCAGCCCTCAATGTCATCTTAGGGCTCACCCCAATCCACATACACATCCAGATGGAGGCGAAGCTCAGCCTTCACAGACTTTTCCATCTGGGTTACACTGTCCCAAACCATCCCTTAAAGGGACACCTAACCTTAATCACAACCCTAAAGCGAGAAAAGGAGTTCTGCATGCCATTAGATAACATGCTTCCCAAAAGCCGCTTTAACAAATACTTCATCGTAGTTATCCCCCCCAGATCCAATTGGGAACACGAGAAACTAAGCCCGTCCGAAAACGACCTTGTGTGGTACACAGATGGCTCCAAAATGGAGAAAGGCACGGGAGCAGGGGTCTTTGGAGAACACTCCAATGAGAGCCACTTCTTCAGTGCAGGTCCATTTACCACAATCTTTCAAGCGGAAATCCTTGCCATTAACAGATGCGTCAAATCAGTTAACAGATGGAGCAAATCAATTTTCGTCTTCTCTGATAGTCAAGCTGCCCTTAAAGCTCTGACATCACCCATCAAAAAATCCAAGCTAGTGCTGGAGACTGTAGACGTCCTCAACGACCTGGCTGCGCAAAACAATAAAGTTACTCTAAAGTCGATTCCTGCTGTGGTCCGCACTGTGGTCTTGACGGGAATGAAAGAGCAGACTCCCTGGCCAAACAGGGAGCATCATCACCACTCATAGAACCGGAACCGTTCTGTGGGGTTGGTAAAAATCTGTTCAAGCAACAAAACCTCATTCCGCGAATCTCAAGACATCTGGAAGAACTGCTTAGGACAGATATGCACTAAGCAAATATTCCCAGAACTTTCTCCCAAGAAATCGAAATTTCTTATCAACTTAGGGAAGAAAGACCTAAAGATGATGACCAGAATTATAACTGGACACTGCAAACTAAAGAAACACCTACAAAAAATGAATCTCGCTACTGATTCATTATGTAGATTATGCCTGGAGGATGAAGAAACCTCCAGACATATTCTCACTGAATGTCTAGCTCTTCTCCATAAAAGAAAGAGAATCCTAAATAGCGAAATAGTCTCTCAAGGACACCTTGCGACCCTCAACCTCGAAAATATATTATGTTTTCTGAAAAAAACTAAAGCAAACGAACTGCTTTAAGAAAAGAAAAGGTATGGCACAATAGGCATCACAAGATGTCGCAGTGCCAGAGCTGAATTAGCTCGCCCAATCATATCTATAGTCTATCTATCTATAACTATTATCACAGGTGCATTCCTAAATTAGCGCACATGCTAGGCCCAATATACGAAATGGTCACAATAGCTTCAAAAACAAAAAACAAACTTTTAGCATGGACAAACACAACCTCGGATGCATTCGCAGCAATTAAAGATAGTTATGCTACGCAAACACTACTTAACTATGTTAATAGTAAAGCAGAACTATCGATTGCTGTAGATGCATCAAATACAGCAGTAGGTGGAGTATAACAACAGAAATACAACAATAAATTAGAACCACTAGCATTCTTTTCCAAAAAAACTCACTTCCACAGAATCTAAATACAGCATATTCGATAAGGAACTTTTAGCTATATTTTTAACAATCAAACATTTTAGACACTACCTTGAAGGTAATATTTTTACAGTATACACAGATCATAAACCACTAACAAATGCACTCAATTCTAAAAAAGAGAGAAGCCCAAGACAAACACGACACCTAGAATACATAGCACAATTCAATAACACGATTCTAACACGTAGAAGAACTCAAAACACCCGATCTTAATCTCAAACTATTACATTGTGAACAAAACACAGATACAGAACTCAAAGACATATTAGATCAAACGTTATACAAATTTGAACAAATCAAAATTCCATTCATGAACATTGAAATTTGGCGCGAGCACTCCACAGATAACACACGCCCATATATTTCACAATCTTTACGTAATACTATGTTCAGACTGGGAGCTAAATGCGCATTTAGAGCTTAATTCGCATTTATTTCCTTAATGCTTCTCTAAATGCGAATTAGCCCATATAAAATTCTGTCAAGTAAATTCACATAAATGCTACTTCAAATGAGCATTTAGCAGTTTGCGACCCTGTTTCGAAGTTTTTGTTTTTCGTTTTCTTAATTTTATTAATTAAATACACAAAAAAAGTCCTGTTCAAAAATAAATAAGAAGATTCCGTTGGTGAAAACCGATTGCAAAGGACTGGCCAAAAAAAAAAAACAACAAATTATAGAAGACGTGCGCCGCTGCGTGGGAAAACATCCTCTCATCCTTGTATTTGGCTCTCCGCAAAATCGCCCAAAGAAAAATCGCCCAAAAAAAATAATGAAAAATCACCCAATTTTTTTCCATACGAATTTGGGTGATTTTTCATTTGAAAAAACACTCAAAAAAATTGGGCGATTTTGCATTTTTGTTGGGTAAAATTTCGTTTTTTGCTTTTGGGCGAAATTTCACCCAAATATGTTGGGCGAAATTTCACTTTTCGTTTTTGGGTGATTTTTCGTTTTTTTTGGGTGATCTTTCGTTTTCAAAATTGAATAAGAAACGTCAATCAGTACTTAAAGATAACGGTATTTAAAGTAAAAGCAGCGATTCTTCTTTTGTTTTTCTTTTGTATTTGCATCATTTGCTTGAGTTTGCTTGGTCAAGTCAAAGGAAATATTTAGTACCGCACCCGCGCATCGCGACGCGGCGGATCGCGGCGTGGCGGATTACGCGTAGTGCGACGGATCGCACGCGCCACCCTTCGCCCCGCCCTGCTCCCCCCCACCACCTCCGCCGTCATTTTTTCTTTTTGAAATTTTTTGATAACCAAAGAAACTTGTTTTTTTGAAAAAGAATCAGTATTTTTCCCTTGTACGAAATGTTTTTATAGATTTTTAAGTATGAGATTAAATTTTATTATGATTATAAATATTAAAATGAATTAAATTTTTAAATTTAACGCACTTCCTACACAACTAAGATTGATGAGTAACGTATAGTAGCTTACCCAGTACCTTTTATCGTTGCAATAATAGTTCTAATAATAGTTTTCGTTTTATTATTTCATGTTTAATAACACTGGTTAATAAATAACTATATTAATAAAAAATAAATAAATAGTATTTAACTCATCACATGATTGAATTAAAATAGACTTTTAAAAAAAAAATACTGTCCTTGAAAATGCTCATTTCGTACAAGGGAATTTCGTATCTCGTGTGGGAACACAATGTAAAATAATGGGCGATTTTTCATTTTTTTTGGGTGAATTTTCGCTTTTGTTTATGGGTAATTTTTCTAAAAAGTTTTGGGCTTTTTTTCGTTTTCTTGGGTAAAATTTCGTTTTTTCGTTTTGGCCGATTTTTCATAAATTTTTGGGTCATTTTTCATTTGGGTGTTTTTTCTTTTTTTTTTTGGGCGATTTTTTTTTTGGTGATTTTGCGGAGAGCCTTGTATTTCAGGTGCAAAATATGCACAATAATCTGCTAAATGATCTACGACAAGAATGGAGAGCACACTCAAGATTTCTCTTTGGTAAAAATCATACCATGCAAATAGTTTTGGGACGTAACAAAGCTGAAGAAGTTGAAACAGGTTTCCACAAGCTTTCCAACAGACTTCGAGACAGGATGGACTGCCACTGAAACGCCAAAGCAAGAGGTGACAGGACAAAATATTACTGAGCGATAGAATATGTTCGCAGTGTTTTTGTAGCCACAGAAACAGTGGTATTAAAAGGAGGTCCACCCGAAGATTTTGCACACTCACTGGAGCCACATTTGCTTTCACTGTGTATGCCTACCAAATTGCACTGTGTATGCCTAGCACTCTATAGTGACTACACCATGTGCGAAGAAGGAAAAGTATTGATACCTGCGCAGGCTCGCATACTCAAGCTAATTGCGAATCATATAAAAAAAAATCGTTTGGGTTAAGTATGAGTTTTATTTCATTTGTCAATGATACATTTGTTTAATTATTAATAAAGTTGTTTATAAATATAATCAAACAAAAATAATAAATGTTTACAATTTTCCGAAAGCTTTCTGGTTCGTTCCTGCAATCATATTTTTGTTAAAATGTTAGCAGTTTCACAACATAGAAATAATATTAAGAAATCTGTCAATTTTAATGCGAATTAAGGGCTTCTACATAGTTTGAACACTTGACATTTTTAAGAATTTTCGAACTTCTAAATGCGCATTTAAAACTCAGTCTGAACATATTATAAAAGAGAAAAATTAATTTCTTTATACAAAAATTAAAAAATGACAGTGTGATAACATTCGGTTATACTTCCTTCCTCATATGTCGTAGCACACAGTAGGACAATGTAAAGCGGCCTTTAAGAATCAATTAGGGCCTTTCGGACTATCCTACATGTAGTATCAACTTGACAGGTCGGATGGACATGTAGTATGTGTTAAAGCAAATGCTACGGTCAGTCCGACATGTAGCATGAAAATCAAAAGGTTTTGATTTTTACTGTTGGTCCGTCCCATGGTATAATAATTCAAGGTAGCATTGACAGTTGCTTGGGAAACAAGTATCTGTAAAAAAAAAGTCAAGAAAGAGAGCGTTAAATTATTGCTTATGTTTTCGCCATTGTTTATGTTTCAGAGCTTGCAAATAACCACACATTTGATAACAAAATATTGCATATTTTATTTTATTAATAGTGAGTTATTATTACTAGAACGATAATAATTTGTAAACTGAATGTTATTAAGTGCAAACATAAAACAAAAAAATGTTGAAAACGGTTAAGTGCAGCAACCTCAGCAGCTGCAGATGCATGTGGACGAAATTAAAGAAGTTTTCAAATAAAATTACATCACGGCTCGAAAACGTTAAACACGTATCACACATAACTTTTTCACAACTTTCATTATTATAATTGTTTATTTAACGCACATATTTTGTGGAATTTATTTATTTTTACATTCGTTTAATTTTTGTTGCACGAACAACTGTTTTTGACAAATGCTGGTTTCCTTGTTGCTGAGAAAATCAATACTTATTAATAATACCTGTATAATTGTACCATGGGTCCGTCCTATATGTAGTAAGCGCGAACGCTCGTTCATCCGACTTCATACATTTTCTCATTCTAAAAAAACCGTCGAGGAGTGAACATATAAAGAAAAAGATAAAGGAAGTAGAAGTTGGATATATTAATATGGCAGCTGTTACGCATACTGTGTTTTGTAAGGAGTTCTCTCTTCTTCTTCTTCCAAAACATCATTAATTATTAAAGCAGTAGCAAATTGTGTTGCATTTGTATGATGCTCTCTTCTTGAACGCTGAAAAATACTGAAGTCCTTCCGACATGTAGGATAGTTCGAAAGCTCGTACAGACATTCCCGTTATTCTGCCGTCCTACATGTTCATCCTATAAGTTGTATCGTCTGAAACCCCCTCTTCAACCATCCCTACCCTGAAAGACAAGTACTGGTTAAATGATTCGTTATTTAACCAATAGTGCTTTCGGTAATTTCGGTTAGTCTGTAGAACAAAGTTTGTTAAGGGCAATGTGAATAATCTAACCAAAACTCATGTATAAGTGTGATTTCATATCTCTTTCTTACGCAAGTATTTAAATGTCTTGCCGAAAACAGCTGCTCTGCTCACACTAAAGGCCTGACTATAATAGCCACATGCTGGCAGACGGATCTTTCAAAATGAAAGTGAGCCCATGTAAATATATGAGCATACCCATAATTGGAATTGCCACAGTTTCGTTTAGTTTCGTTGACTTTCAGTGGCTTTTTGTAGAGCGACTCAAATCGCTCACAGCATAGACAAATGTCAAATAATTGTATATTCTAATTTATTGAAGTAATAATTGAAGCTGAACAGCAGAGGCTTCACATGACTAAATTTTTTTATATTATTTTGCACATTAATTTTGAAAAAAATCTCACAAACAAGCACAAATAAAAACAAACTACTTTGTGACACTTTTCAAAGTCAGTATATGGCAATAATAGACATTTTTGATTTTGACAACAGCCTGCTGGCTTTTCGTTTAAATTTTGGCATTAGCGTATGCCAGCATGTGGCTATTATAGTCAGGCCTTAACAACAAATTCCGTAAAGAATTTCATAACAAACTCAGCTGTTTACTTAAGTACGCAGTTAGCGTCTCGCAAAAAATTTCCACCATAGTGTAGTGTTTAGAGCGCTGACCTTTAACGCAAACATGCGCGGGTTCAAACCCTTCACCAAATAAAGCCAAAGTTTTTTGTTTAGAAATGTTTTTTTTATTTATTTATTAATGGGTAGTATTTACAAAAGATAAATATTAGTAAAATATTTAAAGAAAATAAAAAAACAAAGCCCCAGAATAAGGCTGTTCTTTTTTATTCTAGCAAGGAAATCTTGCTTTTCTTTAGAAAGAATGATGTGTTTATTTGTCTACTTTTAATCACTTTTGAACTATATTTTATTAACTAAACACAATTGAAAATCTTTATGCCTCATGCGTTATTTGAACCATCGTCCTCTGTCATATAAGTTCCATATTCTACCCACTGCGCCACGGCCACTATCATTCAATTTGGTTATTTTAGGATATTATTTATTGCGTGACTTACACTTGCACATCTTAAAGCTTTTTTTCACACCCTCAGCTTGTTTTCTGCGTAATTTAATGTTTATATTGTTGTCTCATTCTGACAAAATTGACAAGAGTGAAATAACTGAGAATGTATTAGTTTTTGCTGCAAATGTTCCCTGCAAACATCAGCTACCGAAAGTACACATACATTCAAAACAAATTTGCAAATTTACTTACACACTGAAACTACCCTTTCTATTTACTTTGACAAAGGTTTGGTGAAACAGTGAAAGAGATATGTCTGCTTCAACCATTGCGTGTGAAAGATAGAAAAAGGTATAGGTGAAAAGAAATGTGAAAACATTTACAAACGCCTAGATTTGTCACATTCTAGAATTTGAAGAAAGGCTGTCCTTTAAAAATACAAATTAAAATAAAAATAAATTTAGTTTGATTTTAGTCATATCAAATTAAAAATAAATTGAAATTACGGAATTTAATAGAGGTAAAAAAGCAATGATCGGAATTTTCTCTAATTTCATGTGGAACTGCATTCAAGAGGAATTTTTCAGAATAAGATAGGACCAAGTCGGGAGCTGCATGCATGGCTGGCGCATACATATGGAAGACTCACATACACACATTCTTTTGTTGCCCGACGATCTCGACAAGTCATTCTTTGCTGTCTACGGTGGTCATGGTGGCACTACAGTAGATCAGTATTGCGGTAAGCACTTGCACAAATTCTACTCAAACAGGCTTTTGGGACGTTATGAGCAACAAAGAAGTCATCGACTTCTGCCGAAAGCGCATCGGCATGGGAAAGTTTCCGGTAGAGATCTGCGAAGAGCTGATGAATCATCAAGCCTGGCGCTTGATTGTCAGATGAATGGACTAGGTGGGCATAATATGACAGTTGTTCTCGTCTGTTTACTATGCGATAAACCATACGATGAGTTGATGGTGCGCTGCGCTGCCTCCAACCTCTGCTCTACCGGAGCATACTGTATATTTTGTACTCGATATTATAATACTTCAAATATTACATTATTACATAATATTAAAAATATATTATTATTATATAAAAATTATAATTATAAAAACAACAATAAATTTAAAAAAAGTACCAATTAGTGTATTTATTTACTATTTTTTGTTAGAATACTAGTTAAAATAGTGGTTAGAATATTAGTTACAAACGGTTAGCATACAAGTTAAAAAAGCGGTTAGAATATTGTTTAGAACGTGGTTAGGATATGAATAAAAAAACTGGTTAGGAAAAGGGTTATAAAACGGTAAGAATAGTAGTTTTTAAAGCGGTTAGAATATTGCTTAGGAAACGGTTAGTATACTAGGCATAAAACCCTATAAATACGTGGTTGTTAACCACTTTAAAATGAAAATAGCGATGTCTGCGTACATGCGTTAGAAAGAGTCAGCCATCTGTATCTGACACACAGATAGAAAGTAAATAGGTTAGATTTTTCCCGACAGCCTATCCTTTCTAACTAAAAAACTAACAGAGACTCAACCGGTTAGGAAACTAGTTAATTAACTCGGAGTGTGTTTAAAGTTTCAGTTAGGCATGTCTTGCAGGGTAGCTGTAAGGTGTTAGGGGTTTCAGACAATACTACATATCCGATGAACATTGCGTGTTGGATGACAAGTACAATGTCTGAAAGCTAAAACTGCATGTCCATCCGACATGTAGACGAAAATCAAATAATTTTGATTTTTCTGTCGGTCCATCATGTAGAATTGTCTGAATACATGTTCATCGGACTCGTTGCATTTTTCATTCTGCAAAAATCGTCGTGGAGTGAACAACTACGCTAAGCAAAAAAAAAGAAAATGTATATGAATACATAAGCTTTTCTCTTCTCCACTCCTTAACACCAATCCTTTTTTTTTTTTTTTTAGTTTTTCCATCTCTTCCATTTTCTAAAATACCTCATCAATAATTAGAGAAGCAAGACATTATTTTGCCGCTGTTATGACGTGTTCTCTATGAGCGCTGAAAAATAATGATGTCTATCCAAAATGTAGTATGTCTGAACGCACGTCAAGAAAATGTTGTTATTGTGCAGAACTACATGTCCGATAGACATGTAGTATTGTCTGAAACCCACTATTGATTGCAACTAAGTTGTATGAGTAGGTTTCTTAATTTTCTCTTATAACTGTTCAATAATCGAAAACTGTTACTACATAATGGAAAACTTTAAATTTGGACACTCTCACCTTACTCGCAATGAAATAATTCAGTTGTTACTGAGAGTATCCATTGCTTCTGTAGTTACATTCTATTCGGTTAAATGGATGATGAATCAATTGGATCCAACCACCAAAAATAAAAAAAAGGCCAAGCTGCGTGCTGAAGAGCAACTTAGACGGTACTTTTTTTATAATTTAATATTAAATAACTAGTTGTCTTCTATATTTAGATTGAGATCCTTTAATGACTTTAATGCCAATACAGAAAATTTCAATGATTACGAATTGATGATAGCATCTCATTTGGTGGTACCTTCAGATATTACTGTCGGATGGAACGATATAGCTGGATTAGACTCTGTTATTCAAGAGCTTCGTGAATCAGTTGTACTTCCTATTTTACACAAACACCTCATACATAAATCAAAACTGTGGCAGGCTCCTAAGGGGGTCTTATTACATGGACCGCCTGGTTGTGGAAAGACTTTAATTGCTAAAGCTACAGCAAAAGAAGCTGGTATGCGCTTTATTAATCTTGATGTGGCGATATTAACTGATAAATGGTACGGAGAATCCCAAAAGCTGGCGTCGGCTGTGTTTTCATTAGCGTTAAAAATTCAACCCTGCATCATATTTATAGACGAAATAGATTCATTTTTGAGGAGTAGGAACTCAAATGATCACGAAGCTACTGCCATGATGAAAACGCAATTTATGATGTTATGGGATGGCCTCATAACAACTACAAATGCAACAGTCATTGTAATGGGAGCAACAAACCGCCCACAGGATTTGGACAAGGCAATATTGCGTCGTATGCCAGCGCAATTTCATGTAGCCCTTCCATCCGAGAGGCAACGTGCTCAAATATTGAAATTAATGTTAGAGTCTGAAGAAATTGAAGGAAATGTAGATTATAATAAACTAGCATCTCTAACAAATGGATATTCAGGCTCCGATTTGAGAGAAATGTGCAGAAACGCTTCTGTTTTCCGAATGAGACAGTTAATGCTCTCCAATGCCGTTAATTTTGATTATACTGTATCGTCTGATACTTCTGCTACCACAGCAATTCCTCAGCAACAAAATTCTTATACATTGAAAATATCAATGGATGACCTTCTGCATTCCTTCAATAAAATGCAGGAATCTAAAGTTCACGCAGGAGTATTTTTATTGAATAACCGAATTGAACTTGATTAATAATATGATGTCATTCTTTCTAATCCATTCTTTGGCTTTTTCTACATCGGAATACTGAAGGTCAACGCAATAACAACGCAACTGCGTAAAATACTTCCATCTATAATTCTTTGCATCTATAATAATTAAACTTGAAATTTTAGGGAAAAAATTGGACATGTTTCTAATATCAAAAATTGACATTTTTATTGCTTCAATACTTGTTTTTAATTCTATCATGTTTGTCATGTAATTTTTACTGAACATGTTGATGCTTATTTATAAACATGTATTAAATAAATTACACTATGACACGAAAAAACACTTGGCAAAATAACAGCATGCCACTATATATGTTCAATACTATGATCAGTGGTGAGTATAACCCTAGCGCGGTTTCGTGAGTTTGGCGTCCGTTTTATTTTGATGGCCCATTTTATAGTAACTGCGTGAAGTTAAATTCGTAAATCCGACGCTAACTTAGCAAAGATACTGTTGCGGCAGCAACTTTATTTGACGCGTTCCAATAATTAAAACACAAAATACTTTATTGTGTATTTCAAGTTTAATTATCTGAAATGATAATATAACAAATTAGTTACAATATTTTTAAAGTTACAAACTTACTATTCTTTTGCGTCTACAATATTCAGATAAATATCTAGTTTTACATGAGTTTTGCAGTGTTGCATTTAAGTAAAAAAAAAGTGCTTACAGATCAATACAATTAATTTTAGAGTTGCCAACATCCCACCGGCCGTGAATCGAAGTATTGGTCGGAGATTCACCAAAAAATAAATTCTCTGCTTATAATTCAAGATTGACTCTTTACGTCGAGAACAGCTAATTTTGAAACCGGCCTAGTCAGCGTACCTTTTGATGTTTTGACGACAGCTGATCGAACTTGTCCATCAGATCCCAGAAATACTTCGATTATCCTTCCACGCTTCCACTCGCCTCTGCTTTCATTATCATCACAAATGATAACAATGTCATCAATTTTCAGCGGATCTACCCTTTTGTGCCACTTAACTCGACGCGTGAGTGTTGGTAGATACTCCAAGATCCATCTTCTCCAAAAAGTTTGCTTCATTTGTTGTAAAGTATGCCACTGTTTACGAAGGCATACTTGGTCGGGAACAGCTGGCGTTTGTATCAAGTTAGGACAACCCAACGAAAAATGGTTTGGTGTAAGAGGCTCAGCATCAACGCTATCAATTGGCAAATGAGTGAGGGGTCGAGAATTCACTAAATTTTCCGCCTCAATAAGTTAACTTTGTAGCGTTTCAATCTGTGGAAACTTCTCTTTCAAAGTAAATTTTAAAACATTTTTTACACACCTGACCATTCTTTCCCACACTCCACCTGCTTCGGGATTTTCAGGAGCGTTGAAAATCCATTCAATGCCTTTTCGCGAACACTCTTCTCGAAACCCACTCTCGATTATAATCCAGTCTTCTTTTGCTGCTCCAACAAAGTTTGTGCCCCTGTCACTTCTCAAGCGCACTGGAACTCCCCGACGGTTAACAAAATTTCTAAGACATAAAATTGCAGCATCAGTTGAAAGATCCCTCGCCAGCTCTAAATGAATTGCACGAATCGTTAAACAGGTAAAGATTGCTGCCCATCTTTTCTCCCTTCGACGTCCAATTGCAACATAAATAGGCCCGAAGTAGTCAACACCCGTATACGAAAATGGTCTAACATATGGTGATAGTCTATCGATCGGTAATTGCCCCATCAGTGGCGTAGTTGGAGCGGCAACTAAATTTTTACAGAGTTGACATTTAGCTTTTGCTGTTCTAACAAGTCGACGAACATCGGGAATCCAAAATTTTGTACGAATCCCACAAACGATGGCTTCCTGATTCTGATGATGAAATAGCTCGTGATAATTTTTTATAACAAGGTTGGTAAGTGCGTGAATTTTAGGCAAAATAATAGGCCTCTTTGTGTTTAATGGCGTACAGGTAGCGTAGTCGATACGGCCACCCAGACGAACCAATTTGTTATCATCGATGACCGGTGTTAGTTTGAATATAGAACTGTTTTTTGGCACCGGTAAGCCCGAAGACAGCAAGGACAGTTCCTTTTGATATGAGACTTCTTGGACCAGACGACAAATTAACATTTCTGCAGACTTAATTTCTTCTGACGTATGTGGCAGATATTTGCGTTCATAAGGCTTTTTTAAATATATTGATTTTGTTTTTAGACTTTTAAATCTACACACCGCTCTTTGAACCCAGCTTACGATTCTTAACAATTTGTTATAATTTGAGTATCTCTATTTGAAAAATTAGACAATTATCGTTAACGTCGATTTTGAAAATGAATTTTGTACGCACTTCATCATTTATATCATTCTCTTCTAAATTTTTTGGTATTTTTGGCCACTCTTCTGATTGATGTTTTAGAAAATCTGGACCAGATATCCATTTTGCTCTCGAAATATTCTCTGTGACAATACATGGCCGCGTGGCATCATCGGCTGGATTTAACGTGCCTGGAACCCATTTCCATTGACTTACTTTAGAAGA
The DNA here is from genome assembly GCA_943735915.1 of Pherbina coryleti. Classification (NCBI taxonomy): domain Eukaryota; kingdom Metazoa; phylum Arthropoda; class Insecta; order Diptera; family Sciomyzidae; genus Pherbina; species Pherbina coryleti. The sequence goes on from OX030948.1 coordinate 92,569,012, forward strand.
ATCTAAAATTTCGGCGATACGGTGAGCGACAAACTGTTTGTAGCGACGGTTGTCAGACTTGATCCAATGTATAACTGTTTTTGAGTCCGACCAGAACGTAATCTTTGAAGGCTTTATTTCATGGCTATCGACAACAGCGTTTTTGAGTCTAACTCCCAAAACAGCAGCTTGTAGTTCGAGCCGCGGGATAGAAAGTATCTTAATCGGACTACATCTGGATTTTCCGGCAACAAAGGCAACCTCCACGTTATTCTGATAACTTATTCTCCAGTAACAAACTGCACAGAAAGCATATTCACTCGCGTCAGTAAATACATGCAGCTGGATATTAGCAAATGGGCTCGTGAACTGTAAACTATAGCATCTAGGAATCCTGAGACTTTTAATTTTATAAAGACTATTGTACCAACTATACCACTCGTCGTACACATCCTCAGGAATTGATTCATTCCATTCAACTTTAGCTCTCCATAGTTGTTGAAGCAAAAGTTTAGATTTAATTACTATATTTGCAACAAAGCCAAAAGGGTCAAAAATCGACATTGTTAAGCTTAAAACTTCGCTTTTTGTTGGCCTTCTTTTTCCTTCTAGAACTGCAGTTGGCACTTTATTAAATTTAAAATCAAAGAAAAATTCGTCATTTAGAGAATCCCAGTGCATCCCTAATATTTTGTCTGTTGTTGCATCGCCATGGCACATATTTGTTATTGGTGATTGTTTCGATGACGATGGAATGGCGTCCAGTAAGGCTGTTGAATTGGACACAAATCCTCTCAACTCGAAACCACCCTTCTGATGAATAGATATCACAGCTTTAGTTACGGCAATAGCGTCTTCTGTCGCATCAAAACTATCGACATAATCATCCAGTCTGATCGTTAGCAGAATCCTCCCCAGCTGTTGACTCATCAGATGACATCTTTATCGTATATTCTTGAAGCGTCTTCGGCAGAACTCCTTTGTTCGTGCGCTGGCTTCTGCGCGGCATTAATTCCAGAAAGTTTATTCTTTTATAAAATGGCGGACGGCAACGATATGTTTGCAAGAATAATAATTAAAACTGTTGCGGCAGCAACTTTATTTGACGCGTTCCAATAATTAAAACACAAAATACTTTATTGTGTATTTCAAGTTTAATTATCTGAAATGATAATATAACAAATTAGTTACAATATTTTTAAAGTTACAAACTTACTATTCTTTTGCGTCTACAATATTCAGATAAATATCTAGTTTTACATGAGTTTTGCAGTGTTGCATTTAAGTAAAAAAAAAGTGCTTACAGATCAATACAATTAATTTTAGAGTTGCCAACAGATACAAACCAATATTTCTTATCTGTATCATGATACAATTACAAGGTAGGCTCATTTTAAAATGGCTGCTCAATTGAGAAATCTTGCAACAACAAAGCTGCAGGAGCTCACACGTCAAACGACAAAAGCAACAACAATTAGAAAAAATAAAAACTATCAGCTGATTTTGACAACTAGCGCACTGAGGCGATGACGTCTAGGCCTCGGCGTGCGCCCGCTTGCTTTTCTATTCGGTCGCCCTGGTTTTTATATTATGTTTTGAGAGCGCCCTTTGAGGCGCTCCTGGTCACAGTGCCAGACGAAAAAAACCAGGGTGGCCGACCCGCGTACGCTCAAAACCGCACCTGTGGGTGCTACCGTCCAGGGCCCGCACGAGCTTGCGTGGCACTTTGCTGCCAGTTCGGGAAGTGGGGGGGGGGGTTCTTTTCTGGGCCGGTAGCACACCTTTGCCGCACACAAAAAAATCTTGCGGATTATTGTTTTGGTGAGCTCGCCCTGTGAACTCAAGTATCTGTAAGCAGAAAGAAAACAAAAGATCGGAATTTTAATTATTGAGTGAGAGGGGGCTCTGTTCCTCCACTCACACCAACCGCGACGCTCATTGACCTGCTATTATGGCCCATGCCCCACGTTTCCCACCCACCGTGATGATCCGGGGCGAATAGTTTGGGATCCTCTCTTGCCAAATCTAACTTCCATCCCTATACCATAAAAATGAAAACTATTTCATTTTAACTTTTTTTTCTACTTGGGTCGTTTAATACACATTTATATTTAAATTTTAACTTATAATATTACATTTCAATTAGTTATTTAATTAAAGTGAGTTCACACGTGTTTACATAATATAATAAAATTCGCTTAAATTCCCAAAACGCTAACCATTAAAACCATAAACAATTCAAAATGGGTCTCAATGCGTTAAAGTGTAAAATGCGCTAATGCTGTAAATACTTTAAGCTCATTGCATAACATTGCGAGTGAAACATCTCAATAAATACATTTTAACACATAAGTTTGTTAAATCAAGGAAAGAGTAATATGTTCAAAATTGACTAAATTTACTTTAGTTTAAATTTTAGGTTTAGGGTTATCAGATTTATTTTTCAGTATATTTCAGTTAAGTTTTAATCTATTTTAAGTTTTAGATTCTGTTGCGTGTCTAGTAAGGTAAAATTTAATTTTATGTGTTGAATTTGATTATAGATTAGTATTATGTTTAGTTTAGTTTTAGTTACATTTTCATTTAGGTTTAAGTTTATTACTTAGATTTAGTTTAAGTTTAGGTTGAGTTTTTTTTTAGGTTTTTAATTTTAAATTTACTATTGAAATTGAAATTCAAATGTGTACCAAAATGCTATTATTTTGGTTTTATTCATGTTTATTTACGTTTTATTTTAGTTGTAGACTATGTAGATATTGATTTATTATAATTTGAGGTTATATTTTGTTTAAATTTAAATGTATTTTAGTATTTTAATCCTAGTGATTTTGATTTTATATTAGTTTTACTTTTAGTTTAATTTCATTTTTATAGTTAGTTTTCTTTTTCGTTATATTTTTAATGAACTATTTATGTTTTAATTTTAAGGTTTTATTTTCAAGTTTTGAATTTTAGTTTAATTTTAAGTTGATATTTAAGGTTAAGTTTTATTCAGATTTGACTTTCAGTTTAATTTTGGGTTACGTGTTTAGTTTAAATTTTAGACTAGTTCTAGTTTTAATATAATATATATGGGTAATTCCATGAAATTTCGCCAAATCAGCGTCACCACGGGTCTTCGGAATCGCTGCGCCAGGTTGATCATCGACAGTTGGCATGAATACTAGATGATTTTCATAGATTTCAAATTTCGGAACCACCGCCCCTGCTCTACGGTACACTAGCAAAGCTCAAAAAACAACTGTTTTAGGCCATGTGTTAAAAAAATCATATCTCGGCGTAGAAATAAGATTTCAAACTCGTTCTTACGCCATTCTCTTTGTAATAATACGTACTTTTTAGTAAAAAATTGCAAAACCCAAAGTAACGGACTATAAATATATTATTCATTGATATATGCATACGTATTTAAGCCTTTTTACAGCATCTTCTTGGGCTTATAACTTTGACGAACGATAATATTTTCTAACTTCCCGGGTTGCATTTTGTTTGTTTACTCAATTTCCAACATTTTGCGACCCAGAACGATCAGTTTTGACCATTTGTTGCCTAGTTATAGCGCTTTGAAGTTTGCATTTTTCTTCATTTTAGCCATTTTAGCCATTTTTACCTGCTTATATCTCGCTTCTACCTTGATTTTTTTTCAATTTATTCCCACCAAAATTTAGTTTCAAACACGCATAGTATGATCCAATAGGTCCGGGGGTGTATTTCGATATATTACATGCTAATGAGGCCAGGGAAATCTGCGCAAATCGAGTACATTTTTATACCCCTATGTTTAAAAACGTAAACGGGGTATATTAATTTTGTCACTCCGTTTGTAACGCCCATAAAGAGGCGTGGTAGGTATATAAAATATATTTATTCTTGATCAGCATCACCACCCTAGTCGATTTAGCCATGTCCGTCTGTCTGTCCGTCTGTCCGTCTGTCGTCACGATTACAGCCGTAATTTTCAAGCTATCATCACGAAACTCGATATTTAAGCTTTTATTTAAAAAATAAAGGTCAAGTTCGAAAATGAGCCGAATCGGATCATAACCACGCCTACCTCCCATACAAAGTGACTTTATCAAAACGGTAAAATCTCTTAGAATTCCACAAAAATTAATATATGAAATTGAAATTTTGCGTATGAGCTTTGATATATAATATACACTCTGAGTATGAAATTCAACTAAATCAGGTGAAAACCACGCCTACCTCCCATACAAAGTGACTTTACCAAAAATGTAAAATTTCTTTAAATTCTCCAAAACTTAATATATGGACTTGAACTTTTGCATATGAACTTTGATATATAACTTGTACTTTGTGTATGAAATTCAATCAAATCGAGTGAAAACCACACCCACCTCTCATACAAAGCGACTTTATCAAAAAACAAAAGAGAATATTTTCTCTTAAAACTATGACGAAAATGTTTTTACAAATAAACATTTTTTTGACTGCTTAAGACTTTGAATATACTTTGGTTCGGACGTGGGAGTATTTTAGCTTCGACCCATTCGAAGATCATTTCTTACTAGTTTATTTTTGTGTTGCGGATATAATATTCTCTCGGGTCCTGGTGAGGTAAAATTGTCGATCACAACGTTGAATAGAATGCACATTGACTCTTTAATATCTATATGTAATATGAAATTTCTACACATCGTACGGAAATTGGCATGTGCACGTTAGTAGGAGTAGATCAGATTGTAAATGTAAAAATTAACTGATACAGAAATTTTACATTTTTGGTAAAGTCACTTTGTATGGGAGGTAGGCGTGGTTTTCACCTGATTTAGTTCAATTTCATACTCAGAGTGTATATTATATATCAAAGCTCATACGCAAAATTTCAATTTCATATATTAATTTTTGTGGAATTCTAAGAGATTTTACCGTTTTGATAAAGTCACTTTGTATGGGAGGTAGGCGTGGTTATGATACGATTTGGCTCATTTTCGAACTTGACCTTTATTTTTTAAATAAAAGCTTAAATATCGAGTTTCGTGATGATAGCTTGAAAATTACGGCTGTAATCGTGACGACAGACGGACAGACGGACAGACAGACGGACATGGCTAAATCGACTAGGGTGGTGATGCTGATCAAGAATAAATATATTTTATATACCTACCACGCCTCTTTATGGGCGTTACAAACGGAGTGACAAAATAAATATACCCCGTTTACGTTTTTAAACATAGGGGTATAAAAATATACTCGATTTGCGCAGATTTCCCTGGCCTCATTAGCATGTAATATATCGAAATAACACCCCCGGACCTATTGGATCATCCTATGCGTGTTTGAAACTAAATTTTGGTGGGAATAAATTGAAAAAAAATCAAGGTAGAAGCGAGATATAAGCAGGTAAAAATGGCTAAAATGGCTAAAATGAAGAAAAATGCAAACTTCAAAGCGCTATAACTAGGCAACAAATGGTCAAAACTGATCGTTCTGGGTCGCAAAATGTTGGAAATTGAGTAAACAAACAAAATGCAACCCGGGAAGTTAGAAAATATTATCGTTCGTCAAAGTTATAAGCCCAAGAAGATGCTGTAAAAAGGCTTAAATACGTATGCATATACGTATTATTACAAAGAGAATGGCGTAAGAACGAGTTTGAAATCTTATTTCTACGCCGAGATATGATTTTTTTAACACATGGCCTAAAACAGTTGTTTTTTGAGCTTTGCTAGTGTACCGTAGAGCAGGGGCGGTGGTTCCGAAATTTGAAATCTATGAAAATCATCTAGTATTCATGCCAACTGTCGATGATCAACCTGGCGCAGCGATTCCGGAGACCCGTGGTGACGCTGATTTGGCGAAATTTCATGGAATTACCCATATATATATAGTTTTTATCTAAGTTAACGAATGTGCCTCAGCACACTCGAAAAAATTAAAGTTGGCAGCCGGCCACTGGCTCCTTATCCGTTCCTGCAATTAAATTGAAACAACGAAATTAAGTTATAATAAATTTATTACCATTCCCTCTCGTGGTCTGCATAAGAATAAAAATACTCATTTGTTTTAAGTATAAATACAATTATTCGTAAAGCCCTAATTTGCTTACGCTGCGCTTCCCATGGTTTGAAGCAGCGACGTTCTTACGCTGAGGTGACCGTGACTGTGAGGATCATGTTGCACCTGCATGCGCGTGGCTGGCGCGTGTTAACTGCCCCCCCTCTAAAGATCTGCGTCACGCAGATTCGGCTGAAAGTCCTTTGAGTGGGTGCCTGCCTGATTTGTATTTGTGGGTTGGCCTAGGCTAGGAAAATTTATAGTTGTAGTTAGCTTCCTCCAAATAACATAGCAGATTGCCGCCAGGATCGACAAGAGGACTCCGTCGACGAATAGTGAAGTGTAAAACTTTAGCCCAAGCTTCTCGAGATGGTGAATATTTGCTACGCTGAGCTCGTGAATGTAGTCTAGGTTAGGCCGGAGACCATTGTTTGTAAGGTTCACTAGTGCTGGTGGTAAGACTTGTAGCATGCTCGCTGACCTGCTGGTAAATGACTGGTTTCCTGCAGTGATAGTTTCGTGATTGAACAAGATAACATATGTCCCTTTGAGGTCCCTGGAATCTCGTCCGCTTTGAACCTTCCCGTGAAAATTTGTCAGGAAGAGTGTAGTCTCGTCAATCAGTTCGATTACTTCTTTATTGTTAGGCTTGAAGTGGCATTTCGCATCGCCGCCCCTCAACAATTTAGCCAAACATCCGTCTTCAGGTTGTTTGCTCAAGGATTTCTCAGAGCAAATTGGCGTGTTACTTATGGATGGGCAGTCTTCTTTTATGCCAAAGATTTCCAGCTCGTTCATTTAAACCTTGTCGTAGTTAAGCTCAACATGTTGTCCTTTAAATACAGCTGTTCGCGTTATTAACAGGCGATAGCTTTCCGCTTTGACTTTAGGCATTGACAGCACATATAAGAGCAACGTTCCATTAGAATAGACTGAAGCTGACCCATATTCGATAGCTTCAATAACGTTTTGATATGGTAGAGTGTCCTCTTCAAAGATTAACCGATTAATTTCCTCTTGATCCAGCAGATTCGTGTTTACGGTACCAGTTTTTGCCATCTGACAAGCCCACACTACCTCTGATATTTGTTTCTTCAGGATAAGCACCCTACTAATATCCAGCAGCTCCAGATTATCTTCGCTAATGTTTTTGCTGATGGTATTGATGTGAGCCATAATTTCTTTCGCCTTTCCAATTGCTTCACGAGTAACATTGAAGATTTTTTCGTTCACAAGATATTGTTGGTTGTTGTTAGTTATGATCTCGTTTTGGCTTCGTAAGATGTTGTCCCAATCTACAGCATCCGGTGAACCAGCTACCCACTTCCAGGCAGAGCCTAACCAATTAATTGAGCGCGTTCTTCTTGTTTTATTCATCTGCAATTCATCTAGGCGCAATCTGGTCTGGTTCAGATGAAACAGTAACACTGATCTGATTGCTTCATTTTTCACCTCATGTCGTGCTGACTCAGATAATTTCATCAAGGCAGTGTTGAAGTAACCGAGGTCAATCATGTGAATTAGGTTAAAGTGCCCTTTGACGATCCAGCCACGCCCATGCTCAATTGTCACCAAGGGAGAATTGTAGCTATAGATGTTGAAGCCAAAAACTCCGGATACTAAGAGCAATCTATCTTTTATAACAATTAAAAAAAGATTTTTACAATAAATTTCAAACAAAATTTCACATTCACAGGTTTCTCGAATGCTATTACAGAAAAGGATTTATTGCTTATTAAAATTTTTCTTCCTTAATTACAAATTCTAGGTTTGATTCTCGTGAGACCTGTGAATTGCATAAATATTTTTATTCTTAAAATAAGTAGTAAGGTTAGTTAAAATTCAATTAAAATTAAAAATGACATCAGATTATTTAGATTTTTGCTTAAATCATATTCATATTAAGCCTGTCTATATTTGTTAAGCTTCTTGATATTAATTTTTTATTAATTTTTTTAGTACATTTCTTAAAATTTTATGTACTTCGTGCCTTTTATTTCTGGATATGTGGGCTTTATTTTTTGCATTTTTGTGCCATGTTTTTCTTGTTTGTGCTTTGTTCTTAAATAACATTTCATATAATTTTTGTGCTTTGATTTCAGAATATTTTATTAATATATTTTTTTCTGTATAGTCTTGCATTGCAAGTCATTATTTTTTTCTTTCCTAGTGCCTAAACTTTTTTTTATTTTTTTTTACTTGTGCTTGTGCTTGCGCTTTCAACTTTTTACTTTATTTAATAATTTAACTTAATAATTTAATTAAAATTTGGTTAAGTGCTGTGATCTATAGACTTTCACGCATATTTTATGCCATAAATTAATTCTGTTGAGTGCCTTGTGAATTTTTCTGCCAGTGTCAGTCTCTATTGTTACCCTATTATCTTTTCCTATTTTTTCTTTTTTTTTAGAGCCTTTTGCGTACCCTTAATTTGCTTGTCCCTCACGTATACAATCTCACCTTGTTGAAACTTTCTTTCACTTATCCTTTTTTTTGTTAAGCCGGAGGTTTCTTGTCTCTTGATTTTTCCTAATTTGTTTCCTAATCTCTTTGTGGACCCTACCACGAAAGTCGTTCAGTTGTTGGTAGTTTATCCTTTGCGTTCGGTTAAAGAAAATGTTGCTGGGCTTCCTCTTCGTTACTGAGTGTATCGTGTTGTTATAGCGATCAACGGCAATATATAACAGCTCTTTTGGACGAGTTTCTCTAATTTCCTTGCGAATACAACGATATATCTCTATGAGAGTTGAGTGGAATTTCTCGACCTGGCCATTTACCTCACTCCTTTGTATAGGAGTTTGATAATGTTCTTTACCTAGACCTCTAATATAATTAGATACCAATGGACTCATAAACCCTCTCTCGTTGTCTGAGACTATCATTTTTGGTGTTGTAAAATAGTGAAGAACCTTCGCAAGTTTAGCACGTAGTGTAGTGGAAAATTTATTTTTTATATGGAATAGTTTCGCAAATTTGGAGAATTTATCTATGCAGGATAAGAATTTATGGCCCTGAATTTCAAAGACGTCAATGTGAATTATTTCAGAGGGATAGCTAGGAACCGAAGTGTTCTTAAGTGGTGGTACTGGAGGGTGTCTATGGTATTTGTTAGTAAAACAAACTTCGCATGTGTGAAGTGATTCTCTTGATCCGGCTTGCCATCGTGGTCAAGTAGTATTTTTCCAGGATCTGTTCCTTATTTTCCCGCGGATTTCGGTGAGCTCTCCTGTGTTCATTTTCGATAATTTCGCAAATTCTATCTTCTCTTGTAACATCTTCAACAACCCTCTGAGTTATCCTGATTTTGTAAAGTGAGAAATGTTCAAGGTAAACATCTTGAAGTAGCTGTATACGATTTTCCGGAATTTTAATCCCATTGATGAGCGAAGGGCTAAGGCGTTCCCTTAATATCTGCGTTAGTGAGTCCTTTTGTAATGCCGTTACAGCAACATAGTGTCGCAAAACACCAGGATGTGGATTTTCAGTTAAGATGGTCCCATTCCCTTCAAAGATTATAAGTTGGTTTCGGAAAACATTTAATGGAACTTCTACGTGAGGAATTAAATCTGATGCATCTTGAGCTGCACTATGTATTGTTCCTATCTCACTTGCTGTTTCAGTAGTTGAATCTATTTCACCACCAGCTGTTGCGGCTTTTGAATTATCACCTTCTTCGCTAGCTGTTTCGGTTGTAGAATTGTCATTGGAAACTGGAGAATCCGTTATATGGTTTACTTGGCACTGCAATCTTGATAGAGAATCTGCCACAGAATTTGATTTACCAGGAGTGTAAACCAATTCGTTGTTATACTCTTCGATTCTGGCTTTCCATCTCTTCAACTTTGCGTTGTAATTTCTACTTCCCAACGCAAATGTGAGAGGTTGGTGATCTGTGAAAATTCTTACCATCTTTGCCCCGTATAAATAAGATCTCAAGTTGTCCAATGCACAAACTTTCATGCATTTCCTTTTCATTTGTGGTGTAATTTTCCTCCGTCTTGCTGAGTGATCGTGATATAAAAGCAATAGGTCGATCTCTTCCTGACTCACCCTGAGCCAGTACTCCTCCAATGGCATAATTCGATGCATCCGTAGTTAAGTTGAATGGTTTTCCGAAATCAGGATATGCAAGGACATTTGATGAAATCAGCAACTTTTTTTAATTTTTAAACGCCTCTAAAGCATCTTTACCCAATTGAATGCGTATATTTTTTGACTGGTTGGCTTTTATTTGAGCATTTTCACCTCTGGTGAGATTTGTCAAAGGTTTTGCGACCTTTGCGTAGTCACGAATAAATCTACGGTAGTATGAGGTCATTTCCAAGAAAATTTTTAACTCTTTCAACGTTTGTGGTGGTGAAAGAACCTCAATTGCCTTGACTTTTGAAGAATCAGGTTTAATGCCCTCAGATGTGATAACATACCCAAGAAGTTCCACTTCTGTCCTTGTGAACTTAGTCTTTTCCATATTCACACGTAGATTAGCTTCCGCCAGTCTTCTGAACACAGTATCGATGTTTTTCAGATGTTCTTCCATATCTCTCCCAAATACTATAATGTCGTCGATGTAGACATAGCAAATTTTGCCTATGAATTCCTTTAGCACATCGTCGATCATCCTTTGGCATATTGCGGGCGTATTTTTTAGCCCAAACGGAAGCCTTAAAAATTCATACTTGCCATTCATGGTTGAGAACGCTGTTTTTGGTATATCCGCTTCCTTCATTGGAATCTGATGGAATCCTGACGTCAGATCGATGGTGGTAAAGTATTTGGAATGACCTAAGCTGGCTAGTGTTGCATTTATGTCGGAAATTGGGTAAGCGTCGGAGACTGTTACTGCATTTAAACGTTTGAAATCTATAACAATTCTATACTGTTTTTCTCCAGAAGGCTTAGGTTTCTTTGGAACCACCCATATTGGAGAATTGTATGGGCTCTTGGATGGACGAATTATACCTTCAACGAGCAGTTCGGCAATTTGTTTTTCCACCTCCTCCCTCATGTTGACAGGATAAGGATAACATTTCGTATATATAGGTTCTGAAGTGGTAGTTTTTATCTCAGCCCAAGCTGCTATCTTTATGTTTGTTTTTGCATCCAAAGGTTCGAATAGCTCGGGATATCGTTCAATCAGAGAGTTGATAGCTGGCAATGCTTCTTTCGGTACGCCTTCAATTTTAAGATTGTTGATCCCACTAACTTGCGTATTTTTAAGTGGTATTTTTATGTTTTCGTGTATTGTTAGAGTATGGTTTTTTCTATCTATTACGGTCTCGAGTTGTTTCAAGGTGTCATCATCTATGATTCCGTCAAAGGATTCGAGTCCTGGGAGCACGTAGAACGTTATTATTTCATCACTGCCCACATTCTGAAAAACTTAACGCATACTTTTTTATTTATTTTGATTGGTCCGGCTGCTGTATTAACTGAAAAGGATGGTTCTACTGGCATTGAGCCTGAGGATAAGCTAGTTTTGATAAAGGTTTTATTCGCCCCAGTATCAGTTAAAAAGGTTAGTGACTTGCTGTTTCCCATCTGACAGGTGAGGTATGGTATGCTAGAGGGATTGCCTAATATGTTTCCTTTCATACAAAAAACGCTGGTGGGCCGTCTGACATAAAATTTGATTGTTCTACTTCTTCTTCACCTAAACCCTGATGATCATTTCCAACGTTTCCCGCTTGTAAGTTGTGGAGCCAAGGCTGTTTCGCTATTGCACCCGAGGTAGAGGAAGTTTCTCTTTTGAACATATTGTTCGAGGGCCGGTTCATGTAGTTAACATGCCTCGTCTGAACAGATGTATCGGCTTCCATTTTCTCGGCAGGCTTAGGTGCAAATGATCGATTTGCATGCGGTGCATACCTCCTATAATTTCCCTGAAATTTATTGTTGTATTGCCTATTACCCCAACTGTTATTTAATCGAGGCCTAGGGGGAAGGGGTGGACGCTGTTCTCCACGAGTCAAGTTATTTGTGGGAAGTACCACTCTATTTGGCGTGTTCATGTGAATTATTTTATTTCGCAGGGTCAGGTTCTGCATATCCAGGCAGGACGAATATGCTTCGGGCAGTGTTCGAGGTCTCTGCACTATTAGCATCCGCGACAGATCGGCATCTAAACCCCGAATGAAAACATCTAGGGCCCTATTCCTGTATGTTTCTGTCAGGACGTCCACGGTTTCTTGCGAGTAGAAATCGCATCTTATTTTGTTCATTATAAGTGAAAGTTGATGATTCACTGTGGCGTAGAATTCATCAAGTTTCGATCCCTTCTGCACCAACTGATTTAGTTGGTGTTCCAGAGTTCGGATGTCTCTCCTATCGGCGTAATGAATCGATAGAACCCTTTTAATTTCCGGCCAATCACCATCCAAAATGTTGTTAGAGACCTGTGCTGAATCAGCACTGCCACGAATTTTTTGCCTAATGTGCTGCAGTATTGAGCGGTACAATGACTTTTCCCTAACAACCGTGTAATCCTTGAGAATCGTTTCCACGTTGTGTACCCAAGAGATGTATTGTGAAGGATTTCCTTCGAACACTTGCAATTCCCTGACGCAATCGGGAAGTCTACCTATATCTTTTAATTCCTGCTCATTCAAAGGCCCACGGGAAATTATGACAGAAGGTCTCAAAGGCTGAACCGCCTCTGAGCCTGTCTCTACCTGCCTAAAGCTCTGATTATAATAGACGGATCGGAACGGAGTGAAATGTCATCAAAACGTGACGGAACAGTTGTAAACGTAGTAGCATTTATAATAGAAACGGAAGTAAACGTTAAATTTGTCAAATTTGAAATTGTAAGCTTAAATTGTCGACAGCTACAAATATTGCAAAATTTTTGATTTGGATCTTTTTAAAACATTATTAATAATATGGAAGAAAATATTTGTGCTGCATTTATGTTCGCGAGCATTTGTGAAATGTTTATACGCAGGAAAAGAAAGACTCGACGTGTGCGTCGTTGGAGTGTGCGTCCAATAAACAGAGACAGGGTAAGTGCTGGATATTTTCAGAAGATATTAAAACCTATGAGAATAAGCGATCAGGACCAGTTTTTTATTCACACAAGAATGCCGCCTCATCTCTATGAGTTGCTTCTAACAATGCTGAGTACGTCTTTAACGAAAACTTCAATCCGACAACCCATATGTCCAGAAGAAAGACTTTCATTGACATTATTGTAAGGTTGTAAATTTCATCACCCTTAATGAATTTAATTTTCTTTTATGTCAATAAAACAACATAGGCACTTAGCTCATGGAGTTCCATATCAGGCTCTAGCCTGGAGCCATAAATTGGGAAAAACGACTGTGCGCAATATTGTTTTAGAAACTTGCGTAGCTATGTGGGATATTTTGTCCCCATTTTATCTCATCGAGCCAACAGAGGCACAATATACCGATATAGCTAAAGATTTTTTAGAATTGTGGAACATGCCAAATTGTGTGGGGGCCATTGATGGCAAGCATATTGCTATAACATGCCCTAACAATTCCGGTTCAATGTTCTACAATTATAAAAAGTTCTTTAGCATTGTGTTACTTGCAACGTGCGATGCAAAATACACGTTCACGTCAGTTACCGTTGGCAGTTATGGCAGCGAAAGTGACGGAGGTAAAAAATTATGTAATTAATTGATGTTACTGTCCTCTTTCTATACTTTTTACAGGTATTTTTAAATCGTCGAAGTTCGGGCGTGCACTGCTTTCTAATAGCTTGCCTTTTTCCCCAGATCGTTCTCTTCCAAACCAACCGGGCTTACCATTTCCTCACTTTTTAGTGGGTGATTCAGCCTTCCCGTTAAAAGTAAACATAATGCGTCCATTTTCTAGCCAGAACCTTACACGAACCAAGAGAATTTTTAACTATCGATTGTGCAGAGCAAGACGTTTAATAGAAAACACATTTGGCATTCTCGTTGCACGTTGGCGATTGCTTCGTCGTCGAATTGAGTGCCAGCCAGAAAATTGTGAAAAAATAGTTTTAGCTTGTGTTGTTTTGCATAATTTTATAATGCTAAATGATTATAGCCGCTGCTACTGTCCTAAAGGATTTGTTGATTGGGAAAATGAAAAGAAGCTTACTAATGAAGGAAATTGGAGGGATGAACTCGACAACAATGAGCATTCGCTAAGATCAATTCGAACTCACATGCGTAACGCGTCAGCAAATGCTTTTGCTATTAGAAACAATTTGGCTGAGTATTTTGTTGATAAGGGCTCAGTCCCATTTCAGGACAGAATTGTTGAACTTATTTATGGTGGTCATGAATAAAAAGAAAGTCTGAAAGAATGAATTTTCTAAAACATTATTTTCGTTATTATTATATACTTTATTTGGATCACACAGCGGCTTTGCCTGAGCACAACATTTATCCCTGAGTTCGGATAAGCAAATTACCTAAATATTTTCACAACACATAAAACTCCAATACATGCTTCACTTGATATCTATTTCCTTAGCACATATCTGTTATTTTTACTCCTATATTTTTATCCCAGTTTTTAAATCTTTCCAGTTTAAATCTATCAACACAAAAAAGCCAATCCTCAAGTTTAGTTTTTATATAATAGTAAAGATTTTATTTTTTAAATTAAATTGTACTTCAATTCATCTCAGGGCTCAAAACAAAAAAACAAATCAATTCAATAAAGGTATTTCCTTCAACACGCAGAAACATAAAAGTACAAAAACTTAATGTAAATTTGGAAGTTCTGATGAAGTTCCCTCACAGAAGTTTTCCAAATTTATCAAGTAATTTAAAATATCTTGCATTCCTTTATTACTTAAATAACGAGGAAGACCTTGCAATTTGCATTTTATAATGTTCGCAAATGAACTAAACTCGTCACTTGTTGCTGAAGTGCATCCAGAGACATAATTTTTGAATGTTTTGACAGCCTCGCTCAGTTGGCTTTCTTCTGAGTTTTCCTTGCAAGCTTTCCGTTTCCGATTTGCACGCTCCGTTGATGGCACAGAATGTTGTTCAGCATTTTCGGGATCTATTATTATAATGTCTTCCTCGGCATATAATGCTGGAGTTGAATTCATGTCGTTGCTGCACTCTTCCAATATATTAATAGAACATTTCGTCCTGTTTAAAAAGATTAAATATTGTTTCATATCGAGTAGTTTACTTTAAATATTAAAAAGAAACACATACTTTCGTGGCTGCGTGTGATCTTTTAAGAACAGCATACTATCAAAAAGGTCCCAGGTAGTTCCTAAGCCCACTCCACTGCCAGTTGGTTGGTCAATTCGCTTGCACTCCCGCACGAATCTATCACGCAGAGTAGTCCACCTCTTTGTGCATTCTTCCACTTAGAAAAAGATATAAAAACAAATAAATACATCAATGCAATGTCCAACACGGAATTAGCTCACCAGATGCTTTCATTCCAACACTTATCTCGCGCCAGGCTTTAGCCTTTACTTCAATAAGTTTATATCCAGATTTCCTTTTGTTGTATATAACCTCACGCTCCTTGACAAATTGAATTAATTTTTCATCGTCCATTTGATGTATTGGTGAAGTTTAAATATTTTTTTCGGTAATTGCACGAAAATTTAACAAAAATTAATTTATGAAGAATTTATATTTTTAACAGACATTTCATGGAAAAACGTCAAAACGTAACGGAACGAAACGGTGAAATCAAAAATCTATAGATATCAACGTCGCGCCCCGCTCCGTTCCGTCTTATTATAAACACTCGCATAAGAAACTCATCTAATAGATTGGAAAGTGACATTTCTCAGCGTTCTTCAACGTTCCGTTCCGTCTATTATAATCAGCCCTTAAGTCTCTCCTCAATCCTACGAAGTTCCTCTTTTAAGCCGATCCCGTGGCTTTCGATTCCTCCCAAATGCGTTTCAATTCGTCTTATTTGCTCCAGCAGAGCATTGACTCCCCCATTTAATTCGTTTACCTCAGTTGTAAGGGCGTCCATGGCACAATAATAAAAATTTTAATGTTCTTAGTTTTAAAGATAGAAAGTCTCAAAGGGCTTACACATCGGCGAATCTGTTCGTCACATGGCGGCCATGTTCACACAAGTTCGCTAGTTAAGAAGCGATGTTCGACAGTTTGTCACACGGTTGGCCGTTTTTACAAAAATTTTTGATTTTCTCTGTCGAATAAGGGATGCTGCCGAAAATGATGACAAACAACAACAAAAATCAATGGCTTGTGTGACGAACAGGTTCGTTCAATTTGAACGCTAGCTTTTTCACACACGTTCGCGCCGCCATGCTGTTCGTCGAACAGATTCGCCGATGTGTAAGCCCTTTTAAGATCACTCACCGTTTGCAAGCACACTCCTTATTATTTTTTGCACAATCGTTTCTTTTACCTTAGTTTAACTTCTTTTTTTTGCCTTAAGCCTTCTTTTCTTGGACACACAATTTTCTTGAAGTAATTTTTTATTTTAATTATTTTGTTCTTGACACACAATTTGCAAGAATTTTTCTTGAACTTTTTTTTATATTCTTTGGCACACAATTTTCTTGAAGTATTTTTTTTATTATAATTTTTTTCTTGGCACACAATTTACAAGAATTTTTCTTTAACTTTTTTTTTATTCTTTGGCACACAATTTCCTTTTATTTTTATTATTTTTTTTTCTTGGCACACAATTTACAAGAATTTTTCTTTAACTTATTTATTATATTTTTTTGTTTTATTCTCGGCGCACAATTCTTTAGTTTTAGTATTTTAATTCTTATATTTTTTCGCACAATTTCTGGCTTACGTTTTGATGATATCCTGTAAATAATAAAAAAAACATTAATTATTTTGTGAATTTTTACCGTGCTCTTCTGGGAACGGCGACGTGTGCCACAAACACAGGTCTTTTTAAGGCGGTCAAGGAAGGGTCATGTGATCCTGTTTAGTCGTCTGCAATCAGATTGCAGGCAACCTACTAAGGCACGACTTGCTTCACAACGGAAGTTTGGACCATTAGCAATCTTCAGTGTGTTCCCATGTGAACACTGAAAAATAAATTGCAGTATCGCAAACCCGTTAACCAATTGGCTTAATAGTGGAGAGACACCGGCCTAGGTGTATAGGTGCGCGATGTCCTCCAACCAATATAAATTGTACAACACTTGCTGGCCTTTGCATTCCGCTTGTGTTCTTATGTGAACAAGCGGAAAGTGGTTTAATTTAGTTTTTATTTTTATAGACTTGAATGCTCCTCAGATTGTAACCTGTTTTCATTACGTTATTTTTCTTTTTGATAATCACTTTTTTATAATGTTCTTATTGTTACTCATCAAGGAAACTGGTTTAAGACCCTTACCACTGGTGGGGGGAATCTCAACGTTTCCTTGATGTTTCCGTGTCTGCAAGCCCCTTACCACTGGTGGGGGGAAGCATTACAGCACAGAATTTTTTATTCATCAAAGAAACTGGTAGAGACCCTTACCACTGGTGGGGGGAGGTTTTGCACACGAGTTATTTTTATTTTCTAAAAATTTGTTACCAAGCAAAGGCTCTGCTGTTGTAGAAGGATCCCACATTTAAGGGAGTCCTTTTTTAGGAACCCACATTTTAAGTGTTGGTTCACTGGCCAAGCCAGTTGACGAATGTGCCTCAGCACACTCGAAAAAATTAAAGTTGGCAGCCGGCCACTGGCTCCTTATCCGTTCCTGCAATTAAATTGAAACAACGAAATTAAGTTATAATAAATTTATTACCATTCCCTCTCGTGGTCTGCATAATATTAAAAATACTCATTTGTTTTAAGTATAAATATGTACAATTATTCGTAAAGCTAACTTAGCCCTAATTTGCTTACGCTGCGCTTCCCATGGTTTGAAGCAGCGACGTTCTCACGCTGAGGTGACCGTGACTGTGAGGATCATGTTACACCTGCATGCGCGTGGCTGGCTGATATCGCAAATTAGGTTGGCTGGCGCGTGTTAACTTCTATATTATGTAATATCGTATATATATATAATATAAATAGTTTTATAGGTATAGTTTTTATACATAATATATACTTAGTTTTTATATATATTATTTAATATCGTATATATATATAATTTAAATAGTTTTAGATATATAGTTTTTTTTTATAAAATATAAATAGTTTAAAGAACCTGGCGACCTCATTCTCAGGCCTGAGTAGTCCTGTCCGGGGTGTGGTGGTTGTCGCTGTGTTGTTGCTCCGGGTGTTGTTGTTGTCGTGGCACAGCGGTAGCGCTAGGGCTGCTGTTGTAGCTGGTGGCTGTTCTGGCAGTTGTTGGGTGTTCTGGCCGTGGTTGGTTGTTGGTGTTGCAGCGGCACAGCGGTAGTGCTAGGGCTGTTGTTGTAGCTGGTGGCTGTTCTGGCCGTGGTGTGGTGTTCGGGCCGTTGTGGTTGCGATAACTGTCCGGTGGCAATAGCAATAGATTGGCTGCTCTTTGCCACATTGCCTGAGGCTGTTTTGACGAGGGTAGCAATTTAATGAAAACTTTTCTAATAATAACTCGGTTGCTCTAAAACTTCGGCTGGCACACGGCGGCTTTGCTGATTTTTTTTTCTTCGTCACTATGCGAATACCTGCGCTTACGGCTCAAATCGAAAAGGCACGATCGCCAGTCGCTCCGCTGCTTCGCCAACGTTGATCCGTCATCATTAGGTTTGTTCACGTACTTTACTTGTAAAAACTTGCAGGGAGAGAGTAAAAGAAGAATTGAGATACAAATATTTACAAAGAGAAAAATAGCAGAAAAAGTACGTGAACAGAAAACTAGTAGAAACTTGCAAGTTAACAGCTGATCAAACGAATTGACATCATATGCTGTTTTTTCTGCTATAATAAATGGTTATAAATTATTGAAATCATTTCATGGGTCTCACCAACATTAACATTATACTTACATTTTCCTCAGCATCACAAATGTTTATTTTTCCATCCATTTTAATACGAAATCAACAAGAAATAACTTTTGACAGCTTGTTTTTTTTTTGAGAAACAGTTTTTTTCGGTAGTTGCAAGTTCTTGCAAGTAGAAATTTTGCTAGCAGAAACTTGTAGCTACTTTTTTCTCTCTCACTATTTTACGCTCTCGTTGTCCTCTCTCGTTGCAAGTTTTTCGAGTACGTGAACGCTTTACTGGTAAAAACTTGTAACAATTTGTACAAATTTTTTGTTAGTGAACAAACCTATTGTTAAATTTTTCGGCAATTCGCCATCTTTTGTCACCTCAGGGGTGCCAATCGAACGTCATGCGGGTATGTTCACATAGGTCGTACGTTAAGGACCTATCCACACTTAACACATGGTGTAAATAGCCATGAAGAGGGTATTCACGAGGCGTTTGTGCCATTACAGCCAAAGAACTAAGAAATAAGGAAGTGGCGTTTACCTCACATACAGTGTATGTGTAATGAAGTACTTCTTAAATTGTGAGTGAAAGAGATAGCAAGTGTTTTTTGACAGGCTAGCCATCACAAAAATAAAAAAAACAAAAGAAAGCAAGTGTCGGCGAAACTGATTCAAAATAAATTAAATAAATAAGTCAAAAAGTGATTATTATCGCTCAAATTTTCTTAAATTTCGAAAGTGAAATCAGAATTTATTAAAAGAATTCATTAAATATGCGTTGTACTGTGAAAAACTGCGGCAGCAGCCAGCGCTTCAAAAATGTGCTGATTTCATTCCACAAGTAAGTATCATAAGATAAGTGAGGTTTTTAAAGAATAAAATTGTTATTTTGATAAGAGTGATGTGTGAGAAGTGAATTCCAATTGGAAATAAATGTATTTCTTATCAGAAATATAAGAAAAATTAAATGTGTTCAGCGCGTCGATTTGGCGCAATCTGGCGCTATTGAAAGCTTCGAAATTGTGATATGTTAGCTGTCAAACACCACTTCACGGGCGCATTTAATTTCTGAGGTGGCATTCATTTCAGGGCGCTACTTTTTTAACAATATAAAACTAATGTATTATGACCATATAAAATTAATTTGTTGTTTTTTACAGATTTCCAAGTTTTTCCCAATTTTTTTAAAAACGCGTTATTTTTACATAACAAAAAAACGAATGAAAAGCCAACTGTACGGCAAAAATTACACAAAACAATTCATTTTAAAGGAGTTTGAGAATAATAATTTGGTATATAAAATAATTCTTTTATTTGCATGTGTACTACGTTAATATGTTTTAGAAATAATTTATATGTATGTCTTTATATTTTAAATTATTTATGGTATAAATGTGAATTAATTTTGTGTTTTTGCATGTGTTCTACATAAATATGTTTTAGAAATAATTTATATATACTTATTATATATAATATATATATATACATATATATATAATATATATATACATTAGAGTGGCCCTTAATTTTTTTTTTTTGAAATTGAACATGTGCGGTGCTCTCGTTTATTTCTTATCATATCAAAAGTATATTGTGAAAATTTCAAGAAAAAATTTTAATATTTAGACGTGCCGCAAAGCGAAACTTCATTCAAAATATGCCTTTATATTAGAAAAAACTGTTTTTTTTCCAACAATAAATAAAATTAAGACAATTTAATGTTCTTTTCTAGTCTACTTAACATAATATCGTATTTAACATAACATTATCTCACAAACGATCTATCATCCGTTGAAATTGGCTACAAAGTGAGAAAACTACAACTATTTTGTCGAGCGAAAAAAATTTAATTTTTTTCGAAAATTATTTTAACTAACGTTCTACAATTATGTTTTACCGATCAACTTATTACATTTAAAACAAAAAATATATGTAATTGAATCTATTAAAAGTGAAAACACTGGTTACCTTCTAACATATATGTCCTTCAAGTATTATTTTTTAAAATAAAAACAGTGAAATTATCTTTGAATTAAGTGCAAGTCTTACTATAGAAGAATGCAAATTAATTAAACACTTGTACTTTCTGTGTTTTTAAAAAAGATTATTATTTTTTATTCACTTCACTTAAACACTCTATGAACTCAAGTGGCTGAGCTGGACTAAAAACCTATCTGTAAAAATCAGTTCTTCTCTTATTTAAAGGGTTTTAATATAAACAAAACTTAGGATGGCTTGATCGCTTTATTATAAACAAAAGTATTTCATCACAAGTTTATTATTTTTTATTCACTTCACTTAAACACCCTAGGAACTCAAGTGGCTGAGCTGGACTAAAAACCTATCTGTAAAAATCAGTTATTCTCTTATTTAAAGGCTTTTAATATAAACAAAAGTGAGGATGGCTTGATTGCTTTATTATAAACAAAAGTATTTCATGACAAGATGAAATATTGCATCAGCCAGAATATTTGCTGACATAACAAATTTTAAGTTTAAAAAAAGAATCTTAAGACAAAACCATTCTTAAATCTTTAAGATACAATTTTGTTTACATTTACAATTTACTTATTGAATAAAAGGTGATCTTAACTTGCATCGATTTTTGGAAAAAGGCAAGCATACCTGCGAGTTCCCCCATCGATGTGTTCAAAAGTTGTTAGATTTGCACAAATGTTCGAAAAATTTACAAAGAAGTCAGAAATGCACAACAGAAAAAACTTTATTCTGCGATGAATTGGACAATCTATTTGATATTTCACACAGGGACGTTCTGCACCTAATCCGAATAGAGGAAGACAGCCAGTTCTTACTACTCCAGAGAGAAAATGGAAGACCCGGTTGCATGATTGACGTTGATGACGTCTGATGGCAGAAGCTGAAACGTAATCGGGAAAAAAAAAGAAAAACATAGGAAGCGCAAACTCGAGGAGAAGAAGCGGGAAAGAAGTATGATTTGTATAATAATTAAAAATTGGTTTAGCTTTGTTATTTGTGATCTTACGAGTATTATAATGTAGAAAGAGCACAGGCAAAATATCATATGAATTACAGTTTCCATAAGTATTAGTACTACCCAGATAGACAAATGTACCTTTTCTCCTCCTTTTGTGTTGTTCGACGAAACAACAGAAATTAAAGTTGACATGGCTAAAAAAATCCAGGAAGATGACCAGTTTGAAAGTGATAGCAGAAAGAGAGTATTTTTATCCAAAGAAGATATACAAACACTTATTAATAAAAATATCGTCGACTTTTTATCACCACCATCGATGAAACTTTCCCAACGTTTCAAAATTGGAACAGATTTTCTTTAAGTACATTCGGAAGATTGGAAATCTCAAAATGACTACACTGATGTTCTGAAAATCATTACTTCTCTAATAGTACTGAACGACACAGCTTAACATGCGGTTAAATTAATAACTGATTTTAACCCTATTCATGTCAGGCTGTGTCTTTGGGTCACTATTAAATTTCAAACCAATATAAATGATTTAAAACTTGTTTTAAAGCAAAATAAGTTAAATTTATTTTATTATTTGTCATTCTATTTCTGTAATATACAATTTATTTTTGTTTATGTTTTTATAATATTTACCTATTACACAAAATATTAAAATACAACATGAACTGTCACGTAGTGACTCTAAGACACTGGTATCTGCAAAAGACGTAATAATGGAAAACTCATCATGAAACCCAGCTTAGAATGCATCGACAGTATAATCAAAGAAGAGGCGTCAACTTAACTGTTCCTCTTATAAAAAAGGACGATTTTCTAAGCAATTCTGTGGTAATACTCAGAAACCCATGAATAACGAGCATTCACAGAAAAGTATAGTTTGTCTTAAATGTACAAATTAATAGTTTAATAACAATATCCACATTGCTTATAAATAATTTAATTTTTCTTTTTATTAAAAGAAATTTATTCTCCATGAACGATATTTTGTATTAAACTTTCTTTTTTTCAATAAAATAATTATGTTTTTTGTATTAGTGTCTCTAAGTCACACCGTGACAGTTTACGTTGTTCAAATAGCGTGACATGAATAGGGCTAATAGCCTCCTAACTAAAAACACTAACTAACGGGATTATCTCCTAAAAGTATATATGTATTTCTGATTGTTTGATTGAGAATTTAAAGATTTTACTTTTTTAAATGTAGATTATTCGGGACTATCGTAAGAAATATCCAGGATACAGTCGTGAAATTTTATTTCGGCCCTACGAGCAATAACTAAAGTAAAAACAATTATGAATAATAAACGGTGTTAAATTTAAATAAACAAAAAAAAAAAATAAAAAAAACAAATCTATTGATTAAGATTTTATTTTTTGTTGTTATTGTTGTGTTAGGAACGTACAAACTTTATACAATTTATAATTGGAAACATAAACTTTTTTCAAAATAATTAATTTTACATATGTATTTTCGAAAAAAGTATTTTTTTAAAAAAGTTTTTTTGCTCCACAAAAAATTTTGAGTTTCCGCATTTTTTACCCGATTTCGACACATAATATCTCCTTGGAAAGAAATGTTTATACTCATACGCCAATAAAAGATTGAAAAAAAAATGATTACATTAATTTCATTTGTTTTCGGAAAAAAATATTTCTTAAAAACAATAAAAATGTTGTAATTTTCGTATTAGTCAACCGTTTTCGACGAATGATATCACGTTGGAAAAATAAATTATAAGCCTAATGCGATATTATGTTTCGTTGATTAAAAAATCACACAAAATTGTCTTAATTTTAATTATTGTTAAAAAAAAAACAATTTTTTCCTATATGAATGTGTATTTCGAATGAAGTTTCGTTTTGCGGCACGTCTAAATATTAATATTTTTTCCTGAAATTTTCAGAATATAATTTTGGCATGATAAGAAACAAACGAGGGCACCGCACATATTCAATTTATAAAAAAAAAAATTGCGCATACAGTTAAGGGCCACCCTAATATACATATATATATAATATATATATACATATATATATATAATATATATATACATATATATATAATATATATATATACATATATATATATATATAAATATATAATAAACTTAAATTTGTAATATATTTATTAATTTATTATTACGAATGCATTTCGTTTAACATTGTTCACTAATGATTTCTTTTCTTTATGGGTGCAATAGGCCTACAGGGGAACCTAACACCCAAAAAAATCGGTAACGCACCAAATTGTATACCTCGAAGGTGGTGTGGAAATACAATAAAATTAAAAAAATATTTAATTAAAATATGATTTCTAACGATTTTTGTAATTTAAAAGAAATTTAATAAAAAGTATTCAAATAAGGGCTCCATTCTTTGCGCCGTTTATAACTTCGTTCCCGAATGCGGCCCTGTGTGTATGTTTGTGTATTAGTGTGATTCAACACCACCATGAAAAGTACTTCATTTTTGTATAACTACACCGCTTTCTTATATTTTAGTTCTTTGATTACAGCACCCTGCTCTGCAATATGAGCCTACCTTATGCTATGTTCACACAGAGAGTTTAGTTTGAGTTGCCAGTACAAGTTGAGTTTACTTTGTACTGGAAACTAATCTAACTAATTTTGAGAACGAATTTCACTAAAAGGACTTACACATCGGCGAATCTGTTCGTCACACGGCGGCCATGTTCACACAAGTTCGCTAGTTAAGAAGCGATGTTCGACAGTTTGTCACACGGTTGGCCGTGTTTACAAAAATTTCTGATTTTCTCTGTCGAACAAGGGATGCTGCCAAACATGTTCTATAATTTGAACATAAGCTTCATACCGAGTGACATTCCGTAGAGGCAACATCTGGCAAAATCTGGCGGCAAAGAAAAAGTGTATGTGATAAAAACCAAGTGAAGGCTTTCATTTCCGTTCATCTTTCTTTCGTTATTGTATCGTCCTCGTGTTAAGAAGTAATTATGAGAGCAAAGTGGCGTAGGAAGCGTATGCGTAGGTTGAAGCGTGAGCGCAGAAAGATGCGTACACGTTCCAAATAAACTGATGTGAAAACGATTAACAAGCTTATATAATTCGTGCTACATTAAAAAAATGAAATTAAATAAAAATTATTAAATGAAATTCAAAAATTAAATTAAATACCATGCTTCGAGTATAATTTTGTCACAATTAAGAATTGTACATTTTGTGGAGATTTTTAGCGCATTGAGTGTGTTTAAAATTTCTTGGAATAAAGATAAGGCTTTGGATTATTGTTGAAGTTAGAAAAAACAATTTTGGATTTAAGGTAATTATAATTAAGCATTTAGAGAAAATTATGTAGATAATGTTATTTTTATGTATTATGTTATTATTTATGTAGAAAATGGATGCTGAAAAAAATTTTATGGAAGCATTTATTTGCTGCTACGAAAGCCATCGTGCGTTATGGGATGTAACGTGCAAGGAATACCTGCAAAGGGAAAAAAAAGAAGCCAGCTACCAGGAGTGTTTGCAAATTTTGCAAAAAGTGAAGAGCAATGCCACCAAAGACGACGTTAAGAGAAAAATTAACAGTTTGCGAAGCAGCTACCGCCGAGAACTCAAAAAGACTAAAGAGTCTGAGGCATTAGGTGCAGGAACTGACCATATATACGAGTCAAACTTGTGGTGGTTTCCTTTAATGAATTTCCTGCACCATTTAGAGAAGCCGGTCAACAGTTTGAGTTCTATGGATGATCGGCAAACAATGGTATCACCAGAGGTAGAAATATTGGAGGTAAGCTTTGAAATTTTCGTATTAGAAAAATGTTCGATTTTCAGGTCTGTCAACATATCAGAGCATGGTTTAAGTTAAAGAGCTCCACGGGTGTGTTTGCAAGACATCCATTTGTTGTTTGCATGCTCACTCTATTCAACTCTCATCTTTAAAAGTGTTTAAACACCAACAATTTAGAGACCAAGAACAAATGAGCATTTATTTTATGTTTATTTTTTAAAATTATTTGACAATGAAATTAAAAGTCTAACTTATAAAACGAATATAGAATTAACGAAAAAAAAAACAACAACTTCCACAAAAATAATGTGTGTTGTTATTGTTTTGTGTTTAAAAGGTTTTTCTGCTTCATATCAGATCAAAGAAAAAAAACATCGAATGTTTTTATTTCTCTATAACATAGTTGTTTTACTCGGTGTGCTCGTTGTCTTTTGCATTGATTTGATTGTCTCGATTTGATCGTATCGAATATATAAAGCATTTAAAAATAATGAGAAAGTACATATCTTGGTGAGAGCCTAACAAATGTTGTAGAGTGAGCACTTTTTTGTAAGAGAATGCTGTATTTGCTTATACTTTAAAGAATAAAGTAAATAGAGAACAAGACAATCAAATGCTCGATGCACTTTATTGTATCAAATACATTCATGCAGCTCTTTAGTTTAAGTTATATTTTAGTTAAGTTCAAAAAACCCATAATTACTTTTAGTTGTGTAATTTTTTTCCATATATATATCCCTATCGTAAAATTTAATATTAATATTTTGTATACGGCCTCTAATTATTTATATTGAAAACAATTTTTTTTCGAGCTCTAGGCCAAGCATGTTGTCAACAAGACAACATGAAGAACAAAGAAGGCAACAACCAACAACAACAACAACGGCTCTGTATAGAGCAAATCACACAGCTTGACTACAGACTGTTTCATTGGCCGCTACACCAACTCATCAGTAGCCTTTGTATGACTTTACACTGGCCTAGAGCTCGAAAAAAATTGTTTTCAATATAAATAATTAGAGGCCGTATACAAAATATTAATATTAAATATTCTGGGAGAGCACGCCCATAAAATGTTAAGATACATGATTGGTTGTGTGTTTATCACATAAAAAACAACAAAGTCTTTCATTACAAAAAAATGGTCTCCACGCCATCTTAGGTGTACCATCAGTTAAACTAACTGAACCCTAAAATGAAAGTGTGGAAAAATGGAGGAGCTAAACAGCAAAAATAACAACAACTTCAATATGCTCTGATAGCAGTAAACCGCTGTGATCGAATTTCGAAGATGCACATGAATTAAGGCTATGCCTAAAAGTATGTTACGATCTAGGTTGTTAACCTTAGTACAGTATGCATCAAAAAGTAGATAAGAACTCAGTTACAAAAATTCCAGCGTTCTCTGCCAAAAACAAATTCCGGGTAACTTTCTCGGCATATTGGCAGTATATGTAGAACCTAAGTAGCTTGAGTGGATCACAGTGTAAAGTCATACAAAGGCTACTGATGAGTTGGTGTAGCGGCCAATGAAACAGTCTGTATAGTCAAGCTGTGTGATTTGCTCTATACAGAGCCGTTGTTGTTGTTGTTGGTTGTTGCCTTCTTTGTTCTTCATGTTGTCTTGTTGACAACATGCTTGGCCTAGAGCTCGAAAAAAATTGTTTTCAACATATCGTAAAATAATATCGTTTTAAAATATCTTATAGCTGAATTACAATACTGCGTTAGGTCGGTCGGCCTTTGACCGTACTTTGGTCTCCGTTGTAAAAACTTTACGATATAAGCTATCAAAACGGACGACCTCAAACTTTGCAAAACTAAATGTTGCGTTGACAGATCGTGCGTCTATCATTTTGGTGATGCCAATAAAAGCAGCTATACTAAAAATCCCACAAAACATCCCTTTTTCCGAAATCATGCAATTATAATTTTAATCAATAAAAAATTAAAAGATATTGTCATAAAATCATTAAGAACCATAAAACCTACTTTAGAAAGCTAAGATCTTTTTATTAAGTGTAATATAATCTGCGAAATAATGAAAAATGTCACATATTAACGTGAAAATTCGGACTAGAAGCTTCAAAATAAATGAACGCTTTCCAATTTAATGATAAAATGTGAAATTAAATTAAAATTTAAAATGGAATTTCTGGAAACACATTTCAGTTTTTATGGCAAAAAATTTTTCTTTGATTGATTGATATTTTTATATATATATATATATGAATATTGTTTTTTTTTTTATAAAATGTGATTGCTTGATGTCATTATTTTTCTTGTTTTTGTCAAAATTACTGCTATTTATTATTATTATTACTGTTAATTTTTGCCGAGATTTTTGCCAATTTTGAGAGCAAAATGTAGGAAATTTCGTCAACGAAAGCAAGTTGGAAATATTCATGTAAATTTGTGTATGGAAGTTTTTTGGTACGGTGCGTGTTTTGGGGCAATTTCAATCAATTTTTATCCACCTTGAACACCAGAGGACGCTTAAGTACAAATTTTAAGAAAATCGGTATATTGTGGTTTTCATGTACGCTGAGTGTTGGGCTGCTATCTTTTTTGAACCATATTGAACAACAGAGGGCGCTGTAGTACAATTCTTTATGCGATTAGAATGAAAATTGGTATATTGTGGTTTTGAGGTACGGTGAGTATTTTGGCGCTATCTTCTTTGATCCAACTTGGACACCAGTTGGTGCTGTAGTACAAACTTTTTACAAAATCGCCTAAAACTACAATATGCCTACCATAGGCGTAGAAGGATATCACCAAGTGGTACTCCATTGTGAGTTTCAATGTTATGCGACTTTAATTTCCATGTATGGGCGGAGCCACACCCCCTTGACCAATTCCTGTCCAAATTTTTTAGTAGAAATGCATCACCAAATAGTAATTCTATTCTAAAATTCAGCGTTTTGTGACTTACTTTCATTGCCTATTCGATATCAAAAATTGTAATTGTATGGGCGGAGCCACACCCCCTTGTACAATGCCCGTCTCGGTTTTCTAGTAGATGGGTATTACCAAGTGGCAACTCCATACCGAATTTCATTATTATGCGGCATTTAACTCCAAAGCTATTTGATACCATAAGTTTGACTTATATGGGTCTGGGACTACTTATATGGGACTATTTATAATGCTCACTCAATTTTTCCAGTCAAAGGACAAGACTAAATAGTACATTCTTACCGAGTTTCATTGATGTGTGACTAATAGTTCGAAAGTTATACCCACAATTTGGGTAGCCGAAAAAGTGCCACACCCTTTTCCCAACGCCCATAAAATTTTACCAGTAGAACGGCACATGTAAATCGAGGCCGAACACCTAATTCCAATGTTGTGCGACCTATAATTCCAAAGTTATTCGATATTGCAGATTCGAGCTGCCACGCCCCCTTGTACAATACTAGCTGAATCACTTGTAATTAGTGAGTACTTGGGTACAACTTTACAAAAACAAAGTGAACTGCATTTGCCAATCTACCTTACCACAACATTCCTTTGTGTGTTATATTATTCAAACAATGATATTAAGGGTATTCGTCCTCAACCAACCTCATTAAAATATCTAATTGACCAATATATAAGTTTGCCATTTAGCATGAATACCCTTATAATATTATTTATAATATACTAAAAAATGCATAAATTTTAATATGAAATACAATTGAATAATATTAATATCATGCTAAATTCATCAAAATCATTTTTATACTACTTAAGCAGCATGTTAATTTAAAAAATTTGATCAATTTAAAAAAAACTCGCATCAAAATATAAATACCCACGATAATCCTATGAAAATCTGAGTTTTCCATCGGAATCCAAGAATACCCACATTTTAGCATTGCTCAACGAAAATGCAACCCAGCGTTAATATGGAATGTCAAAAGCACGACCTAGCTTGAGCATGTCGCTACTCATAGCGTTGATCGTACGTCACCCCCTCAAATTCATATTTACGGGCTGAGGTCGACGCAATGCATGAGGTCATATTTTGTGTTGCTTCATAAGAACCCATTGTTTCTAGTCGAGCTGTCAAAGGCCGACCGACCTAACGCAGTATTGTAATTCAGCCATTAACGAAAACTTACTTCACGTGATACCTTTGGTGAAATAAGTTATAATTGTTGTCATTTTTTAACTAATAGCATCATTTTATAAATTCCTGCACTTCACTTCACGCTGCGTTGTTGAAATTCGCAATTTATAAAACGCAACGCTTCACGCCGTGATCTTCAGCGTTGAGTAACGCAATAACGTAGTGAAAACAGTACAAAGTTAGCATTTTATAAAACGCTGCACTTGAAATTCGTTCACTTGAACTGTCGCTTTCATCACTTGCTCTTGAGCTGCCGTTAGAACGAACAAGTTGGCATTGAAAGGGTAATAAATGTAATATTCTTAAATGTTTACATATATCGTTTGAATGTAGGTTAAAGACAGCAACAACGAACCAACAGTTCGAAATGTTGCTAAAAGAAATAAAAAAACTACCGCAGGTAGCAAATGGTACGCCAGTGTTTGGCATTTATATTGCAGTTTCAATCTAATGATGGCTGAAGAGAGCAGCTGATATGGTTGCCAACAAGTCAGAATTTGGTCAATCTTAAATATTTCAAAGATTTGCAATAATGATGCTGGTTTTTTTCACATGTGACAACCCTAAACTGCTGTTTGCTGACAGCTCACCGTGGTAACGTAACATAGCTAACGCAATAACGTAGTGATTAATAAAATACAAATTTTAAATCAAAGTGATGCGCTGCGTTAGCGTTGCGTTTCATCACGGTGATTTATAAAATGATGCCATAATATTTTTTATTGAAAACTATTTTCATTGTCAAGTTAACATTGAAAGATAAAAGAAATTGCAATTATAAATTATTTATGTATATAAATTTATTTTGCCAGGGAACTGAGCCGATTGAATTGAAATACGTTGAGAATTGATCGCGAGTTTCTTTGGCTTTGGCTTTCAAATCATTGACAATGCTTGGCATAAAGTTTTGTCTACGTATTGCTTATGCAAATAAGGTACTTTAGTTCTTTCATTCATAAGTAAAATTCTCGACATACGATCGTATGTCTTCAGTTTTCTGCTCTTCATAAAGTTTTCCCGATGTATTGATTATTCCATGTGCTAAAAGTCCTGCAGCAAATTGCTCTTATTATATTAGTATTTATATAATATAATATATCTATAAATAAATATATAGATATATAGTATATATTATTATATTAGTATTGCTCTTATTATATAGTATTTTTGTGATCTCTAAAAATTGTGCTTATGAGCATTTGTACTGAATTTTATGTATTTTATTTTGTTTTCAATTCTAACCATTTGAACTGTTTTTGGTGACGACTTTTTGTTTTAAAATATTTATAGCATCATTTTATAAATCCCTGCACATCACTTCACGCCGCGTTGTTGAAATTAGCAATTTATAAAACGCAACGCTTCACGCCGTGATGTTTAGCGTTGAGTAACGTAATAACGTAATGGTAACACTGCAATATGGCATTTTATAAAACGCAACGCTGTAATTTCGTTCACATGAACTGTCAAAATCATCACTTGTTCTTGACCTGCCGTTAAAATGGAGAACTTAGCAACAAAAGGGTAAAATATTGTATTTTTATCAATTTATTTTGTAATTGTTAAATAATTGTTTAATACAGATCAAAAAAAGCAACAACTAACCAACAGTTCGAAATGTTGCTTAAAGAAATCGAAAAGCTACCGGAGCTAGCTAGAGGAACGCCATTGTTTGGTGGAAACAGGGCCAAAGTAGAAAGTGCTTGGGAGTCAATGGCGTCCAAGCTGAACTCAATTGGACCACCTATTAGGAAAACGGCAGAGTGGAGAAAGGTTTGCTAATTCATTTTGAAATTTCGAGACGTGCTCTTATTTATGCATTTATTATGCAAAGTTTTTTATTTTTGTCATGCGAATAAAATTATAATATATTTTTTTATTTTAGGTTTGGTCGGACTTAAGAGGTCGGACGAAGAAAAAATTGGCAGCAAACAAGGGTAACCTTATTCAAACTGGTGGAGGCCCATTTACGGCAAGTGGCCTCAATGATATTGAGCAGGCAGTAGACAGGCTGCTTAACCTAAGAGGAGCTGCTGTTCCACCAGGGGTTTGCATGGGAATGCAGACTCCATCCACTTCAATTACACCACAAACACCTCCACAGCCGTCGGAAAACTTGGTGATTGAAGTTAACGACTCACCTTTGCCAATAGAGGTCACATCAGCCATATCAGCGCCATGTACTCCTATAAGCAGAGCTGCCACACCGCAACGTCGCAACACACCGCTAGATGTGTTGAAGAAAAGGCGATCAAATAAAAGAAAGAGAAGCAACCGGGAGCACTTGGATTTGTTTCGGCAGCAAATTGAGCAGCAAAAAGCGCAGGTTGAGGTCCTAGCAAGGTTAGTCGATGCAGTTGAAAAACAAGCTAGTGCGACAGCTGAAATACTCGGCATTTTAAAAGAAAGAAATTCTTAAGTTTTCTTTTTTTATATAATTTTTTTATTTTCCTATTATTAGTTGATTTCATTTTTTTTTAAATAACATGAATTTTTTAGTTATGTATATAATTTTTTTTATTTTCTTATTATTAGTTCATTTCATTATTTTTTTTAACATGCATTTTTTACTTATGTATTTCTTTTTTATAACATTATTATTTTTATTTTTTAAAACATGAATTTGTATGAAATTGAATTGTGATAACTTATTTTTCAACTTATGTATTTTTTCAAACTTCTTTTTTTATTAGTTCATAATTATTCCTATTTTTAAGAACACCTGAATTACCTGAATTAATTGTGATAAACTATTTTTTTACTTATGTTTATATTATTATTATATTAGTTTTAGCTAATGGATTTAAGTTTACAATTTTATAATAACAGCTGGAAAAAATGAACTCATTAATAAATAATTGAATTTGAAGTATATATTACATTGTGTATTTCTTTTCATTTAAGATAGGTCATATTTCAATTATTTCAATTTATAGCAGGATATTAACAACCATAATATTTTTAACATTTGAATAATCTAAAGTCGAACACATTTTTATTAATCCCTTTGTAAATTTTTGAATTGTCGTTCTGAAAAGAACGGATTGTAAATTTTTGAATTGTCGTTCTGAAAAGAACGGATTGTTTATTTTTAAATTGTCGTTCTGAAAAGAACGTTTTTTTTTATAATTTCAACAATTCAACTTGTTAAACTTTCAGCAATTTGGCGCCGAATAATTGTTGCTGCCGAAGTAATGTCTCCACTGGAAGACTCTGCAGCTGCCAGGTCTTCACTACCACTTAAAGAGTGCTCTATTGGAGGACACTCATTTTTATAAAACACGCATGCATTATGTATAGCACAACACACATTTATTATTTTTGTGGTCTTTTCTGGTGAATATCTTAATCCCCTCTCTCCAATAATGCAACGGAATCTGTTTTTCAAAACACCAAAGCACCTTTCAACTGTATTTCGAGCCTTGCACAGTCGTTCGTTGTAAACAATTTCATTTTGGTTTATTGGATTGCGAAAGGGTGTCATCAAATATGGAAGACATTGGTAGCCGGCATCGCCTACAAATGAAATTAGATGTTGTAAACAACAAATATATAATTTGCAATTTTACATACCTAGGATCCACGTATTTCTCTTCCCAGCAGTATAATTACTATTGAAATAGGTTTCCGCCTCACTGCTTTTCCATACAAAAGCGTCATGATTTGCACCGGGATGCCTAGCATCTACATATTTAATGACCAGATTGTGATCACAAATCTGAAAAATAAATATATGAAGCTGTTAAATAGTTATTAATTTTATTTGTTAATAAACTTACTATCATCGCATTTATGCTATAAAATCCTTTTCGGTTGTAGTATAAATGCCTAACTTCTGCATTTGGTGCCTTAATTTTGACGTGGGTCCCATCTACACAACCGACTACACCAGGAAATTGAAATTTTAAATTAAATTGATGCTTAACATCATTTTCTTCATCTTCTGTTAATCTTAAATTTATCCACTTCGAGCAGAAATTATCTTCGAAAAGCTCCAAACACTCTGCAATAATTTCCGAGACCTTCGGCTGTGACATGCAAGAAAGAAATTCATTTCCAACTCCATTTTGGTAGCCACCCCCTGCAAGAAATCGCAAGAAAGCTGCCAATTTTAGTGTAGCAGGAATCGCTGTGTTTCGATAAGAGGCTTTCATATGCGGTACAATTTCATTAAAAATAATTGCAAACAATTCTTTGTTTACTCGAAAATTTTTCACAAACCTAAAACAATACTTTCAAAGTCTTTTACAATTTATGTGTTATTTATTACTCACTCAATATCTGGCATATTCAATATGTTGCAATGGTCGCGTAAGATCCGTTTTGATGTGCGCATTGCTCCAACATCATCATCGTCAGATTCGGATGATGAAGAAAAATGAAATCCACCAATTGTTGCAAACATTTAAAAGCCTCAAATAAACTATTCAAAATCACTTAAATAAACACTTCAAATCACTTATTCAGTCAAATGTAGCAATACACAAAACTAACAGCTGATGCCAACATGTAAAACGTTGCCAGCATATAAAAATATGACAATAAATTAAATTTCTTCAAAAATTTAAGAAAATGGTGGTGTTTTTTTTTACATCTGACAATGCTTAGCTATTGCCCTCTGACAGTTCACCGTGATAACGTAACATAGCTAACGCAATAACGTAGTGATTAATAAAATGCAAATTTTAAATCAAAGTGATGCGCCGCGTTAGCGTTGCGTTTCATCACGGTGATTTATAAAATGATGCCATTAATCTTCTTTAATATAATTCTAAGAATACAAAAAATTTAAAATTCTATAAATGGTTTTTGTAAAGTTTGTTCCAATGTTTTAAAAACAATCTATTTAATAAAATTAATAATTACATTTACAATTTTATTGGTTTAATTCCTTTCACATTCTACACTTATTTAGAAACAAATCGGAAAGAGAGACTGTATAATTGCAATTGGAATTGGAACTTTTTCTGTATTAAGTTATAAGAGTTAAATTTTATTTAAAACTATTTATTAAAGATAAATGTTGATGCAAAAGTGTTACAATGTTTGATGCTGCGATAAGAATGAATAAAGAAAGAACTTGCGAAAGAGAATCAAGATAAAAACAATGTTGCAATGTTAACAAAAACTAGAATCTTAAGAAAGGGATTTTTCAAAGCTTACAAATAAATAATATACATATTAGTGGCTTATATTCAACACTCCCCCTTTTTGTTAACTTCCATAACACCAATTAATGAGCGTAGAGACTCGAAACGATCCTTTGGTAGAGCTTTAGTGAAAATATCTGCAATCATTTGATGCGTTGATATGTATTGTAAGTTGAAACAGCCCTCCTGGAACTTCTCTCGTATGAAATGATACCTCACGTCTATATGCTTACTTCTTTTGTGGTACTCTGGATTTTTAATGATGCGAATAGCGCTCTGATTGTCCATATAAAATGTTATATTGTTGTTTGAATTGAATGGTAATAAATTCGCAAATAGTCGCTTCAGCCACAACAATTCTTTAACTGCTTCGGAAGCAGCTATATATTCTGATTCCATCGTAGATAGAGATACACATTTCTGCCGCCCACTACTCCAACTTATAATACCATTGTTGTAAAGAAATGCTGATCCTGACGTAGATCTACGAGTGTCAAGATCACCTGCATAATCTGCATCACTATATCCACAAAAACTATTTTTGACCTTGTTGTTGTAAAATATTCCGAACCCTGTTGTGCCCTTTATGTATTTCAAAATGCGTTTTAGTGCTTTTTCGTGTGCTATAGTAGGATTCTCCAAGTAACGACTGACATTTCCAATAGCGTAACATATATCGGGCCGCGTTGCTACCGCAAGATACATTAAATTTCCAACTAGCTGCCTATATAAAAATGTACTAGGCTTTGAATCTAAAGAGCTGCTCAAAACTTGATTCGGGTCACTCGGTACTGCCACTGGAAAACAATCCTTTGCATTAAACTTTTGCAAAATTCTTTTTGAGTAAGCTGATTGATGAATAAAAATAGAACCGTCATGAAATCTCTCAATTTGAAACCCCAGAAAACATCCGACTTCCATAAGTTTAATCTGAAATTGTTTTTGAAGATGATTAGAAACTGCTGTTATACTTGCCGAATCATCACTGCATATTATGCCGTCGTCAACATATATCGCCAAGAAAGTCATGCTATCACCATCTCGATTCACATATATGCATGGATCTGCTTCGCTTACTTTGAACCCAAAGCATTCTATGAAGTATTTGAATTTTTGATTCCAGCACCGTGAGGCTTGTTTAAGGCCATAAAGACTTTTCTTTAATTTGCATACTCGTCCACTGTCGTCATCAAAACCAATTGGCTGCCACATGTATATCTCTTCATCGAGATCACCATTTAAAAATGCCGTTTTGACATCAAACTGGATTATCTTCATTTTTCTCTCAGCTGCAATACTCAAAATTGACCGCAACGAAGTAAAACGTACCACTGGACTAAATGTCTCCAAATAATCAATCCCATACTCTTGAGTAAAACCTCTTACAACAAGTCGTGCTTTATATCTAACCATAGAATCATCTGCATTTTGCTTTATTTTAAAAACCCATTTGTTGTCAATCACCTTTTGGTTAGTTGGTTTTTCAACAAGAATCCAAGTTTCATTTTGGCAAAGCGAATCATATTCCTCTTTCATAGCTTCTGACCATTTGTTGTGATCTGGTGATTTTTTAGCTTCCTCGTAGGATTTTGGCTCATCTATAATGGATACTAATGCCGTTGCCATTAAAGCACTTTCTTTACCACTGCGCAAACGCGATTCTAAAATATTGTTTTCATCGATATGGCCCACCTTTGCTGAACGCTCTGGTATAACTTCAGTATTTGACTGCTGTTCAGCTTCTATTTCAACATCCTGATGAACTCCATTCTCAGTTTCATCTTCAACGATGGTAATTGTCGTCGGTTTTTCAGCTAAAAACTGAACATCACGAGCTACTTTTATACAATTTGTATCATCCATAACTCGGTAACCTTTGTAAGTTTCATCGTAACCCACAAATATACACTTCTTTGCCTTAACGTCTAATTTTGATCGCTTTTGTTTAGGAATGTGCACGTATACTTCAGACCCAAATATCCGAAAATTATCACAATTTGCTGGCTTGCCAAACCAAAGATCAAAAGGTGTTTTATCCTTCAATGTGCTTGTTCCAGTTCGATTTAATATGTACACCGCTGTTTGAACGGCCTCCGCCCAAAGTTTCACATTAAGACTTTTTGTATGAATCATGGATCGTGCTGATTCCATTATTGTGCGATTTTCTCGCTCAATACTACCATTTTGTTCTGGTGTATACGGTACTGACCGACGATGATGAATTCCATTTTCTTCTAAAAAAGTTTTTACGTCTTCATTCACGAATTCGGTTCCGTTGTCAGTTTGCAATATTTTTATTGGATGGTTACACTGCTTTTCAGAAGTTCTCACAACGACTTTAAGTTTTTCAATAACCTCTGACTTACTTTTAAGGAAAAACACGAATCTAAAATGAGAAAAGTCGTCTTTAAATAGCAGAAAATATCTGGAACCTCCAAAAGAATTCTGCTCCATTGGTCCGCAAACGTCAGCATGAAGAATTTCGCCGCACTTTGATGATCGCTCAACTCGCAAATCAAAACTTAATCTATGTTGCTTGCCAAATGCGCAACCTTCGCAATCGAATTCTTCATCAATAAAATCAATGTTATTTTTCTTTAAAAAATTTCGCACATGTTTCAGATTTTGATGGCCAAGCCTCTCATGCCAAATCCGCAATGAGCTACATTTAATTGCCACGTTGGCCATTGTCGTAGGCTCTATAATTTTAAAAATCATTTGAAACATGCCTGCTTTTCTGCAACCAATTGCAACTACTTTGTTTCCATCAAACAATTTAAAACAGCTCTTATCTGACCAACTTGTATGCCCATTATCCATTGCCTTAGTTGATGAAAATAAATTTGCGCACAATTGCGGTGAATATAAAACATCCTTTAATATTTTTTCGATCCAATTTGTCCCAGTAAAGGATAAAATTTTTATGTTACCACGTCCAACTGCTTTCATTGTCTTTCCATCACCAAGTAAAACTTCAATTGGCTGGTCCAATTCAGTGTAATTATAAAACCATTCACGACTTTTACACATATGGCTTGTGGCTCCTGAATCGACGTACCAACTATCGCTTTCTTTCAAAGATTGAACAACATCACCAAAAAAAGCCTTGTCATCGAATCTAGAAGTTGAATCTAAAACGGAATTTTTTGCTGTGGCAGACTTAACCCTGCAATCACGTTTCCAGTGACCAAAGCCTCCACACTTAAAACATTTGCCCTTGCGCTTGGCGTTGTGGTTAGTCCGTCTTTTAACAAAATTAGCATTATGGCTTGCCACCAGTGCCTCAGTAGCTCCGATTTCATTCAAATTGATTGCTTGAAAGCCTAATCGGGATTCTTCCACCATAAGACGGTTTGTCAAATTAACAATTGTGCGGTGTTCATCACTTGTTGAATCCCATGCTGTAGAAAAATGCTTATATTCGGCTGGTAGTGTCATTAAAATTTTTGTCATCAGCATGCTTTCATCAATATTTACACCGACTACTTTTAATTTTGTAACCAGTCCTTCAAGAATTGAAATATGCGTAGCTATATCATGATTTGAATCCTTTTTGTAAGTATAAAATTGCTCCTGCAATAGTTGCTTGGCTGATTCATTTGTTTGCTCGTACACCGAATGCAATTTATCCCACATTTCCTTTGCCGTGTTGCAATTACACAAATGAATAAGAACTTTAGCACCACATGAATTTACGATAACCTTCTGTGTCCGTGCATCATTCTTAATAAAAGTTTTATTGTCGGTTGTATTTTTCTCCGTCCCATTGACATATCCAAAAAGCTCTGACGCCATCAAATTTACTCGAACCTGAAATTTCCACATCATCCATTGCGATGGATCGATGAATTTCTCGATAGTTGACTCTTTGTCCATTTTTGGTTTGAAAAAAAAACCGTACTAGAGACTGCTCCAATGTAAATATATATATATATATATATATATAGCCGCTATATTTCGTCAGCAACAACCAGCAAAAAAAATGATTATATACCGCAGCAACAAAAACTTGTCCGCTATTCAGGCACCACCAGAAAAGAAGAACAGCTAAACTGCAACAACAACTGCACTGCCTGTACGAAGTCACGTACGCAAAAATGATGCAATGAAGACAAAGAAATATGTTTTATTTCTTTTAAACTCGGTAGAACTGGAAACTTTCAATTAAACAATTTTGATGAAGATGTTTCCTTCACTGGGCCCATAACCTATTAAGTTATAAGAGTTAAATTTTATTTAAAACTATTTATTAAAGATAAATGTTGATGCAAAAGTGTTACAATGTTTGATGCTGCGATAAGAATGAATAAAGAAAGAACTTGCGAAAGAGAATCAAGATAAAAACAATGTTGCAATGTTAACAAAAACTAGAATCTTAAGAAAGGGATTTTTCAAAGCTTACAAATAAATAATATACATATTAGTGGCTTATATTCAACATTCTGCAACGCCTGTAAACAAATGAAAAAATTTGTTACGACTTTTTTGATAGAAACGATAGGAAATTTGTTACGACTTAGGATAGGACGATAGGAAAGCGTGAACATTGCATCAAAATTGCATTGCATTGCATGAAAATACAACGACATTTTCAAATCGTCGAATTCAAATTTAATTCAAGTTGGAATTTAGTTCTAATTTGACAAGCGACAATAGGAAGTTGTTGTCATTGTTGACATTGTTGTCATTTACTCTTTTACGAAATAACCAAAACGTAAGTATTAAGATCAAATTAATAGGGTGAACCGCCAAGTGTACATAATATATAAAACACTATATCTTCAAAAGTAATGCATGGATTTTAATGATTGATAGCTCGTTGAATAGGTAACAGCATAAAATTTCTTTGTATACCCATATTGCTAGGTTTTGTAGGAAAATTAAAAAAAAACACAAGTTTTCAAGGTCTATTTTCCCAACATTCGAGCCCTATAACTTCTAAAATAATTGAGAGCAGCGAAAAACTTTTCCGGAATTAAACTAAGACAGTCTTAATACATATATTTCACAATAAAAATGCAAATTTAGAGT
Organism: Pherbina coryleti; assembly: GCA_943735915.1. Lineage (NCBI taxonomy): Eukaryota > Metazoa > Arthropoda > Insecta > Diptera > Sciomyzidae > Pherbina > Pherbina coryleti. The sequence goes on from OX030948.1 coordinate 92,608,860, forward strand.
TTTCCTTCATCTTTAATTATGCCATTTTATTTTATGTTGTATCGAAGCAAGATAAAACAAACACGATTGAATATTTTATTTAGCTGAGTTCCGTGAAGGAAATTATATTTGTTTGTAGTTAAATAGAAGTTATAAAATAAATTTGCGTGTAAGGAATATGGACCATGCTCTTCCAAATGCGTTGCCAAACGATCACACCACATCAACGAAACGCTTCATTATGCGCGCTGCCTTAGAAAAAATATTCGGTTCTGGGCCATAAACTAAAATTATGTGGTTAATTTAAACAATTCTCACTTTAATGTAGTCCTTGAGGATTTTATTGAGAGCCAAGCAGGTATCCAAAACTATGGAACTAATAGTTGATACCCCCATAACACCACTGTAGCTCAGGTCGGTAAAATTCCTTCCAGTGGCCAAAAAGCGGAGAGTAATGGCCAATCGCTCATGTGGCGAAATGGTTTCTCTGAAGTTGGTGTCTTGCCTCTTAATTAATTTACACCATTAATTTATCGAGAATGTAATCGTAATTTTCATCCGTCATTCTAAAATAATTTTTTAAGTCATCCGGCTCTGAACTTTTAATAGTTTTTAGCAAACTTATATGAGAAAGTTTTCCTCTTTCTTCAATCCACTTTTTCACCCACTTTGTTCTTTTTTTTTCAGAGTTAAAATGATTAGTGCACATGCTTTTTCTTTGTTCCTCATCTTGCAGCAAATGTGTATAACAAAATGATGAAAAAAAAACAACAAAAATCAATGGCTTATGTGACGAACAGGTTCGTTCAATTTGAACGCTAGCTTTTTCACACACGTTCGCGCCGCCATGTTGTTCGACGAACAGATTCGCCGATGTGTAAGCCTTTTAACGACACTACGAATTTAATGGCATTATTTTATAAATCACCGTGATGAAACGCAACGCTAACGCGGCGCATCACTTGGATTAAAAATTTGCATTTTATTAATCACTACGTTATTGCGTTAGCTATGTTACGTTACCACGGTGAGCTGTCAGTCAACAACAGTTTAGGGTTGTCACATGTAAAATAAAACTAGCATCATTATTGCAAATCTTTGAAATATTTTAGATTCACCAAATTCTGACTTGTTGGCAACCATATCAGCTGTTCTTTTCAGCCATCATTAAATTGAAACTGCAATATAAACGCCAAACACTGGCGTACACATTTGCTACCTGCGATAGTTTTTTTATTTCTTTTAGCAACATTTCGAACTGTTTGTTCGTTGTTGCTGTCTTCAAGCTATGTATATTGAAACGATATATGTAAACATTTAAGAATATATGAGTGAAACAAACAGTTATTACCCTTTCAATACCAACTTATTCGTTCTAACGGCAGCTCAAGAGCAAGTGATGAAAGTGACAGTTCAAGTGAACGAATTTCAAGTGCAGCGTTTTATAAAATGCGAACTTTGTACTGTTTTCATTACGCTATTGCGTTACTCAACGCTGAAGATCACGGCGTGAAGCGTTGCGTTTTATAAATTGCTAATTTCAACAACGCAGCGTGAAGTGATGTGCAGGGATTTATAAAATGATGCTATAACTTTATTTGGCCGTGTGCTATTCGGAAACTTTTCACTCGGATGATGAAATTTTGACAATCTGAAAGAGAATATTTGGCACTTGTGAGGTGAATATGATTGTCAAAAATTCATGTAGCCCCAGGGGCTAGTATAAATTTTGACAATCGAAAAGAGAATTTTTGACACAACCAAAAATGAAAAAAACACACTAGTGAGTTTGTGAGTCGTAAAGCCGTTAAAAATTTTGTGTTTCCGACAGCATAGCAACCAGAATCCCTAATTTTCAATATATATCAACAATTTCGCAAATTAAATAAAATTCTTGTGCTAATGCACTACTAAAATCTAAAAAGTCAACATTTCTAGTTGTCAAAATTTCATCGTCCTTTTGGCACACCAAAAATTACAATTTTATTTCAACAGACAGAAATTGTATTCAACTCAGTTAATTCTCTCCTACCACGAGTGAAAAGTTTCCGAATAGCACACGGCCTTTGTAAGGAAATCTCTGGCTAGCAGTGTGAGCAGTCAAACACGCAGACTGAGCACTACAGTGTATTTTGGGCCAGAGATTTCCTTACAAAGGCCGTGTGCTATTCGGAAACTTTTCACTCGTGGTAGGAGAGAATTTACTGAGTTGAATACAATTTTGGGCCTATGACATCGACTTGGAAACACAGAAAAGTTGAAAAGTTTATGAAACATTTTAAAAATATTATTAAATTAAAAAATATGCATAGAAATTATTTATAGAGAAAATTTCGGAAATTCATCAACAGAAATTCTTGAAATGTAGTAAAGTGTTGCAGAAACTTTGAATGAAAAAATCCTGATTTCTGAAATACAAACCTAGAATGTTATTTATTTTATTTATTTATTTGACAAATTAGCTTATAAATATAAATTAAAAACTAATTTTAAATGAAGCCATAGCCAAGAGCCTTAAGCTTAATATGTTATTCTATATTAATTAAATAGCGAATTCTTTTTCAAAAATTTCCTTTGGCCAAAATCTTGAGTGTGCACATATGAATGATATATCGTTGGAAAGGTGCATCAATTACCTGTCTAGTGGTAAACATATCATTCTAGGTTTATATATCTGATATAAGAATTTTTTATTCAAATTGGTACCTTTTGCCTACATTTCAATACTCTTTCAAAAATTTCCTTTGGCCAAAATCTTGAGTGTGCACATATGAGTGATAAATCGATGGAAAGTTGCATCAATTACCTGTCCAGTGCTATGTATCACATGCCCCTTTCATATTTCTGACATAAGAATTATTTCATTCAAAGTTAGTATCTTTTGCCTACATTTCAATACTTTTTCAAAAATTTCCTTTGGCCAAAATCTTGAGTGTGCTCATATAAATGATATATAGTTGGAAAGGTGCATCAATTACCTGTCTAGTGGTATACATATCATTCTAGGTTTATATATCTGATATAAGAATTTTTTATTCAAATTGGTACCTTTTGCCTACATTTCAATACTTCTTCAAAAATTTCCTTTGGCCAAAATCTTGAGTGTGAATATATGAATGATATATCGTTGGAAAGGTGCATCAATTACCTGTCCAGTGGTATGCATCACATGCCCCGTTTATATTTCCGATATAAGAATTTTTTCATTCATAGTTAGTACCTTTTGCCTACATTTCAGTACTTTTTCAAAAATTTCCTTTGGCCAAAATCTTGTGTGTACACTAGACCGTACCTCAAAAAAAAAGTTCGCCATATACCAGCGAATATGACGTATTTTTGGAAGACAATTACAAAAAAAATTTTTTTTTCGACCGAACGTAGGGGTCGCGCATTGACATAAAACTTCATATCTCTGGTGTTTACAGTTGGATTTTAAAGTTTGGTATATCAACGTTTTTGTGTTAAGGAGACCAATATGATCTCTATAGAGGTCATTGACCTCAGGTGTACCGTTCTAGTATTTACACTCCAGATCTCAGTTTCTACCATCCTAATGTACCATCCTAATATAAAAAAAAAATCTCCTAAAATATCATTAATCTTTTGCTCAAATCATGCAGTATATCGATATTTCCAGCAGAAGTATTTTTAAAAAATTTTTGAAAATTTTTTGCCGAACGTAGGGCTCCCTTTTTTTTAATTTTCATCATATCATCGGTATTAAAAGTCTGATCATATTGAATGGCATATCGATGTTTTCGTCTAAAAGAGATCAATTATTTTTCTCCAAAATAAAAAAAAAATATTCCTACAAGTCCTTAGAAGGCCTTATATTGATTGTGAAGAATTTTAAAGCTCGTAAAAGAATAAAAAATGTGTAACGCTAATGCTAAAAGAGGTATCAACACTATTTTTGTTGTGATTTACTAAATATATAATGTACAGTAGACTCTCACAAATCAGAACCACTTTGTTCCATGGGTGGTCCTAATTTATGAAATGTTCTAATTTGCTAACGTTTATTTCGTTTGATGGGAAAAAAGAGCCAACTTTAAAAAGAGTCACGGAGGCAAATGTGACGCGTAACGTTGTTGTGAATCAAGAACATGTCACCATTGTGAAAGAGCGAAATTCAAAATTCATCGGCTATGCTACGCCCGCTGACAGCACTGCAGTAGGTGTCCAGAGGAGCATTGTGGAATATTTGAATAAAGAAAATTATAGCATGGATCACTAAATTGCAATTAGTTGCGATGGAACACCTACCAACACCGGCTACAAAGGAGGAGTTATTGCAAGAATGTGAAAAAATAAAATAATAATACAGTACACTCTCACAAATTCGAACTCTCACAAATTCTAATTTTCCAGAAATTAGAACTTGCCATTTCAGTATATTGAACGCTCTGAAATTAGAACATGTGGTTCCAATTTCTGGATGTTTCTTTATTTATTAAATTCATGAGTGATCGTTGCTTATTGATTCGTAATAACATTGTTGTTTCTAAATTGAATAAATAAAAATACAAACAATCATTACAGATTATATGTTAAAAAAGCATTGAATAGTTATTAAAAAAAATAAATAATAGGGTAGAAAAGATTTTTGAGTTAAAGTTAAGGCCTAACCAAAATAGACGATTTGCTCCGTAACGAGTGAAGACGAAAATGTTCGCTTAAATGTATTTCAATGTTGTAACCCAAAATTAACAAACATAAACTTATCGAAACTAAACAAAACAGTTTGACGAGACGTTCTGTTCCGTAACAACCGAACTTTTAGCGTCTCAACTCGTCAAAAACTGTGTAGAGTAGTCTTTTTTTCAGACGATTGGAGGAACTCGTTTCATTTTGAGTTAAATGTCAAAACAGCCGTAACAATTGCAAACGTTCGGGAAGTTGCAATCGTCTCGTATATTTTGATCAGGTCTTTATAATTTTTTGTCTATGAATTATATGAATTTTATGTTAAACATTAAATATTAATATATAGAAATTTTTTTAACCAGTTTCATTATATTCCTTTAAATTTCTGTGAAAAAAATACGTCCAGAAATTAGAACATTTCAGAAATTGGAACCACCCATGGAACAAAGTGGTTCTAATTTGTGAGAGTCTACTGTACATTGTATATTTAATAAATGACAACAAAAATAGTGTTGATACCTCTTTTAGCATTAGCGTTACAGATTTTTTATTCTTGAACGAGCTTTAAAATTCCTCAAAATCGATTTAGGGCCCTCCAAGGACTTGTAGGAATATTTTTTTTTTTATTTTGGAGAAAAATAATTGGTATCTTTTAGACGAAAACATCGATATGTCATTCAATATGATCAGACTTTTAATACCGATGATATGATGAAAATCAAAAAAGGGAGCCCTACGTTCGGCAAAAAATTTTCAAAAATTTTTTAAAAATACTTCTGCTGGAAATATCGATATATTTACTTTCTGAGCAAAAGATTAATGATAGTTTAAGAGATTTATTTTTTTAATATTAGGGTGGCACATTATGATGGTAGAAACTGAGATCTGGAGGGTAAGTACTAGAACAGTACACCTGAGGTCAATGACCTCTATAAAGATCATATTGGTCTCCTTAAGAAAAAAACATTGATATACCAAACTTTAAAATCCAACTGTAAACACCAGAGATATGAAGTTTTATGTCAATGCGCGACCCCTACGTTCGGTCAAAAAAATTTTTTTTCATGATTGTCTTCCAAAAATACGTCATATTCGCTGGTATACTGCGCACTTTTTTTTTTGCATAGGAGGTGGTACGGTCTAGTGAGCACATATGAGTGATATATCGTTGGAAAGGTGCATAAATTACCTGTCCAGTGGTATACATATCATTCTGGGTTTGTATTTCTGATATTAGGATTTTTTCATTCAAAGTGGCTAGAATGTTTCTACAACACTTCAGTACATTTCAAGAATTTCTGTTGATGTATATCCAAAATTTTCTCTTTAAATAATTTCTATGCATATGTTTTAATTTAATGATATTTTTTAAAATGTTTCATAAACTTTTCAACTTTTCTGTGTTTCCAAGTCGATGTCAAAGTGATTTCCTTACAAATAAAGTTTAATTCGTAGTGCGGTTCGTTAAATTCGTACATAGAAATGAGAGATAAGGAAGTGGTGTTCTGGAATAAAAGTGCGGCATTTTTCTTACTGGTGTCTGTTCACACTTATACATTAACATTCACTCAGCGCCGTATTCGGTTGTAGCGTACAGCTAGGCGCAGTTTTTCTAATTGGAATTGTGTATTAAACAAGTTTCCTTTTAACATATTTGCGTAGTTAAAAAGTTAAGTCAATGATTTATTTTATTGTGAAATATTTTATTGTATTTTACAATAATAAATTATTGTATTTCCATACCACCCTTGAGGTATACAATATGGTGCGTTACCGATTTTTTTGGGTGTTCGGTTCCCCTGTAGGCCTATTTCACCCATAAACACAGAGAAATATTAGTATACAACATTAAAAGATATAAATTCACAAATATAATATACATATATATATATACATATATAAGTATATGTATATGTATATACATATATAAGTATATGTATATATTACAGAATAATTATTTATTACCAAAATAATTTTTTGTTTTAAATTATATAAAAAATTTTATGCGCATGCAACTACTTATAAATATAATCAACTAAATATATACATGCGAATTCTTTTTTTAATTTTTATATTTAAAGTTTCTTAACATAAATAGTTTGATGTAATTCAATTATGTAAACATTAATATTTTTTTTGTAATATTAAAAATACTAAAAAACTATGTTATAATGACCGGAAGACTTAATATGGCCTTCAAATATATTTTTTCAAGATGTGGTACCGCTAAAGGAAATAATCTTCGGCTTGTTTTTGAACAGCCGACAAAATCAGATTCAGAAATATGACTACAGCAAACAACTGATAGCTTGCTTACGAAGCTTAGTTGCAATCCTAGGGCGCAAATCGATTTATATCAATAATTACTTACTTATCTGGCGCTTACAACCGTTGGTCGGTTTTGGCCTCGAAATAAATAACTGGACATTTCAGCCCTTGAAAGGACTTTGACCTAGCTTCTTAGGATCAATTGTGTTGTGCGTGTTATTAAGTTTGTACACAATTGACCGAGAAATGGACCTACAGGCTTAACGCCGACTCCGAACGGCGATGAACGAAATGTTCTTATTCTCAAGAAGCTTTACATGGCATTTTGATTACTCTCTGAGGTTTGCCATAGTCTGCAGAGAGGTGGCGGCCGTACAGAAAAATTATTTTAGTTAAAATAATTTTCTGTCGCTGCTGGGGTTCGAACCTGGGTCTCCAGGTTCGTTGACATAGCGGCCACGCACTTTAACAAACTGCGCCACGGACCCCACGATCAATAATTTGCCGAAATCTGAAAATAAACAAATAAGTATAAATATTAATTTACTACAGTGATTAACAAAAGGCACGCTGAAAATAATGACACCACGAAAAATGAATGCGCCCTTGTAGTCGTGTTTGTGCTTTGACATAAGCGCTAATTATTGCTTTTCACTTATTTCTGATTAGAAATATATTAATTTCCAATTGAAATACACTTTAAAAGAACAAATATAATATAAATAACACTCTTTTATTTAAATAATTAAACCGATGTGAACAGAATTTGAATATACTTACTCGTGGAATGAAAAAATTTTGTTTATCAATTTCTGACTGCTTCCACAACTGTACACTATACAATTCATTATTATAAAGTTAGTCATAAAAATTACTTTACTATTTCAGTTACTTTCAGCAATGACAATTGCTTTTAATAATTATTTTAAAAGAATTTCTAGAGTCCATTTTCTTTGTTTTGATTTTCTAGAGCAAATGTCAAAAATTCCGCTAAAAAAATGCCGCAGTACACATACAGTGTATGTGTGCATAACACCACTTCCTTATTTCTTATTTCTATGAATTCGTACTCAAAGTTAAATTCGTACCCAAAATTAAATTCGTACTTTGAATAGAAGTACGAATTTAACTTCGTGGTGTTACGCTGCAGCCACACGTGACAGTTATGGCATGCCAGTTGAAAGTATGTATTAACTTCGAAAATCTTTCGAAATAAGCCAGAAAGTTTGCTGTGGCCACACGTGGTAGTAAAAGTTCATTGCAAAATGACGTCGTAGGCAAAGGATCTCGCAACAATCAAAGTTCCCTTGTTAGTTTCACATCCAGTTTTAGTGTTGCTTTTATATGCCAACAAAGCACCAAACTTAAATGGGAGAAAAATAGGGAACAAATTATGTTGTCAATGTGTTTAACAATATTTTTTAATAAAGAAATTAAACTTGTTCATATCATATTTTAATTTTAAAGCAATAGCAACTAAATAAATTAAATATATTTTACTACAAGACATGAAAGAAAAAAGCATACTTAAAGTTCGAATATTTTAGCGAAAAAACGCAACACTGTTTTCCTTACTTTTGTCTTTACTGGCTGTGGTTGTCAAAATCCACTGTCTCTGTAAAAGTTGTTGCCAGTGGACTGCCAGTACTGGCTGTCGATGTCAAAGTGTGAGTGTATTAGTGAGAAAGTGAGAGTGTATAGAGTTTTTCGAACTGTTACTGCCACGTGTGGCTAGGGGGTTAGCTAAATTAGTACCAAAAGTTAAATTCGTACTTTGCAAAAAAGTACGAATTTAACTTTTTACAGAGAAGAAATATTGGTTAATGTCTTTTTTATCACAATGTCCTCATCCATTCTTGTGGACACCCCGCAATTCTTTTACGTTCCCGTTCACACATTTAAAAGGAGCTTCTTGGCTCCAGGATACCACAAATGCCTTTTTTTAAATTCGTCTTTCTTTTTTATAAATTATCAAAAATTCGAATAAACAACAAATTCAAAGAGACGTTAAAATTATTAATATTTTGACGGATTATTTTGATTGACAATATATTTATTGGCAGTGCTACCAAATTTGGTATCAACATACCTGGGTTGCCTTACAATTTAACTCAATTTCGTGGTCAATTTCGATGAAATTGAGATTGGTTCCTAATTTCATTTGAAAGAATTTGCATGGCTAAATTAAGCAATTTCAACTCAATTTCAGGCGAAATTGAGAATATGCTCAAAATTAAGCAGTTTCGGCCTAGTGCGAACGTACTATAAAGTAAATAACATAAACAATTGACTAAAAATGTATTGTGTAGTGAAAAATTGTGCAAGCAGCCAGAAATTGAAGAACAAGACGCTATCATTTCATAAGTAAGTATACCGACACCAGTGGCTCGTTCGTGTAAAAAAATCGGTAAGTTACCGATTTGTGTGACGTCACACTGTATCGATCCTAAGTTACCGATTTTGTGATAACTAGTGTTTGTGTACGTTCAAATCGGTAATAATTTGGTCCATGATGGAAAAGAACACAAATCGATAAGAAACTTTGTGAAATTGAATCAAATGACAAACAGCTGTTTATTTACATTTGTTTCATTTTATGTGCGCAAATATTTTATCTTAAAAAGGTAATAAAAAGTGATTGTTTGTTGTTTAAATAAATAAATTCTAACATGAATTATTGTTTCAGACAATATGAGTGACATTTTTATAGTGATGTACGCAATAAGGCATGACCGCAGGAATATGTTGCGGATTCAAAGATGACACTTGAGAGACACCTCGGATCCGTTTCATATTCCTGAGGCACGATTTGTGGAATTGTTTAGGTTCTCCAAAGACGCAGCAATTGAGCTACTAGGTGAGATTCGTCCTTATATGGAAACGGGACAGAGAAGAACATTTATTCCAAATTCACTTCGGCTCTGTGTAGCTTTGCACTTTTACGCCACCGGATCCTTCTTGCGTGATATAGGGCAAGACTTTGTGTGTCCAATCAGCAAGACTATGGTCAGTACCATAGTTCATCAAATCACAAAGATTATTGAAAATCATTTGATGCAGAAATATATTGTATTTCCAACTACATCTGAAGATCAGCGTTTGGTGAAACAAAGGTACTTTATTAAAAAGGAACCAAAGCGTTTTTGAATATATTTTTTATATATTTTAGATTTTTTGAAGCTACTGGCTTTCCCGGGGTCTTAGGTGCTATTGATTGTACACATGTCAAAATTAAAAAACCCCCAACAGACATAGAATATTGTTACATCAATCGGAAAGGGTATTTTTCTAAGAATGTGCAACTGGTTTGCGATTTTGATTTAAAAATTTTGGGCATTTATGCACGGTTTGGAGGAAGTACTCATGACGCTTTTATTTGGGAAAGCAGCAGATTGAAAAGCTTTCTGCACAGCAAGTACGTCGAGAATGGTATGTCTGAAGGATGGCTGATTGGGGACTCAGGATACCCTTTACAACCATGGCTCATGACACCGTATAGGAATACTGAGAGTGCAAGCCAAGAAAACTTCAATAAAACACATATTCAAGCCAGGAACTGTGTTGAGAGACTTAATGGCGTTCTAAAAAAAGTTTTTGGATGTCTGTCGGGAGATCGCGGTCTAATGGTTTCACCAGTTTTTGCTGGTTCCATTATTAATACATGTTGTACTTTGCACAATATTCGTAGAAAGTACAATTTGCCAATACCAGAAATAAGCATTACACAAAATTTTCCCTCTGTAAATGTAGAGGACGCAATTACCTCAAACGCTATTTTGATTGAAGGCAGATCTCTTAGAGAATCAATTACCCGCAACCATTTTCAAAATGCAACGAACTAATAATCATACAAATCAAGATAATAACATACAACAATAATATACTATACTCTCTACTATACTATGTATACCTCTATCTCTAACTCTAACTCTATCTCCCTTTCTCTATCTCTTACTTTATCTCTATATCTATTGCTATCTTTGTCTCTATTTCCATCTCTATCTCAAGGTTTCACTTAAAAAAGTCTATTTGCAGAAAAAATGTTGATATATATTATGTATGGTTTTTTACTGTATGTGACTACTATAATATATTTTTATTACTTCTTTTATCTAACTTTAACAAAGTTCACAACAAAAAAAAAAGTCATCCTCAATAAAATAAGCAAAGGTATCTAACAAACAGAAATTTTGTTTTTATTTAATTAAAGATTTTATATTAATAATAAAAAACATTTAATGTCATTAAAAAACGTATTGTTTATAAAAGTTAAATTCATTGGCATAGTTAATTTTTTTAATTAATTTTAAATAAAATTAATATTAATTTATTCATTAATTTCATTAATATTATTGAGGACTAGGTCCAGGAACTCATACGCAAGGTACTATGTTGATCATTGAAAAATTGTTGAAAAAAAAATAACAACAGCAGCGGCAATGTAGTAAAACCTAGGACAAAAAAAATCACAAAATGAACAAAGAGTGGAAGTTTAATGTATTCGAATTTACCTTTAACTTTTGTTTTGGAGGCAAATCAGCACCTGAGCCATTGTATCATTATGAGCCTCAAGTAGTTGGATGACTCTGCTTAGAGCACCCATGATTTGTGCCTGATTATTAGCGCAGACTCTTTTCACTTCCTCCAAACAACTATGTGAGGAAGGTGCGCGAACTCTAGGTTGCCTCTCTGGTGCCACAACATTGGGCAAATCAATATTTGCTGGGACCCAATCATCCTCCAGCACTTCCACTTGGCTATCATCTACGTATATGATGTTGTCATCATATTCAGCAGAGACACACACAGGCTAATGTTTGTGTTATAAAAAATTGTGTAAATAGAGCAGACAAAACTAAAAATCAGCTTTAATTAAATATTACCTCAAGTCCAGCTTCGACCGTATGTCCATCTCCATCGACGACGTCTTTGGCGAAGAAGTCGAGAACTTCCTGGTCCATGCCTTCTATCGGCTTGGGCCCTTCCGACGCTGGCAAATTACCTGTTCGGTTTTGAAAAGCCCGATGACGACCGTACTGCTGCTTCACGGAAGCTTTCCAGTCAATCCAACTCTACAAATATACAGATATAAATATTTGTTGATTTATATTAAATTTCTCACTTACCTTCTTCCATTGGTCAGCTTGTTTTAAAGACCCACCCATAGCATTAAGCTCTGTTGACACAGCTTCCCACACAGCGCTGTGCTCCTTCTTGGCGTCCTTCGTTAAAAATTGGCCTTTGCCAACGTGCCGATGCTGCTTCATTAGCTCTAAGAGTCGACGTCGCTGAGATCTTGTAACTCGTCCGGATTTTACTTTCTATTAAAATAAATATCGTTAGTTATATATCATATATATTTATAACCAATCATTAAAGCTTACCTTCTCATTATTTCTTTCCATTATGAACGATTGTTTTTATGATGTTTGATATTTGCCGATTTTTGATATTTATGAAATTTAATATTTTCACAGTTAGTTATGTGCAATGAAAAGTAAACAAATATTTTCATCCGGGTATTTTTGCATTGATCCAACAAATACTTTTTTCTGCTTAAATTTATATTTTTTATATAAATGAGCATTCATTTTAAATCACATTACATTGAAAACTATAACTTTTAAAACAAATAAAAATATTAAAATCAGTTAAAAATGTAACTTAAGCGAAAGTACCCGTTTCAAAATAGTAATTGCGAGTACTTTTTATTTCATATGTGCACAACATTACTGTCATTTATTCAAATCGGTAGAGTTCTCACTTGCCGCAAAGGCAGTGAGAAAAGTGACACATTTTTATCGATTCACTTTTCTTACACAAACACTTTTTTTAAAGATTCCATTGAAGTGGAATCGGAACATGTGACAACTTATCGATTTGGAACGAATGAATTGAACGGGAATCGATTCAGATTATTACACAAACAGTGTAGGTGATAATTACGTCACAGTGACGTCAAATCGGTAACTTCGATCGGTAACTACGATCGATAAGAGTTACAAGAACGAGCTACAGTTCGATTTTTTCAACAAAACAACGTTATTAATATCCAATTGTGTTTAAAGAAGTTGTAACAAGTGAAAGTTTTAATATTTAAAATTTAAATAATGCGAAAAAATTAAAATTAGAGCCCGTTGTTTTGCTCCAATTTAGTGCGATCAATTGTCAAAATACAAGTACCGCTTCAGGGGCGCATTCAATTAACACAGTTGCACATATTTTTAGGGCGCTTTTGTTTTCAGTGAATCAGTTTCAATGTTCCAGATTTCCACATATCGTCGTCCGGGGATTCATGTGCTTTATGTGCAAAAAACACATTTTGAGATAGGATTTCCTGAATGTCTCACCATAAGTTTGTATAAAAATGATAATCCACAAAACACATTTCCTAATCAATAATTCAAAAGACAAATCTATTTTGCAAAATATATATTATAATAGAATATTATTAAATACGCAAAAATCCCTTATTGGAGAAACTATGTTTGAAGGTCGGGCATTATAATATCGACGATAATATCGTCTTTCGGGCATTATAATATCGAAGTCAAATCATTAATTGTTATTTTTTTAAAAACGCGATATTATATAACGAACAAAAATAAACGAAAAGCCTTCAATCAGAGAAAAGCGCCACAAAACTATTAATTTTAAAGGAGTTTAGTATTTAAGTTAAGTAGTATTTAAGCTTAGTAGTTTAGTTTAGTAGCTGAATTGTTGATTAATATTTTACTAATGATTTATTTTCTTTATGGGTGAAATAGGCCTAAAGGGGAACCGAACACCCAAAAAATCGGTAACGCACCAAATTGTCTACCTCAAGGGTGGTGTGGAAATACAATAATCTTTCACATCTATCACTCAAAAAAGTTTCATGAAAAAAAATATGAATTTTTCTTCATTACATCTCTGAGAACACATACTTATTCCACCATGATTCCATCTATATTGCCGCTAATTTTTTAAAAATGCAGCCCTATCATGAAAAATTTAAGATAAAGCTCGAAAACTTTTTGGAAATTTTTAATGCAAATTTGTTCATCAACCTTTAATATTCATGAGTGTAACGCTGCGAACACACGTGACAAATTGGCATACAAATTTTAAAATATGAATAAGTTGTCAAATTATTGTCGCCATCAAGCCAATTGCCGATAGTGGCGTAGGTGGCATAACAATTGCATGACAAAAAGTGACATTTATTTCAGTTTCAGGGTGTTTGTTTTTTTTTACACTTTCTCAAGTAAACGTCAAATTTTGCCACTCTATGACAAATTTCTTGCAAGCCGAATTGCAATTTGATTGTTGCAAACAATTGTACTGTCAATTTAAAAGTTATGAGTGTGTTGGTAACAAAAATTTAAATGTGTTGAAATTGCCATGACCAATTGTCTCATGTGTTCGCTGGGTAAAACAAAAAAATGTAATGTCTTCATCTGCTATATTAAAAGCGGAAACGTTATTATGATAGGGCTGATTAAGTTTTTCGCCATAGAAAAACTCAAATGAAAAGCAGCTTTTTGTTTGCTTTTCAGCGAAAAACTCTGAAAAGCTAAAAACAACCCTGATAGTCTGTTGAAGTAAAGTCAAAATCTGTTACTGAACTCCAGGTTATCACTGATATTTGAGATTTGGTCTGTTTTTATTTACTAAGCCTAGAACAATGAAACAAAACTTAATAATAAATATATGACTACTGTCTGCCAAATGAAAAGCTGCTTTTCCAGTGTGAACACCTTTTTCTGAAAAGAGTGTTTTCAGCTAAAAATCGGCTTTTCGGCCTGTTTGTGATCATAGTATAGGAAATATTTTTAATTTTATCTGTTTTCGATTTGAGACAGATGCGAAAAAACCGCATTTGCCGCTCTCGTCTCCCTCTTCCACGAACAGAAAATAGGTGAGAGTAGTCAGCGTTTAAAATAAGAGTTACATATGTGCAAGCAACGTAACACAAATATCAAATTTTCTACAAATGCATAAAAAAGTGTCTACAGGCTTATAATTTATTGATATTTATATATACTTAAGGGTATAGGAAGTGTCTCCATGCACTTAATATTGATTGTTCATTTCATTAAATGGACGCGTAAATAAAAATATAAAAGGAAACAGAACCACCAAATGTTAGGTGATGCAATTACAGGGTTTCCAATTGGGGCTTGAAAACTTGGAATTACATTTCTGAACGCACCTCCTCACTAATCATCGAACTGTAACTGTCAATTTATTTAGTAAACTCAAAATTTTCATCATGGTAAAGTACACGAACGAACAGCGTCTGCAAAGTATAAAAATTTACTACCGAAATTCGGAGTTGGTGAGCGCAACTTTAAGAGCGTTAACTGCAATTTTCGGTCGTAATTATCGCCCTAGTAAACAGAAAATAACAAGTTTAGTGCAAAAATATGAGTCTACATATTCGTTGTGTGATGTTGCCGTGCCAGTGAGGCAACGGGTTGGTCGAAGTGTTGAAAATATCTCTGCCGTTCAGGCGTCCGTAGCAAACAATACAAAACAGTCAATTCCACGGCGCACAGTGGTTGAAAGGTGGAAATAAATACCAAAATTTATGTTATCTTTTTAACATTTTTTTAATTTACATCGTTTAAGAATTGTTCAATTAGCTAAAATCCAAAATATTTTTGAATAATATTCATTAGTTTTTTGTCTAGAGGCCCTCAAACTCGAACAATGCAAAAAAACTGGAAAAATTATGTAAGAAGTTGATATTTTTACAGAGTTACTAAAAAAAAATAAACCGGGAAGAGATATTCCCTTCCTGTTTTTTTATTTATATAAGAAAATGTTCAAAAACAGTTCTGCGTATTTGGAATATATTGTTTACCTCTATGTTTTGAAAAAACTCAAATTTAACGTGGATATGAAAAAAAACGTAAATTTATTTTTTAGGAGAATGTTACTTTGTGAGTTGCAAATTGCGCCAATAAATCTTTCTACGTAATGTGTTTATTGATATTTTACGTAAATGTTTCAAATAATAAAAGTGAGCTCTTTTGAGCTTTTTTCACAAGATATGACAATAACTAAAACCGTTTTGAGAAAAATATATAGTTGCTCAGTCTCAAGGCTTATTTCTTTAGCAATTTTTCTTAGTATTCTTTCAGGCATACTTTCATTCAGGTGTATATTATGGTACCAGCAACAAAATCATAACATCTAGTCATGATCGCGTTTTTATAAAGGGGAGTTTGGATTTTTTTATGCATATATAAATATATACTGCAGCAGTTTATTGGTTAATGCAGGATAAAAAATGGTAAAGCTACAGCATGAACTAAGGATATGAAGATTGATTGCAGGTTTTTTATAATCCCTAAAAGTATACTCAAGTAAATTTGGAAGTTGCTATCATCGCTTATGCAATAATTATTAATTTGTTGCAGAATGCACAAGGCTCATTAAAATTTTGTAAATAATAGCGAAACGGGCTGCTTTATTTAGAGTTTTTTTTTCATTGCCTTACAAAATAATTTTAAAATAATATCTTACAGTAACATGAACATCTTATTTTAACGGTTTAGATGCTATATCACCTTAAAGTTTAAAGTTTGGAAAACAAGTGTAGTGGGAAAATTTTTGGGGGAGGTGGGCATATCGGAAAAAATTTTTTTTTTTATTAAACACTTTAATTTAAGATTTCTGACAATGTGGTTTCATCATAAGATAAGTCATAGAAAAAATATAGCGCTTTTAATTTTTAGGTTATATGGGAGGAAGGGGTGGTTGTGGGCGGATATAAGAAAATTTTTGTTTTTATCTTGATACAATCAAACTGAGCTCATGTGCCTAATTTTATTGATTTACGACGACTACTTCTATTTTTTGACATTTTTTGTATGGGGCTCAACCACTGTGCGACGCAGTGTGACGAGCCCATATAGCGAGTGGACAAAAATAGAAGGAGTTATCCTAGAATCATGAAATTTTGTGAAAATGAGTTTTACGATGAAGGAATTATTTTCACAAAATTTCGTTTAAATTGAATGAATGGCACGCCTACTTCCCATATAACCGAAATTGGTAATATGAAATAGGTCCCCAAAATATTATCCTAGATCAATTAGATAGATTAGAGTTATAAACAACTAATATGACCACCTCCCTTATAACTGAACTCGGTAATCAGCTATATTTACACAAAAAATTACCCCAGATCATTTAAATTTCCTACACATAAATATTTTGTAGCTATAAACAGCTGGTGTGAAAATTAACCAAATCGGCCGACTAGCACGCCCACCTCCCATATAACTTATTTTCCCAGTATAAACGTGAAGGGCATTTTAGCGAAAATAAGATTCAGATAATTTGCCATTACTCCTTTTTTGGCTTTTTTGTAGATAAAGTGTTTTATTTTAAAGTTTTATTAAACAAATTAATTTTTTTAAGTTTGAGAAAATTTTTTTTTATTTTTTCATATTAATGCTTATTTTCGACAAACATGGTTCAGAAAAGTGGGCGTAGAGTCCTCATTATTGAGTTTCGCCAAACCAAATTTTGGGAATGTGCTGAGAAAGTGTTGATATTCGACATGCGTTTAGATTTCTAGAACCTGCCCTTAGTTATACAAACATTTTTTTACGTTTGCTTTTAATTAAAACATTAAAACACATAAAATATATATAAATTAATTTTTTTGCATATTTTTTATACTAAAATTTACCGCCTTATTAAGATATATATAGTGTCAAATTGTAAAAAGAAGAATTTCATCATCTTTTCAAGTCAACTTTTAAAGAGTGGCATGTCCGTAATAGAAAAGATATCGCTAAGTCCTCTCACATGAAGAATATTAATACTCTAAACTAGGGACGGGCATATCTGACACACATTCTGCGGCAGTGGGCGCCAGTGTGCGCCAACTCGGATGCTGGATGAATTCGAGTGTGAATCCGAATGGGGAACGGAAAGCTGTGAGAGAACTAATAGCGTAGATTTATAGAAAGAGTGAGAGCGAGAGAATAGTCTTAAGAAAAGCAAGTGTTGCATATTGTACATATTAAAATGATGATTTCTTAAAAAGGGATTATTTTTATTTGACGTAGCTACAAAAATCCATGTTATTTGTTTACCAATCAGGTCATGGTCTTCAGGTGCATTTATTAAATTGTTTTTGAGAGAATTTTTATTTTTATTTTGCCTTAAAAAAATAATAGCCTAAAAAATACTTTTTTGTTATAAATTTTAAAAGTAAAATAATAACTAAAACTTTCTGGCTTTAAGGTAAATTTTCGAAAAAAAAAAATTTTTTTATGTTTTCTTTATAGTTTTAAGAATATACATACATACACATTTTTAAATCGATATTTAAAAAAAAACAGAAGTTATAACGGTTTTCGTTAACCTATGTCTAAGCTCAATACAACAAATAAAAAACTTTAATCGCGATTTCCTCGAAACTAGTTTTTTTCAAAACGGTTCGATAGATAACTCAAAATCTATTGGTTCAATTTCAATGATTTTTTTTTGCATTTTGTTCGTTATTTTGTCCTTTAAGCATCCCCTCTGAATTCAAGTACCAATTTTTTTTTGTTTTTTTTATATAAACAAAAAAGCGCGCGAAAATGTATCTATTTTTCGAACTTTTTACTTCAATTTCCGCCATAATTAAAAAAAAACTCGGGGGTCTTGCGTAGGGGGATGCTTAATATTAGGTCTATGCTTTAAAATGTCATTTGATTTTTTTGTTTCGGGTACATGGAAAAGGCCACATCCACCGAACCGTTTTGGATGTCTTTTTTCAATGTCATTTTCAGCGCCCTCTATATAAAAGCCAGAACAATATTTAAAAAAAAAAATATTTTAATAAAGTATTTTTTATGTACAACAACCTGTATAAATTTAAAAAAATAATAACTCCTTATATCTAAAAAAATTTTTTGAAAACAGCTCCTCTTTTTGGTTGCTACACGTATATTAACCTTAAGTAAAAAATGCACACTCAAAACCGGTCTCTGCATTATGTGCCGAATATTAACTAGTAGTTATAAAATGCCCTTTATTTGAAACCACTGAGCAAGCAACATTGGTTTTGGTCGGTACTCAGAGCAATTAAGATTTTTGCAATGCAGACCAGCGTTGCCACTTAAGAGATTTTATTTTACCAAATTTTTACTGAAATTGTTACTGCCCCAAATTTGTTTGCAACCTATGTACCAACAAAGTTTACCAAAAAAACAATACATGCATTGTAACCTTCAGTTGTCACTTTATGAATTAACAAAAAAATTATAAAAGTTTGTTTACAAAATGTAATATCCACGAATTTGCTCTTTAGGGTTGTTTTGAGATGAATTAATTTTATGTCAGAGTTGCTAAAATTGTAGCAAGTGAGCAAATAATATGTTGCTTACAATAATTTTTGTTTGAGTTAGTTCTTAATTGTTTGGAATTCTGAAATTTTTCAATCCTACCTTAACTAATTGAATTAAAAATATATCAAGTTTGTATTCCGAAAAAAATAATGCGCTCAGTGGACCTCTTTTACGCTTCTTCTTCGCTAAATTTTTCTCTCTTTCAACCGAGTCATGGCATATTGTGCGCCTGTGTGGCACAGTTGGCGTACATTGTGCTTAATGTTTGCCCAATTCTACTCTAAACTATTATTCTGCATATTTAGATTTATAAATTTATGACTTTTTTTTCGTAAGCTATTTTTGTCCGAACTCGTTACACTGTGCGACGTCATTGGACCATATATTTTCGTCGACGATAACGATCGTAACGTATTATTTTTGGCCCGAATTGGAAGATATGGGCTTGAACGACATGTAGTTCCAACAGGACGGTACCACAAGCCACACAGCACACTTTACAATCGATTTATTAAAGAGTGCGTTTGATGAGCGTGTTATTTTAAGAAATGGGTCAGTCGATTGGCCGCCTCGTTCGTGCGATTTAACGCCTCTAGACTATTTTCTTTGGGGCTACGTCAAGTCATTGGTCTATGCCAACAAGCCGACTACGTTGGAAGAGCTCAGAGCCAACATTGAACACGAAATAGCGGCCGTTTCGGCCGAAATGTGCTGCTGAGTCATCAAAAATTGGGTCCAACGAATCGACAGGGCACTACGTGCCCGCAGTGGTCATATGAACGAAGTCGAGTTCTATTCATAAATGTTTTGATCATAATTCAAGCCAATAATAAAGTTTTTGAAATATCTCAAATGGTTTGCGTTTTATTTAAAAAAAAAAGTTGTCAAGTCCTTAATGGAAAACCCTTTACAAGGTTGCATTTAGTAGTATTGTGCGATCGTGAACGCGTGGTCAGCTTGCTTCTGTTATATATTGCAGAAGGTATTTCATGTTAAGGGCTCAGTATATATCACAGTCACAGTCTGGCAACCCCGTCTAAGTGTTAACATAGAAAAATTTTCGCTTCTGCTACTTTGCCAATTATATTTGTAATTAATTATTTTTTCCGTTTGATATCTATTGTTTTACATCGTTAAGCAACCAAGCGATCATTTCTTTACATCGAACATATCAAGTTACCGAATTATTTCAATCATATCATTTCATCGAATTTTATTCTAAATCATTCGTTTCATAACCTCACTATACAACTGAAACATGGCTGCCCGTTGCGAAAGCTGCAAATCAGAATGGACCATTGTGGGAGCCTTCATCTCCTGCAACGGATGCTCCAACCTTTTTCATGGGAAATGTGTTGGACTTTCCGCCAGGATAGGAGACGGCCTCAACTGCACCACATCAAATGGCCTTCAATGGTTTTGTCTAAACTGTCGCCAAATAACCACTAGTCACCTGCTGCAAGCCCTTGAAAATGTCAATAAATCAGCCAACAACATTGTGGAGGAGGTGAAACGCCTCCAAAAGGCCGTTGTTACCCACTCCGAAGGCTGCATAAATCTTCATAATATCACCACTACACTGAATAATAACAGAGCTATAAACTTTCAACCGAAGAAAAAAACAGAAAAGGTTAAAGAATTTAATCCAGAGAAAGTCATCAACATTGATGCTTTGCAAGCCACCACGCCAGTATCTGCAAACCATCCTCAACCTAGCCCAGAGGACCCATCTCACCATCCTCCTGAGCCTTTTCACCAGTGCTTGAAAAGGGCATCAAACAAACACTCAATCAAATAAACATTCCTGTGGACCACTGGTTGATTTAGTAGTATTCACACCATCGATTAATGACACCGCATCTACCACGAACATCGCTTCAGATTCTTACTCAGCTGGGCACGACTTACGAAGCGCTGTGACTTCGACTAACAGACTGCCTATATTCTCACATCATCTAACCAACACGCCTAATCAGTCCCTCGGTGCCTCTAAATGTGGCTCATTGGTTGATTTGGTGGTAATAGCACGGCCACCACGGAAGTCTATCTTTGTCTCGAGGATAGCCGCCGCTACAACAATTGAAAATATTCTCGCATACGTTGGCAACAAATTACCGCACCCAGAATCAACCATCACTTGCCTAAAGTTTACACAAAAAGCTGATCAAGAAATTGCTTCATTTAAAATTCATGCTTCCGAGTTAGACTATGCGAAGATAATATCGCTCGTTTTCTACAATAACGTTATAACTCAAAAAACTAGATTTTTCAGGAAAAGTATTTTAAGTTTTCAACAGACAAAGGAAAGTAATTCACCATTTTCAAAATATGAACAAAACATCAAATATACAAGTACTACTGTAATGTACATTGCTTAATCCATACAAAGTGAAAAAAAAACTGGATATTATCGATATATAATACGATCTAATCGGAAATATATTGAGGTGAATGAATCACAAATTTTACTCTCCTGTGTAATTAACTCAATTTTTATGTTTTTTGGATTATAACGTTATTGAAGGAAACGAGCGATATGTAAAAACTTTTTGCCCAACGGGGTCCTAGTCCGTGACTTTTTTCCACGCCCTAGGCCAGCACACCCATTGAACAACCAGGCTCTCAACGGCATTTCGTCCACATCTCCAACAAACTAACCAACCACAATAGTAACCTGAGCATACCCGCCGGCAACAATCATCATCATTATCAGCATCATCATCATCATCATCATCATCATCATCATCATCATCATCATCATCATCATCATCATCATCATCATCATCATCATCATCATCATCATCATCATCATCATCATCATCATCATCATCATCATCATCGTCATCATCATCATCATCATCATCATCATCATCATCATCATCATCATCATCATCATCATCATCATCATCATCATCATCATCATAATCATCATCATCATCATCATCATCATCATCATTATCATCATCATCGGAGGTATGAGAACCAAAATAAATCAATTTCTTATTACATCTTGCTCTCTAGAACATGACTTTATCTTATTCACAGAAACTTGGTTAACAGAGCATAATTTCACTTCTGAACTGTTCAATGGCACCTCTTATAATGTATACCGTAAGGACCGTTACCCTAAAATTACTGGTCGTTCACATGGGGTTGGGGTTTTGGTTGCGATCAAAAATTCATTCCCATGTGAACAATTACACCATCACAATAGTGCGGCTCAATCAGCAGCTCTTGACATTGACCAAATTATTATTATTAAACTTACTTTGTTCAATAATTTCGAGCTTTTTCTGATAGTTAGCTACATACCACCTAACAGTTCCATTGAACTTTATAATGCACATTTCGATGACTGTCGGCATGTTTTCGAAAATTTATCCGCTTCTCAGCACGTTGTGTTCACCGGTGACTTCAACTTCAACAAACCCTTTTAATAGATTTTTTCAGCCAATATGACTTAGTTCAAGTCAATAAGTTCAAAAATGATCTAAACCGCGTTCTCGACCTGATATTTATCGTTAAAGAATTCCGCGTTAACTCGGACTTACCCACTTTTTCAATGTTTAACAGCACCAATCACCACGTTTCTCTCTTTCTTGAATTTTCACTTTATCAATACCAGAAACTAGTTACTAATCAAGAACTTACATTTGACTTTAAAAACGCTAACTCTGCTGAAATTAATGAACATTTGTCCTCGATCTCGTGGGACTTCATCGCTCGGGAACCAGATCTATCGGTTGCCTATGATAAATTTGTATCTATTTTAAATGACTCGATCAATCAGTTCGTGCCATTGAAACAGACCTTCAGCAATAGGAACACCCCGTGGTTTAACAAAAGGCTCTCAAACTTTAAGAACAAAAAGAATAAAGCCTATAAGCGCTTTAGGCAAGATACATCTAATCTGATTATAAAAACAAACTACCTGTCACTTCAAAATCAATTTGTAATTCTTAATAGGTTCCCTTACAACTCCTCTATTTCCTCCACTGAACAAACTCTAAAGGATAATAGTAAATACTTCTGGTCTTATATCAATAACAAAAAGAAAACAAACGGACTACCCAGCACTATGTCTTATCTGGGTTCCTCATCAGAAGACAGTAAAACTATATGCAATTTGTTTGCTGATTATTTTAAATCAGTTTATTCCTCCGTTTCTAGCTCCTGTAATGATCCTGTAATGATTAGTCGCCCATATGATTTCGTCCTTGACCTAGGTGATCTCTCATTCTAAACTAAAGATATTGCAACTGTCTTAGCCAGCCTTAAAATTAACTCTATACCAGGTCCTGATGGTTTACCTCAAATCGTTTTACGAAGTTGTGGCGCTTCCCTGGCGACTCCTCTCTTTTTAATCCTTAGAAAATTAGTTAGAATGTAGTTTGGAAAC
Source organism: Pherbina coryleti (assembly GCA_943735915.1). Lineage (NCBI taxonomy): Eukaryota > Metazoa > Arthropoda > Insecta > Diptera > Sciomyzidae > Pherbina > Pherbina coryleti. Next base: position 92,632,491 of record OX030948.1, read on the forward strand.
ATTCTTACATAGTCCCCATCCACAAATCTGGTCCTAAGCATGATATAAAAAACTATAGACCCATTTGCAAACTCTCCGTTTTACCTAAAATCTTCGAAAAAATCATATATGATAACATGACATTCCATGTTAAAAATGTGATATCTCCGGAACAACATGGTTTCTTATCAGTTAAATTGTAAATTGAAAGAGTACAGAATAAGTTTACGAGATATGTGATATCTTAACTTAAGGGGGGAAATATACCCAGAACTTTTTTCTTAAACTTTAAGTCTCAAGAATATATGGTGAAAATTTCAAGTCGTTATCTCAAAAAATAACAAAGTTATAGCCTAGTCAGTGAACTGCCTTCTTGAGCGCGCAGTGCTGGCTCTTATTTTCGAACGCGTTTTTCTCGAAACTATGTTTTCAAAGTGGGTGACCCAGATTTCTCCAAACTCAGTGAACCGATCGTTTTGATTTTTTTGCAGGCTTATTTTATTTATAATAATCTCGCACTTGTCATAGGATTTTTTTATTCGTAGCTTCGTTCATTTTTTATAGGCAAAATAATGACGAATTTGTTGCATGACCCTGGGTATCGTACCAGATGTGGCGCCCAGCTCCACTAGCTCATTGGTGTCAGGGAGGGTAATAAATTCGACCCAGCCACATCTGGTCGAGGGCGCACAATAACCGAAAAATCTAAATAAGATAAAATTGAAAACAATTCATGAGGAACAAGACGGATGTTATGTCTTGTAGCGCATCCGCCCTACCATGTGACCGACCACCATTTCCAGTCACCCAACGAAATTTCACAATGGCTTCGCTCACGACATTTTTAAGTACTTACTCTTTGATAACCCTTCAGAGATCCCCCAGAACTTCTATTTAGCACGCCATAATTATTTTTTTTCTTTTTTTTTTTATATCTTCATTATTTTATAAACTTATTTATGAACATATTCCATCTAATAAATAATAAATGCTTGCGGTAATTCATGCGCTTCAATAAAAATAAATAAAATACTTTAAGCAAAATTGCTTCAACTATAACAGAACTTTAAGGCCTATCAACCCGTTTCACCACAGAACAATTTCAAATAATTAGATTGATGCAACGAACTAAAACTTTAGTTGGTCCTAACTCGATAGAGCTCTCTAAAGTGGGCGTACTAATACCATTTCAAAATTCTTTTATTATTCGCGCCCCTGTAGTGACTTAAGTTTAACAATTTTATCCTAAAATTTTATTCTAAGACTACTCTTAAATACTGATGAAATTATTTTCTTACATTTATAATTCTTTTCTTTCGAAATCAATTTATTAATTTTTTTACATATTTTAATTTCATTTATTATTTTATTTTTATATCTTTCGAGGTTTTGTTCTTATTTTCTTTTCATGTTTTTCTGTATTTCTAATTTTCTTTTCAGGTTTTTCTGTATTTCTAATTTTCTTTTCAGGACTTTGTTTCTTTCACAATTTTCTTCTAATTTTCTTTGCAGGTTTAGTTTCACTTAGGATTTTCTTTCATTTTCTTTACAGGATTTTGTTTCTTTTACAATTTTCTTCTCATTTTCTTTGTAGGTTTAGTCTCCCTTATATTTTCTTTAATTTTTTTTTTTTTGGAGGAATTTTTACACAAATATATAAACAAAACAACTTATTAATACTTATTAATACTAATAAGTTTTTTTGTTTATATATTTGTGTAAAAATTACTCCAAAAACAAAAAAAAAAATAATTAATACTTATTAATTATACTTATTAATTAAATAATTAATACTTAAATTAATACTAATAAGTTTTTTTGTTTATATATTTGTGTAAAAATTACTCCAAAAACAAAAAAAAAAAATGAAAGAAAATCATAAGGGAGACTAAACCTACAGAGAAAATTAGAAGAAAATTGTAAAAGAAACAAAATCCTGTAAAGAAAATGAAAGAAAATCCTAAGTGAAACTAAACCTGCAAAGAAAATTAGAAGAAAATTGTGAAAGAAACAAAGTCCTGAAAAGAAAATTAGAAATACAGAAAAACCTGAAAAGAAAATTAGAAATACAGAAAAACCTGAAAAGAAAATTAGAAATACAGAAAAACATGAAAATAGAATAAGAACAAAACCTGGAAAGATATAAAAATAAAATAATAAATGAAATTAAAATATCTAAAAAAATCAATTAATTGATTTCAAAAGAAAAGAATTATAAATGTAAGAAAATAATTTCATCAGTATTTAAGAGTAGTCTTAGGATAAAATTTTAGGATAAAATTGTTAAACTTAAGTCACTACAGGGGCGCGAATAATAAAAGGATTTTGAAATGGTATTAGTACGCCCACTTTAGAGAGCTCTATCGAGTTAGGACCAACTAAAGTTTTAGTTCGTTGCATCAATCTAATTATTTGAAATTGTTCTGTGGTGAAACGGGTTGATAGGCCTTAAAGTTCTGTTATACACTGGTACACATTCCTATAAACGCACCTTACCTTTTTAGAGACAGCTCACGAAAAACAAAGCAAACAAATAGTGAAGAACGAACAATTTTGTTTATAAAATCTAAATTTATTTCACTTTAAATATTATAGAGTATAATACCTCAATTGTATATTTTACATATCTTTATTATCAAATAAAGTGTCTTAGTGCCATTTTTATAGGCATTTTCCTATAAACGCACTTCATATTTTAAGGGAGAATGGCATTATTAATAATGAGTTGAGGACCCATTTTTTTGTATTACCTCAAAAATGCGGTTTGGCATCGAATCTACTAATTTTTTTAAATAACTTCTTTCAATTTCCTCCCAGGCTTGTTTAATTTTTAATTTCAACTCTGTCACGGTCAATATGCTTTGGGCATTATTTGCGTAAACCTTACGAGCCAACAGCCCCCACACGTTCTCCATCGGGTTTAAATCTGGGCTGCAAGCTGGCCAATCCAATAGAGGAATATTATGTTCTCTAAACCATGACTTGGACTGTTTGGAGACGTGTATGGCAGCGTTATCTTGCTGAAATATTGCTTGTTCATCCATTTTTTCATCCATAAATGATATTAGGGAGTCTTCTAAAAGCTCCAAATAAATTGAGCTGTTCATTTTTGTTGGAACAAAGCATATTTTAGATTTACCAGCAGCAGAAAAAGCTCCCCACACCATAACGCTACCTCCACCGAAATTGCGTTTCGACATTCGAATTTCACTCGATCTCAAATCATGCCAGTAGCAGGAGTAAGAATCGGGACCGTCCAAATTAAATTTTTTTTCATCAGAAAAAATTACATTCTTCCACTCATCTTCCCATTTCATGTGATTCCGCGCAAATTTCAGTCGATTTTCCTTGTGATGCTGCTTTAGCATTGGTTTACATTTGGGTTTCTTCCATTTAATGTTACCATCTGTACGTAAAATGTGAGAAATGTGTTTGGAGGTCACAGGAAGGTCAAGTTTGTTCTTTATTTGAGTAGAATTTAATTTGTTGCGGGTAGCTTCTTCCTTTATCATATTAAACTGCCTTTTTGTCAATTTTGTATTTCCCTTTGTGGGCTTTCGTACTCCGTATTTCTGCCCTTTCTTAAAAAAACTACGAATAACTCCTTCCGAACGGCCAATTTTGCGTCCAATTTCTCTATTTGAATAGCCTTGCTCTCGAAAAAATTTAATTTGAATTTTTTCCTGATCTGAAAGGTATGATCCTTTTGGCATCCTTCATGATAATAAAAATTTGCAATTAAATCAAAAATATTTTGAACAAATGGGAATAGCACGAGTAAAAACTTACTTGAAGTACAAAAAACAACTGTAGTTAATGTGTTCTTCAAAAAAACAAATAATATGTTGTCTTATTAACCTTTTACTTCTAAAAAATGTGTCTGCGTTTATAGGTATACTCCACTGAAATGAACGCCAATATCTTACGATCGCTCGATTAAGACAAACAAAGAAAGCAAGAAAAAAACAAAGAATACTTCAAAAAAGTGCCGTTATGTCAGCACTTATTTACACCACTCAACTTTGTTTTTAGTCAAGAATAGCGAAAATATAACAAATAAATTAAAAAAAAGCATATGCGTTTATAGGAATGTGCACCAGTGTAGTTGAAGCAATTTTGCTTAAAGTATTTTATTTATTTTTATTGAAGCGCATGAATTACCGCAAGCATTTATTATTTATTAGATGGAATATGTTCATAAATAAGTTTATAAAATAATGAAGATATAAAAACAAAAAAAAAAAAAAAAAAAAATAATAATGGCGTGCTAAATAGAAGTTCTGGGGGGGTCTCTGAAGGGTTGATATAGAGTAAGTACTTAAAAATGTCGTGAGCGAAGCCATTGTGAAATTTCGTTGGGTGACTGGAAATGGTGGTCGGTCACATGGTAGGGCGGGTGCGCTACAAGACATAACATCCTTCTTGTTCCTCATGAATTGTTTTCAATTTTATCTTATTTAGATTTTTCGGTTATTGTGCGCCCTCGACCAGATGTGGCTGGGTCGAATTTATTACCCTCCCTGACACCAATGAGCTAGTGGAGCTGGGCGCCACATCTGGTACGATACCCAGGGTCAAGCAAAAATAATGGCGCCCAAATGAATAAATTAACAAAACATCATTTACGTTTTAGTAGTTGAAGCAGAAATGTCACAAAAGTGGCATTGAAATCTAATTATAAAAGCCTTTAATAAAAAAAAAAAAAAAAACAAGTTGAATTTAGAATCAGTTACGAGGTGAGATAACGACATCCACTTGTAAGCATAATTTTGTTAATCTATAAAATCTCTAAAGTCAACAGTTTCTCGTTAAAATAAAACTAAAATATTTATATCCAGGCGTTAAAGTAGACGATAGCTTGATAGTTGACAAAAGTTAACACATCAATTGTATCGATCATAGTAGACGATAGCTTGATGGTTGACAAAAGTTAACACATCAATTGTATCGATCATAGCTGGAAGTGCACATTAAAGAATAATATCTAGATACACATTCGTGATTTCCATAGAAAGATTCATCCATATTTTTATGCTTTATTTTATTTTTTATTTTAAATGGTACTTATTGCTAATTCAAAGCAGTGGCCGGATCAGTGTGCATTCAGTAGATCACGAAGCACTGTAATAGTTTTTAAATAATGGAAAATGATAATCGATCCACTAATTGGATTATCCCGAAAAATTTGAAGAAAGTATGGAAAACATTTCGCAATATTTGAGAGTCGCAAAAAAAACAAAAAAAAAAAAAAAAAAATATGGCTTCGTATCACGACATTACAAGTATACATAACAAAAGTACATCACCAAAATCGAAAGCCAATTTCAGGACCCCCCATACTTTTGAGTATTTTGTAAATAATTAAACAAAAACAAGTCACATAAGTAGGTTCTATTTAAGACCAATTAAAATTTCTGATGGATAGCGCTGATAAGACAAAACTTAATCAATCAGCGAAGCGTGGCATAAATTTTGACTTGAATAGAAGTCTTAATTCTGAAACGTATCAGAAAATGGCTGTACAACATTCGCCCAATCAAGGACGTAGTAGCACCGGCCCCTTTAGGGAAAGTTTATTATTTATTATATAAGGAAACAAATAATGAACAAAATGTAGGTGCGACAGGTGCCCTTCCAAAGGCAAAAGAATGTAACCAAACCAGGCAGAAATCAGGGTTTCAAAAACAATAATAAACGAAAAAAACTTAAGAAACTTATATCTATTTATACACATACAAATTTACATTCATATGAACAACAGCAGCATCAACAAAACACGTACAAATTTACATACATATAAACAGCTACAACAGCATCAACAACAACACAAGCAGGTACTGAAAAATATTCGCTTCAAACAAAGCAACAACCGTAACATAAGCAGCCACTGATGTTATGAATGATTTATCTTGAAAAAAAGTCAAAATTAAATTACATTCAATATAAAATATTTTCATGAAACAACAAATCCCATGCAAACATGTCTTTACTACTGCAACTCAACAATGCTCATATAAATATTTAGCTAACTCAATGAAAATACAACCCTGCGCTATCGGCAAATGTCAAACGCAGCTGCTTTTCAGCAGCTCGCGCTTTGATCGTACTTTACCCCTTCTTACGAGATTCGACGATATTTACGATACAAAGTACGATCAAAGCTTGAGGTCGAATTATGGATTGCTTAATAACAACTCGTTGTTTCTACTTTAGCCGTCAAAGCGCGACCGACCTAACGCGCCTTTGCGATTTGGGTATAAACATTTCAATATTAACGTTTGAGGGGAAGAAAGAATGCAAGTGAAGCAAGTAAAATTTGATTGGTCACGTTTTAAAAATATCGGGAAACCAAATTAAGAATTGGAATTAAAGGAGGAGTATTGGAAATAGTGGTACAATATTCTTAAGAAAAATATTGTTAAATTTTGTTTATAAACCGGAGTAATTTTAAATAAAACAGAATTTTTTTAGATCACAACTTAAAGCGGCATTACTGCCTTAGTTTTTTCTTTAATTCTCAAAACAGTTCGGCTATCCTTAGCCATCCCAACAGCAGCGTGGTGCGCTCTAATACACCAAAGTTTCATTCGATGCAGTCATCGAATAAACTTATATAAAATTGATTAACAAAAGAAATTAGAGAATATAGAGCAGCAAACTTAAAACACCACATGGCGATCCTGCAATTACGATCCTGCAATTACGATCCTGCAATTACGATCTTGCAATTACGATTCTGCGACTATTGATCCTGCATTCTCAACTGATCCTATCCTGCGAATTTTGAAGTATTATTGTCCTAACCTACGATCCTTTTCTATGGATAACGATTTCAACAAGGTTTTCCAACGTGTAGTGGACCTAATACAGCTACACTAGAGTGTCCCTTATTTTGCGATTTTTGGAAATGTCAATGGGCTGAAAGGTTTTTTTATGCGTTTTTATATTCTAAGAACGAAACTACAAAAATTTTTTTTTTGCGACAACATTTACCCGTGCCAATCGGGCCCGAAAGTTTCGGAAAAAGGTCCATATTAGACCATATTTGCACATACTAAAAAAAAAATCTTTTCTCTGCTTTTTATAAATGTTTTGCATTTTTTGGAACACATACATAAGAAATATGATATCTGCAAAGTTTTTTATGGTGGGCGTGGTTACCGCCCCTGCTGCATCGACATTCTCCCGCAGCCTTTTCCCACTTTTTCATGAAATTAGTGCAATTTAGATATTAAAATCAACAATAAATAAATACATTTTTATTATGCTAAAAGTATTATTAAATTTCATTACATTCACATTATGTACTTACAAAAATTAACAATAAATTAAAAAACTAGTATTTTACCCTGCGGCGGGCGCGCAACAAGCTCATACCTTCAAGCAGTCTTATTGCGGCTTTTCAACCGAAATCAAAGTTTTTTTTTATAAATAAAAAATATCAAAAACCAAAAATGTATGCCCCCTGGAGGGTTAAATTATAATTAATATACAATACAAATTAAGTCTAAGTTTTTTTTTAAGAGTACAGTAGACTCTCACAAATTATAACCACTTTGTTCCACGCGTGGTTCTAATTTCTTAAATGTTCTAATTTCTGGACTTTTTTTCACAGAAATGTAAAAGAAAATAATGAAACCGATTAAAAAAAATTGTGTAACACAAAAGAATTTTTATTTATTAATATTTAACGTTTTTTTTAAACATAAATTTCATATAATTCCCCTATTTATATTTATATCAATGAGCAAAGATCACTTTTGAATTAAATAAATAAAGAAACGTCCAGAAATTAGAACCAGATTCTGATTTCAGAGCGTTCAATATTGAAATGACAGGTTCTAAGTTCTGGAAAGTTCGGATTTGTGAGAGTGTACTGTATTTTTTTTGATAGTTCGAGAATATTTTTCGAGTATTTTGGGCGACAATAAGTAGGTTTTGTAGCTGCGCTTCTGATTTTGTAAGCTCGAGAAATTCTTGAGCAAGTTGTACCCCACGCTCCGCAATATCATTTAAAACACAAAGATCTTTAAAATAATTTTTTAGTCTCTGGTATTCTTCATCTTTTTCCCATTCGTCAGGATCATATTTTAAAAAATTGCATGTCAAACTAAACCTACGAAATAGATTTGTTATTCTACAAGATGCAAAACAACCTCAATCTTTTTTTGTCCATTCATTTAAAGAATTTGGGTTTGCGATTGGATGATTACATGGAAACTTCTGAGCTTGCAATGCTGTCACCATACTGCGTTTTCTCTAAATAGAAACAGCATCATCGAAAAAAGCGAGTGCTACAAGTTCTTCGCCAAGGTACCAAAGATACCGACCAAATTTTTGACTTGCAGCAATTGATATTTTTTTGTTAAATGTCTTGTATGCGACCAAATCTTTTAAAAAAGACAGATCCTGATTTGGAGCTTTTATGCTATTAGTAGCTTCAAACCAGACTTTGATGTATAGTAGAACTACAAAAATACAGACTTAACGGATTCCGATAATAATGAATAGCATAAAAGCTCCAAATAAGGATCTGTCTTTTTTTAATTAATTTGTATTTCTTATTATAATTTAACCCTCCAGGGGCATACATTTTTGGTTTTTGATATTTTTTTATTTATAAAAAAAAACTATGATTTCGGTTGAAAAGCTTATTGCGGCTTGTAGGTATTAGCTTGTTGCGCGCCCGCCGCAGGGTAAAATCAGCGTTGCCCATATTCGACGGACCCATCTGGCAACGCCATAACTTTTGACAGAGATGTCAGATCGCTTAATGACATACCGCGTTTGAAGCGTCAGTCCAAGCAGATTTTTACCATGGAACAATACACGCCACGCGAGCGCTCTGAAATAGTTGAAATTTACATTCAACAGAAGAAGTCAAACTCAACGTGCATTTTCACGTGCCCATTTCACATTGAATGGGACCGTAAATAAGCAAAATTGCCGTATTTACGCCACTGAAAATCCTCAGGAGATTCAAGAAGTGCCTCTTCATGACGAAAAAGTCACAGTTTGGTGCGGCGTTAGTGCGAAAACGGTCATTGGGCCGTTTTTCTTCCAAAATGAAAATGGCCATGCTGTTACCATCAACCAGGAGCGTTATCGCGACATGATGACCAATTTTGTGATGCCAATTATTCGTCGAAAGCGTATGAGGCAGTTCTGGTTTCAACAAGACGGCGCTCCACCGCACACAAGTTTTAACAAAAACATGGGTCCGTCGAATATGGGCAACCCTGTACTAGTTTTTTAATTTATTGGTAATTTTTGTAAGTACATAATGTGAATTTAATGAAATGTAGTAATACTTTTAGCATAATAAAAATGTATTTATTTATTGTTGATCTTAATACCTAAATTGCACTAACTTCATGAAACAGTGGGAAAAGGCTGCGGGAGCAATTTCGACGCAGCTGGGGCGGTAACCACGCCCACCATAAAAAAAGTTTGTAGATATCATATTTCTTATGTATGTGTTCCAAAAAATGCAAAACATTTATAAAAAGCAGAGAAAAGATTTTTTTTTAATATGTGCAATAGAGTGTCCCTTATTTTGCGATTTTTGGAAATGTCAAGGGGCTGAAAGGTTTTTTTATGCGTTTTTTTATTCTAAGAACGAAACTACAAAAATTTTTTTTTTACGACAACGTTTACCCGTGCCAATCGGGCCCGAAAGTTTTGAAAAAATGCCCATATTAGACCATATTTGCACAAATTAAAAAAAAAATCTTTTCTCTGCTTTTTATAAATGTTTTCCATTTTTTGGAACACATACATAAGAAATATGATATCCACAAAGTTTTTTTATGGTGGGCGTGGTTACTGCCCCTGCTGCGTCGAAATTTCTCCCGCAGCCTTTTCCCACCTTTTCATGAAGTTAGTGCAATTTAGGTATTAAGATCAACAATAAATAAATACATTTTTATTATGCTAAAAGTATTACTACATTTCATTAAATTCACATTATGTACTTACAAAAATTAACAATAAATTAAAAAACTAGTATTTTAACCTGCGGCGGGCGCGCAACAAGCTAATACCTACAAGCAGTCTTATTGCGGCTTTTCAACCGAAATCATAGTTTTTTTTATAAATAAAAAATATCAAAAACCAAAAATATATGCCCCTTGAAGGGTTAAATTTTAATAAGAAATACAAATTAATTATAAGTTTTTTTTAAGAGCATATATTTTTTTTTTTTTTTGACAGTTCGAGTATATTTTCCGAGTATTTTGGGCCACAAAAGTAGGTTTTGTAGCTGCGCTTCTGATTTTGTAAGCTCGAGAAATTCTTGAGCAAGTTGTACCCCACGCTCCGCAACATCATTTACAATACAAAGATCTTTAAAATTATTTTTTACTCTCTGGTATTCTTCATCTTTTTCCCATTCGTCAGAATCATATTTTAAAAAATTGCATGTCAAACTAAACCTACGAAATAAGTTTGTTGTTCGACAAGATGCAAAACAATCTAAATCTTTTTTGTCCACTCATTTAAAGAATTTGGGTTTGCGATTGGATGATTACATGGAAACTTCTGAGCTTGCAATGCTGTCACCATACTGCGTTTTCTCTCAATAGAAACTGCATCATCGAAAAAAGCGAGTGCTACAAGTTCTTCGCCAAGGTACCAAAGATGTCGACCAAATTTTTGACTTGCAGCAATTGATATTTATTTGTTAAATGTCTTGTATGCGACCAAATCTTTTAAAAAAGACAGATCCTGATTTGGAGCTTTTATGCTATTAGTAGCTTCAAACCAGACTTTGATGTATAGTAGAACTAAAAAAATACAGACTTGACGGATTCCGATAATAATGAATAGCATAAAAGCTCCAAATAAGGCTCTGTCTTTTTTAATTAATTTGTATTTCTTATTTTAATTTAACCCTCCAGGGGCATACATTTTTGGTTTTTGATATCTTTTATTTATAAAAAAAAAAACTATGATTTCGGTTGAAAAGCCGCAATAAGACTGCTTGTAGGTATTAGCTTGTTGCGCGCCCGCCGCAGGTTAAAATACTAGTTTTTTAATTTATTGTTAATTTTTGTAAGTACATAATGTGAATTTAATGAAAAGTAATCATACTTTTAGCATTATAAAAATGTATTTATTTATTGTTGATATTAATACCTAAATTGCACTAATTTCATGAAAAGGTGGGAAAAGGCTGCGGGAGAAATTTCGACGCAGCATTGGCAGTAACCACGCCCACCATAAAAAAACTTTGTGGATATCATATTTCTTATGTATGTGTTCCAAAAAATGGAAAACATTTATAAAAAGCAGAGAAAAGATTTTTTTTTTAATTTGTGCAAATATGGTCTAATATGGGCATTTTTTCGAAACTTTCGGGCCCGATTGGCACGGGTAAACGTTGTCGTAAAAAAAAAATTTTTGTAGTTTCGTTCTTAGAATAAAAAAACGCATAAAAAAACCTTTCAGCCCCTTGACATTTCCAAAAATCGCAAAATAAGGGACACTCTAATGTGCAAGTATGGTCTAATATGGACCTTTTTTCGAAACTTTCGGGCCCGATTGGCACGGGTAAACGTTATCGTAAAAAAAATTTTTTTAGTTTCGTTCTTAGAATATAAAAACGCATAAAAAAACCTTTCAGCCCCTTGACATTTCCAAAAATCGTAAAATAAGGGACACTCTAAGCTACACTCTACTAACAAGGAACAAGGCTATGTGCCAAAAGCAATAGTCCCAACTGAAGAAGAGCCGCCAAAATACATACCAACACCAAAGGAAGCTGGACCAATACCCATAACAATCGAAGAATACAGAGCAAGGACTACAGCAAAGAAACCAGAGGCAACACCTAAAGAAAAGATACCAAAACGAAGATCAAGAGGAGGAAGGAAGGTATTAACAAGAAGACGCATTGCGGAATTATACCGCATAGTCGCAATAACAACAGACCTGCAACTTAAAAATACATTATTACGAAGGATAAAAGAAGAACAGCAAAAATACAAGTAACCGCTAAACAACAAAACATAAACACCCAGCGAATGATACCAAACATAACGGAAATTTACAAATACATAGCTATGTTTGAAAACAACAAAAAAGAATCAATAACAATAGAGAATAATTTAGGATCTGCAGTAACCAAATATGAAGTCCGACAACATTCAACAACAATAGCAGTAACAATAATCATTATAATTATTATAGTATATATATTTCATAAAATAAGTAAATATTTTAAAACATATGTACAGAAAAGAATAAATAGAATACAAAATATATAAGTTAATAAAAAACAAAAAAAAAAATTTTATGGAAGAGTTACAAGAAATTTTTACCGAAATATTAAGAAATCCAGCAATAGGAAATACACATGTCAAACTATTAGTATACAACTTGACTTTTTAAATCGTTACGAACTGCATTTTAATAAAACAGCAGAAATTTTAAACAAATTGGAAGCGTTTCAATTGAAGGAACAATTCCACATACTATTAAACCAAACTAAAAATCTTTTGTTACAACATTCGACAGAAAATAAAGTAATCATGTCAGACTTTAATATTGAATTAATCTTAAAAACCGTTCCGATTTTTAACGGAAATTATAAAGATCTCAATGCATTTTTAACAATAGTAGAATTATTAAACGAAACTTATACCACAACAGATAACAAGGCGAAACTTATAAATATTGTAGTAAACGTTAAGCTAAGTTCTAACAACATTAGGCTACATAAAAAACATAGATACTTTTAGTAAACTTAAAGAAGCACTTACTAATTCATACAAAAGCAACTTGACAACTACACAAATACACACACAACTTGCAGCTTTGACACAACGGAACAATACAGTAACAAATTTTAAAGACAAACTATTAAATTTAACGTCTGAACTAAATAATTTACAAATTAACGAATTGAGTACAGAAACTAATGACGACCAAAGAAATTTGATAATGAAGATGAATGAATCTTATGCACTTACAATTTTTAAGAACGGACTTAATGACGACCTTAAAAATACAATATTTGCAGCACAACCAAAGACTTTAACTGAAGCAACAAATTTAGCTTTAGAACTCGAAAAAAATACAAAAACGAACAACCAACTGATGTATTTCAAAACAAACAACAGACAAAGAAATACAAATTTAAACAATTCATATAATGGATAACAACAAAATAATAAAACAAACAACTCTAACACCAGACCACAATATTACAGAACTAATAACAACCACAACGTTCGACAAAATAATACGAATTTCATGCAACGCAGCGCTCAAAATAATAACCAGAACAATCATTATAACCACAATAATAACAGAAATAACAACGACAATAATAGAAGAAATTATAACTTTAATAAAAATACATACAGGCAAAATTTTAACAATGACAATACATATAGAAATCACAGCCAGAGGAATACTAACAGAATGTATGTTTTTAGCAATCAGGGAAACGACGATCGCTCGGAGATCACCAGAGAAGATCATCCGGCACAGCGAAATTAAAAATATACAATATATCGGATAATAATACAAATTACATAATTGTAAAATGTAGAAACTCGAAGAAAAATATAAAGTTTTTGATCGATACAGGTGCAGATATTTCAATCTGTAAACTCGAAAATATACATGACACCCAATTAATGATGGAACACAAATGCAAATTAACAGGAACAAACGAGGAAACTTTAACGTTAGGGTCAATAAAACTACAAATAGATTTTCAATGCGCTACTATAGAACACTTTTTCCACGCAGTCGAAAATGATTTTCCAATTGATACAGACGGAATAATAGGAAGAGATTTTTTATCTAGGTTTATGTGTAAAATAGATTACGAAACACAGACACTAACTATAGTAATAGGAAACACAGACTTAGTAACACCTTTATACTTCAAAAAGGATGCATATGACACAATACGTATACCGCCAAGAACAGAAGGACTTAATTCACCCAATAAACTTAAAATTAGAACACGATAGTGTTGTACTAAATGGGGAACTTCTAACAGGTGTATTTTTAGCAAATTCTTTAATTCCAGCAAATGGAAAAAGTCACATAAAAATCTTGAATACAACTGACTCAGAAGTAAAACTCCATAAAATAAATCCAAAATTAAAACCACTATCAAATTACTTATACTACAAACAAGATACACGACAAGATGAAGTTAGATTTAATAAAGTAATGAAAGAATTACAGATAGAACTAAATCACCCACTCACAAACATATTTAGAAAATTTCAAAACATATTTCATTTAGAAGATGAACAATTAACAGTAAATAATTTTTATACACAAAAAATTTCTACAACAGATAACACACCAACATATATAAAGAATTACAGACTACCACATGCACAAGACACAGAAATCCATGACCAAGTAAACAAACTACTAGACAATGACATTATTGAACCATCAGTTAGTCCATACAATTCACCTTTACTACTTGTACCAAAGAAGTGTAGCGACGACACAAAAAAATGGCGTTTAGTAGTTGATTTCAGACAATTAAATAAAAAAATAATAAACGATAAATTCCCATTGACAAGAATTGAGGACGTTTTGGACAAACTAGGTAGAGCAAAATATTTTGACACTTGATATGACAAGCTCTTTCCATCAAATTCCATTAGATAAAAATTCAAGACCTTTGACTGCTTTCTCGACAAATGATGGCCATTACCATTTCAAAAGATTACCATTTGGATTAACTATATCCTCAAACAGTTTTCAAAGAATGCTGACTTTAGCATTAACAGGCATTAACATAGATGATATAATAGTTTTCGGATGTAGCCTCCAACACCACAATAGTAATTTATTTATTTATTTATTTATTTATTTATTTATTTAGCCAAACAAGGCACTTTTCTTACATACTAACTTAACCTTATACTAACAGTTTTATTTTATTATGACTTATGCTAACAGGTTTTTTTTTTTTTTTTTTTTTTTTTTTTCTCCTTTCCTTGTTTTTGGTGATTGAAGGTAATTCGTAGTGTGGGCGTGAGCCGCCCACACCACTGACATATTTTCTAAACATGTCAAAAGAAGAGGTGGAGACAAGAGAGGGAGAGCACAGGACTATTGAGTGTTAAGTGGGAAACAGATATTTGGAGAGGGTACACTTAAATGTGGATTTTGACATGGACGGTGAATAGCAGGCGCATATATTATTGAATGTTCTACAACATCTGTTTAAGGGTTCATTGTATGCATAAACAGTGCAGTGTTGGTGTTCGTTTAACAGTCTTGTATGTCTAGTTAGCCTTTCAGGAATATTAAATGTAATCTTACTCGAGATATATTCAATGTCGATTAATCCAGTTATGACATCAAATGTGAAGCACGAGCTTAATAAGATTCTTCTTGATGATAAAGGCATCATATTCAAAAGGCCTAGTCTGTGTTCGTATGGTGTCAGGTTACTGAAGTCGCGAGGGTCATAAGAGTCTCTTAGTGCAAATAGCAAAAATTGTTTTTGTATAGATTCGAATCTAGAGCTATGTGACTCAAAGGCAGGATCCCAGATTATGCAGGCATATTCAAGTAATGGTCGCACTAATGTACAGTAAAGGGTCTTTGTTACCCACACATTCCTGAATTCTTTTGCACGCCTTTTTATGAATCCGAGTTGCTTACTAGCTCTAGATAAAGTTTTATCGTAATGAAGATTAAAGCGTAGCTTGTTGTCCAGGATAACGCCAAGATCTACGATATGATTTACCCTGCAAATTTCAATGCTATTCAGAAAGTAGCGGTTATTCTCTACCAGAACCTTCCGGGAAAAACTTATAACGTTACATTTACTTACATTGAGATAGAGCCTGTTTAGATTGCACCATTGTTCCAAAGCATTTAGTTTCGACTGTAAGAAATTGGCATCAGCTTCGGACTTAATGATGTGGTACATTTTAAGATCATCTGCGTACATGAGATGCGGGATGTCAATTAGTACTTCAGACAAGTCAGAGATAAATATATTGAAGAGGAGTGGACCGAGATGACTGCCCTGAGGAACACCAGAAGAGACAGATATTTTCTTAGACAATATACCTTGGAACTTCACATATTGAGACCTTCCGCATAGGTAAGATTTGAGCCAATTAAGTACCAAACCGGATATACCAAACTTCTGTAATTTGAGAACTAAGATGTGATGATCAACACGATCAAAGGCTTTACTGAAGTCTGTATAGACCGCGTCGACCTGATGTCCTTTTTCCATTTCGGTAAGCACATGCGAGACTAAGATTGCAAGATTTGACGTGGTTGATCTGCCCTTACGAAAACCATGCTGAGGTTCGTTAAGTAATGGATTGACTAGACCTGTAAGCTTTTCACAAATGAGTTTTTCAAAAAGTTTTGGTATAGCAGACAATATGGCAATACCCCTATAATTTTCAATACACCTTTTATCACCTTTTTTATATATAGGTGTGAGATGGGAAGATTTCCAGTACGATGGAAAGGTACCTAGAACCAAGGATTTGTTAAAGATGATATGAAGCGGCCTGATAAATTGATCTACGCATTGAACTAATAGGCAGGGAGGTATTTGGTCGGGGCCAGGAGACTTGTTTGAATCAAGATTAATGATGGCTTTATGTATTTCCTCCAGAGAAAGACTGAGGTTGTAAATTAAGGGTGATGTGTTTGGAGAGGGAGACTGCGATAGAGTCCAATTTGAAGGAACACAAAATACTTCTTTAAAATGATCAGCAAAGAGGTTACAGATCATTTGAGGGTTGGAAGAAACCACGTTACCTTTGAACATAGACGTGGGGTAACCATAGGATTTTCGCTTAATATTAACGAAATCGAAAAATTTTTTTGGATCTTTAATAATATTCTCACCAATTATATTTGTGTAAGATTTATACGCTACATTTGACTTGATGGAGAACTCTTTGGATAGTTCTTCATATCTGATCTTTTCTTCATCACTTACATTGTGGGAGCTTCTAATGATTTTGTGAAGCTTATTTCTTTGATTTCTTAGATGCCTAAGATTTCTATCCAGCCAGGGTTCTGAAAATTTGTCCCTTTTCTTAATTTTGGGGACGTGCCTATCAATTATATGAAAAACACGCTGGTAAAAAAGCAATACAGCACTGTCCAAGCCCATAGTCTCAAGTTCCATCCAGTTCCAAGTGCTCATATCAATTGCTATATTTGTGTAATCTGCGTTATGAAAATCGTACACAATTGAGTTGTTGAACGAAAGGGAATAAGTTATATTATTCGTTGACAACTCAACTGTTAAGGCTGTGTGGTGAATTGTATTGGAGAAAATATGTTCAGCCTCACAAGTCTGACCCACTTTGACTTCGTCATAGGAGTTTGTGAAGACTAAGTCTAACCACTTGCCATTCTGATTTGGGCGGGGTGCAACTTGCTGCAAATCATTATTATAAAACGTACTAAATAAGGTAAAATCAATCGGGCTTGAAAGGTTAACTGGAAGAAGACAGTTGTCATTTTCATCAATTTCAAAGGAAACATTTGGACGATTAAAGTCACCAAATATTATAACCTTATCTTCTTCATTCAAGGTCATCATTAACGATGAAATAGATTCACTTAATACGTTGTATGCATTTTCTGTTGCACCTGGAGGAATATAAAAGACACAAATATATATGAAGAGATTGCTTTGTAAACACATTCTGATTATTTGGTGTTCGAAAAATTGGCAGGGGGTGGTTTCGACAATTTCAGAAGGAATGGAGTTGCTTGTTGCGATTAGAACGCCCCCTCCACGAGAAAGGCCAGTTTTTAAGTAATCCCGATCATTTCGGAAAACTGTCCAACTACTATCCAATATTTCCTCATTCTTAAAAGTGTTGTTCAACCAAGTTTCAGTGAAAACAAACACATTGAAGTTAGTGGATTTTCCTTCTATGAACAGTTTATTTAATTTCCCTCTCATACCACCACAGTTGTGATAGAATATATTTATTTTTAGGGAGCTCATTGGTGGGTTGGGCTGGTTTTGAGATACAGGGGTCGCGCTAGGGTAATAAAGAGGAGCACTAGCAGAGTTTGGTGTTATTTCATGCGAAGAGATATGTATTGGGCTGGAAAAAGGAGTTTGATTTTGTGCAATTTGTAAGCTATTGTTTTTAGACATAGAGATTTGATTATGAGTAAGCTGGTTAGGAATAATATTGCTGCTGCTCTTTACGGGACTTTTGAAGGTAAGAGACATGTTTTGACCTTACATGAGCACCATATGTGTCAAGATCTTCTTTGACTTGGTGGATCGTCAATCCGAGTTGCTCATGGAAACTAGTGAATAAATTGCGCAATTCATCGACATCGGTAGGTAAACCTTCTTGCTGTATCAAGACTTTGAGGTTTGTCTTGGTTTTGCCCTCTATACAGGTGGAGACCGGTGCCTTATACATGTAAGCAAGATACAGGCGCACATTGTTGTAGACGCTGTTCTCTCTAAGGCGAGAAAGGGCATATCTGCTCTCATTGTCAGCACAAGAGTTCAAAGTAAGTCTCACTCTAGGTGGTTGAAGAGGGTCGATGAAAGAAGTGGGGCTGCCAGGTTGGTTAGGGGCTATATTAGTGACTGGAGCAGAATGAGAAGGAACAGAAGGAGATGGAACAAAAGGAGATGGAACAGAAGGAGATGGAACAGAAGGAGATGAAACAGAAGGAGATGGAGCAGAAGGAGATGGGTTAATAGTGTGGGAATGAACGAAGTTAGGATACAGTGTGTGGAGTATGTTACTCTCATTTTTATCTGACGGAGTGTCAAAGTTAGGATTAAGATTGAACGAGACTCGTTTTGGGTTAGAAGGCTGAAGTGATTGATTCGCTCGATTCGAGTTAGAAGATTTTTCCTTTTTTGTATGATTGACCTGCCGAGTGATATTAGGTAATTTATTGTTTGAAGGTGTGTTGTTTGGATGAGGTAAAGTAGGAGTTTCTTTATATAAAGATTTCTTAGCATGAGAATAAGACTTAGAATTATAAATGTTGGAATCATAATTAGTATATAAATTTAACTTAGAGTTAGAGTTTAAGTGTGAATTGGAATTAGACTTAAAAGAAGATTGATGGTTAGAATTATACCTAACATTGGGGTTAGAAGGCATTTTGGTATTTGGCATTGTTTTATGTTGGGTAATCTTGTTATTCTGAATGGTTTCTGATTGTGGGTTGGTTTGGTATTTTTTTACAAATTTTGGCTTTGTGTTAACAGGCGGATAGTTAATTGGGTTGGTTTGGTGTTTGTTTACAATTTTTGGCGTTGTGTTATGTGTGTGTTGGGATATTTGACTATTCTGGTTCGGTTGTGAGTTATATGGAGTGTAGTTTAGTTGCGGACTGAAAAATGGAAACGTTTTTGTTTTAAAGCTCCAATTAAGATCTGAGGTGTGTTGTTTTGGTTTTTTATTGTCCTTCCAGACTGACAAGTACATCGATTCCAGCTTAACACCTTTGTTATTATACGACTGAAACAGCCATACGTATTTTGCAGGCATTTCGAATTTGAAGCAGCACGGTTTTATCTTCTTACAGTCTTTCAAATAGATGCTGTATTTTCTTCGGAAAAAATCATGTATCCATGTAGTATCTGCCAACTGTGGAGTTCCTTTTATATAAAATACTGTATATTGCAACTGATTCCCCGTATTCAGCTTTGCCAGTCTGCTTTGCCACTCAGAAACAGTCCAACTTGTACCGAATTTTGAAATCTTTTCCAGTGCAGCACTGGCCGACGGAGGCGTTGGTTGTTGTACATATAGAGGATTCTGAGTTTGCGCACGGGGAGCGGAGACCGGTGGTGAACCAATTGTGGGCGAACACAAGGAGACTTCCCTAATTTCATCAAAGATGGATGATGAGTTTTGGTAGGAACTAGTTTGGATTGATTCCGGGAATGTTCCGAGATCTTTGGGTAAGGACCTGACGGCATCCGATATATCTGCAAGCGTCGAACGGAATGTACACATATGCTCACTTATGACATTTATCTGGTTGCTCAGAAATTCTAAAAGTGGATCGGACATCTGGGGCGAGGGCAAAGGTTTAGGAGAAGCTGATTGCTGAATAATGTCTAGATCATTTCGAAGATATGCAATATCTTCCTGTATTTTTGTTATGGAGTCTGTTTTTTTCATTACTTGCGTAATGTCTTTTTTTAAATCACACAACGCGGAATTGTTATTGTTTGCTCGCACTGATTCAATGAGCAAATTTATGCTTTTTGACATGCTTAACAAATTTGTTTGAGTATATTTCATGTAGGGCTCCAAAGCATTATTAGCCTCTACAGTGGAATGTACTGCATTGTCAATTTTACAACAAGTTTTATTGAAAAACTGCTTGTTTTCCTGTTGTAAAGAACCGAGAGAGTCACTTAAACACTTAATCGCGAGCATTATGTGTGACAGAGATATCTGTCTACATTCATCACAGAAGAACATAAAGTTTGCTGCGTAGTCTTCTAAGTAGTTAAGGCTCCTCTTAGATAAGCCCACACATACACCATGAAAAAAGTTGTTACAAAGCCCATTGCAGGTAACAATGGGTGCATTTTTGTCTACAATTGTGCAATTTTTATTTCCGCACGACATTTCAATATAGCACAATTTTTTTTTTTTTTTTTTTTTTTTTTTTTTTTTTTTTTTTTTTTTTTTTTTGACACAACGAACTTGCAACTGCTTAATCCGCACTTTTTATTTTTTTTTATTTTGCTTGTTTATTTGCTTGACGACACCGCTCTAGAGTTGTTGATTAAGTAGCGCAGTGAACAATGGGTTTGATTTGTTTTTGTTCTGACCGCTTTTAATTTTATTTTGTTGTTATTTTATTTTATTAGTAACAATATTTTATTGTTTTGGCAGTTCTTAAGGGTTCACTGAACGGCACACTTATATTTTTTTTTTTTTTTTTTTTTTGACACAACGAACTTGCAACTGCTTAATCCGCACTTTTTATTTTTTTTTATTTTGCTTGTTTATTTGCTTGACGACACCGCTCTAGAGTTGTTGATTAAGTAGCGCAGTGAACTTATGGCAGTGCAATGGGTTTGATTTGTTTTTGTTCTGACCGCTTTTAATTTTATTTTGTTGTTATTTTATTTTATTAGTAACAATATTTTATTGTTTTGGCAGTTCTTAAGGGTTCACTGAACGGCACACTTATATTCGCGATTGTGAAACCAAGTGGTTGAGATAGGTTAGGGTAAAGAAGTTAATTTTGCGGAGCTTATTGAAAAACACGTCCGATCGGTTTGACTGTCGATAGCGATTTTTTATTTAGTAAAAGTTTTCGATAGATTATCAAAATACAATCTCAAATTGAATGCAAGCAAATGCAAATTTTTAAGACCAGAAGTAGTTTTTTTAGGACATTTGATTACACAAAACGGTATTAAAACTGATCCGGCAAAGTATGAAACAATAAAAAACTATCCAATTCCTTCAAATGCTGACGAAGTGCGTAGATTTGTCGCATTTTGCAATTATTATAGACGATTTATAAAAGATTTTGCAACTATAGCACAATGTCTAAACAATTTACTGAAAAAGAATCAAACTTTCAATTGGACGGACCAATGTCAAACAGCATTCGAAACTCTAAAACAAAAATTAATAGAACCACCTATCCTACAATATCCTGACTTTTCAAAACCTTTTATCTTCACGACAGACGCTTCAAATTTTGCGTTGGGAGCAATATTATCACAAGGCGAAATAGGACAAGACCTTCCCATATCATATGCAAGTAAGACATTACAAAAACACGATATTAATAAATCAATAATAGAGAAAGAACTCCTAGCCATCCATTGGGGAATCAATTTTTTCAAACCTTACCTATATGGACAGAAATTTATTGTAGTCACGGACCATAGACCACTAATTTCATTGTTTAGTCACAAAAATCCATCATCAAAAATGACAAGAATCAGACTAGATTTATCTGATTACAATTTTGAAATAATTTTTAAACAAGGCAAAATCAATACTAATGCTGACGCGCTATCGAGAATAAAAATAGACTCGGATATATTGAATAAAATATTATATAAAAGAAGACTCACGTATGTTCGGCTGCGAAAAGCTTGAGAATGGCAGGCGCTATTTAAATAATTATTTTTCTCTAGGATAGCTATGGTGCCCAGTTAGGACATGGGATATATAAATTTAATAACCATTGTTTAACTAATTGATTAAAATTCAAAGAGAATAACCATACAATTTCTTTATTCTTATTCTCAGAGAGAAAAAATGATCTCATTAAAGCTCTGTGCATCTCAAAAAAAGGTTGTGCCCAAAGCTAATAAGGTAGAACATATGTATATGTAATACTTCTGTATTCCAATTCTGAAATCGAAGAGACACAGCCATAACAACATAAGATGTTGCTGTTAGTGTTAGTATATTTGAATATATGAAAATTACTACACAAAAAATAAAAAGTCAAACCGTCATAGGGGCGGTTGTTATGAAAACGTTTGCACCAAACATATAAGAAAACAAATCATATTTGTTTTTCCAAATCACAGGTACGCACCATTATAAAACAATTATAAGAACGCCTGAAATATGATTAAATTTAAACAAACAAAATTTTAATCAAAAAATTCAAACAACAAAAATTTCAAATAAAAATTATTGACAATGGAAGCACCGCTCCTGAGTTTTTTTATTTTGAAATTTAATTTCCTCTATATATTTTCTCGCTCATATAACAATATATCAGCACTCTAATGTTGACGAATATATGAGATAGAACAATATGTGAAAATCGCTGTGAGACAAAAGCTCTATTTTCAAACTCTTTTTGAGCATCATATATAAAAGTCAACAACCCAGCGGGAAAATGAGAATTGATTAAAAAAAAAAATCGTAAATTTTTTTTTTTTTTAGACTAAACCAACGCTCAGGGGATGCCCCCTTTAAATGCGAAAGCATTGTGTTGATTCGGAAGAAGGGTGATAGTTAGTTGGAGGGTGGAAAGATGGAGTAGTGTCGGTGAAGATTAGTTTTAAATTTACATAGCTCAAAATTGCCGGGGAACACGCTCGCAGGGAGATTGTTCCACAATTTTATTGTACGACCGAAGAACGAATTATCTCTGTAATGCGAGGTTCTATTGGTCATCAAGGCAATGTTATAGGGATGGGCTTGGTGCGCTGCCCGAGTGGACCTGGGAAACACACGAGATGATGGCGTCAGGTCATGTATCTCCCTTGAACACTTCCCATGGTAGTACCTGTACAAAAGGCTTAAGCAACCAACATTGCGTCGATGCCCAAGAGAGTTGAGAGAAGATGAAATGTTATCATCTCCTATCAGATATATCGCACGTCGTTGAATTCGGTCCAGAAGCTCCAAATAAGATCTTGAAGCTCCTGCCCAAATGTGCGAATTGTACTCCATTTTCGGCCTAATATATGAGGTATAGATCACGCGTAGGTCAGTTGGAGTGAAGTATTTTTTACACCGTTTTAAAAAACCTAGGCACTTGGCCGCTTCTTTCGACACATCAAAAATGTGATCGTTCCAGCGAAGATCAGATCTGATTGATATGCCCAGAACGTCAAGAGCATCTGACTCCGCGAGATCGACACCGTTCATATTGAGGGGTGCTAAGGGGCAATTCACTCGTTTGTGAGTTTACAGACAGCACTGGGTCTTGCTAGCATTAAACTCAACTCTATTAGCAAGCCCCCACTCGAAGATTTTTTGCAAGTCATTAAGCAGTGTGTCATTCATATTAAGCCTCTTTCTCTCAATCTCCAAAGAGCTCGGGCGTTTTTTGAAAGAATATGAATGACAAATGCTGCTGTCATCTGCAAACGAGTGAATTGGGTTATGAGTCAACGACAGAAGGTCGTTGATAAAAACCAGAAACAAAGTTGGTGATAGGACTGAACCCTGCGGCACTCCAGCTACGATGGCATGTTCACTGGACGAAATGCCGTCGACCACGACACGAATCAACCTGTCCTTAAGAAAACATGTGATCCACCGAGCAAAGGTACTACCAACACCATATGCAATTAGTTTTGACACGAGCGCTTTATGCCACACTCGGTCAAACGCCTTAGAAATATCCAGAGCAACAACCCTGCTTTCACCAAAGAAGTGAACACATTGGTTCCATTTCTCCGTGAGGAACGCCATTAGGTCACCAGTAGAGCGAGCCCTTCGGAAGCCATATTGACGGTCGCTCAGCAATTCATTGCGCTCCAGATAGTTCATAAGGTGGAAGTTTATTACACTCTCCATGACTTTGGAAAGCGTAGAGCATATCGCTATGGGTCGGTAGTTTTCAGGGTTCGTGGCATCGCCCTTCTTAGGTACTGGCTGAACATTGGCAACCTTCCAACAAGATGGAAACACTCCTGTCCTGTATGAGATGTTGAAAAGGTTACGCAATGGTCGCGCCAGTGTAGAAGCACACATTTTAAGCACAATTGGTGGTATACCATCGGGGCCAGAAGATTTGTTTATGTTGAGGTTTGCAAGGACTCTTTTGACCGCTCTCGTTCGAAAATATATCTCCTCCATTGAAGATGATCTATTCTCTAAAGAAGGCGGTTGCTGATTGCTAGCCGGAATTGTGGAATTTTGTGCAAACATTCCAGCCAATAGGTTCGCTTTATCAGCCGAGTCAGTGAAGATTTGGTCACCCTTCAAAAGAGCAGGAATCGACGAGGACGTCTGATTTTTAACTCTTTTAACGAATGACCAAAAGTTTTTGCTCCCTTTGGGGCAGAGAAGAACCTGTTCTCTGATGCGAGTTTCGTGAAGAAACTTTTCGCGTTTTAAAGCTGCATTACAGCGATTCCTAGCCTCAATGCGAAGTCTTCTAGTATCAGCATTCTTGCTGGAACGCCAATTCTGAAAGGCTTCCTCTTTGGACCTGACTGCAATCCTGCAAGTCTCATTAAACCAGGAGTGGTCTTTTGGTTTAATACTTCTCATTTTATTGGGGATGAAAGACCTCATGCCCAATAAAATTATTTCTTGTACCATTAGAGCCGCGGCATTTACATTTCTATCAGCGAAACATAATTTCCAATTGAAATTACGGTAAAAATTATTTAACGCAGTCCAATTTGCTTTTCCATAAAACCAAGCGATCCTCTTCGGGGCTTTAGGCGTAGAAGTGCATAGGCTAGAATATGGAAAAGCAGCGGATATGGTACAGTGGTCCGAATTACCAAGAGGTGCATGGACACTCACATCATATTTTTCATGATGCGAAGTCAGAAAAAGGTCTAGGACTTTGTGGCTTTGCAGACCAACTCTAGGGATGAAAGTTGGTTCCTTCACTAGTTGAACCAGTTGGTTCGATTCAGCAAAGAGCTCAACATATTGTCCCTCAGGTGTTGTTGCCCCCGAATGGCATAACCAAGCCGGGTTGTGGACATTGAAATCGCCGGCAACAACGATCTCGCTGTCAGGGAACAACCCCAAAATGTGCGTTATTGAATCAGAGAGAGAGTCCAATTTGTTAAAAGTGGACTCCCTCCCTAAATTCGGACTTCTATACACGTAGCAAAAGTGCATCAAGTGCGAGCGAACCCTGAACTTCACCCACAAGGAACAAAACTCCGGATCGGTTACGTTCAGACTTCGCTCGCACTGATATGCTACATCTGATCTTATGTAAAGGGCGATGCCCCTATGCAGGGAAAACAATGGCAGTAAGTGATACCGAGGTATATGAAAATCCAGTGGATCTGCATCCTCGCACACCTGGGTCTCACTCAGTGCCATTATTTGAGGCCTATTAAGAGTACAATATGCATAAACTGAGAAAAAATTCGTCCTCAGTCCACGCACATTGCAAAAATCTATACGAAAATGACCCGACATTTTCTTACAGTGTAAATTTCAAACCAAAAAAGGTATATGGGTAATTAGTTACAACTGCAAAGAGAGTAACACCGAGAGCATAAGCGAAAAGTACAGAGGCAAGTGTTATGCCTTTGCCTCAGCACAATTCTGCTCACAGTGCAACCTCACTCACAGTCGCAACTAAGCGGAGAGGATGGAGGAACAGACGGACACGAAAAAACAACAATTACTTACGCTGCGAGGAGCATAGAAAAGCCCCTCGCGTGGTTAGCTAAAACAAATAACTCCAGCAATCCAGCGATGTTGCCTCTGCTACGGCGGCTGCTCAAAAACTGGTTTCTGTGAATTTGTTGTTGTTGTTGCTCAGCTGTGCTACTAGCTGCTGTTTTTCGTTTTTTTTTTTTTTTTTTTTTTTTTTTCGTTTTATCAACGAATATATCAACCAAACAAATTTTGGCATAAGTCAGAAAAGCAACAGTCTGTTTTGATTTGTTTTCTCATTTCCGAAAATGAATACTTTTTATTTAAAAGAATGCATTTAAAAAGTGAATAAAAGAATCGCTTTCTGTAGCTATTCATATGGAAGCGAGAAAAGAATGTACTACTATTTGTAGGACGTCAGCGTCCCACCGGCAAAATGAAAATGGATTCTAGAAACAAAAATCGTAAATAGAATGAATTCTATTGCTAACATTTTAGAATGTATTCCAAAGAATATATACATTTATAGCAAAACCTATGAATTGGAATCTATCAAGCAAAAGTTTACTGATTCGTTTTTATTCCAGCCATAATCGATTACGACCCATATAATTATTTCTAATATATAAAATGTTTTTAGATTCCTTGCTTGCTTTTTTGATAAGTGAAAAACGAACTGATTCTAAAACAAATTCTGGTATAAGTGAGAAAAGTATCAGTCTGTTTTCTTATTTCCGAAAGTTAATACATTTTATTTAAAATAATCATATATGTAATACTTCTATATTGGCAGTACACTGTACTGTGAATGTACCCGAAATTGTGGCGTCCGTGGCGTAGTTGGTTAAAAGTCCGTGGCCTCTATGTCAACGAACGTGGAGACCCGGGTTCAGCGACAAAAAATTATTTGAATTAAAATGATTTTTCTGTACGACCGCCACCTCTCTGCAGACAATGGCAAACCTCAGAGAGTAATCAAAATGCCATGTAAAGCTAATTGAGAATAAGAACATTCCGTTCATCGCCGTTCGGAGTCGGCGTTAAACCTGTAGGTCCGTTTCTCGGTCAATTGTGTACAAACTTAATAACACGCACAACACAATTGATCATAAGAAGCTAGGTCAAAGTCCTTTCAATGGCTAAAATGACCAGTTATTTATTTATTTTTGGTTTTTTTATATGTACTCGAAATTTAATTTTATAACAAAAAAACTCAGGAGCGGTGCTTTCATTGTCAAAAATGTCATTTAAAATTTCTGTTGTTTCAATTTTTATGGTTTAAATTTTGTTTGCTTGAATTTTTCTTTTTAAATTTTTATCATATTTCACGCGTTGGTCTTATAATTGTTTTATAATGGTGCGTACCTATGATTTATGCAAAACAAATATGTATGCTTTGTTTTGTTTTATGTTTGGGTAGACATTTTTCTTAACAACCGCCCCGTTGACGTATAGTAGTAGTATATTCAAATATACTAATACAAACAACAAAATCTTATGTAGGCTATCTCTCTTTGATTTCGTAGTTGAAACTCATTAAAAATTTAGTTTGCTGCCAATATTGAAGTATTACATACATGGTTTAATAAATAATGTTGTCGCATGGGTGAGAGCGAGTTCCAATAAATGTCGAATCGAAGTTGACAACTCATACAAAATCTGAATGCTTAAATTGGTAACATGCAAAGCCGATGAAGTTGTTGTTGTAGCTTTTCATTGATTTTGACAATTATGTGTACTGAGAAGAGAGTACGATCAGCCACGAGACAACCTAATTTATTCAACCATGATTAAATATATGAAAAGAATCTATTTAAAAAGTGAAAAAAACCGATTCTGTAGCGATTCCACTTGAAGCGAGAAAATAATGTACTATTCTTTGTAGGACATCAGCATGTTAAAAATAATCAATTCTAGAATCTATACTGGAGAAGAGAATTGATTCTTTTTTTATATAAAATTGCATCTTTCTCCCGATGGGGTGTTAAAAATAATCAATTCTAGAATCTATATTGGAGAAGAGAATTGATTTTTTTTTCCGGTGGGAAGGTCCACAAAAAAGAAAAAAAAAAACAGCAACATGTATTGAGTGCGGTACCAAAGCTGCCACCTTTTTGAATGTAAAACTACTGCCACTTTTATAAAAGCATCGACAAAAATTCCGTGTCGATGTTTTGTTGAAATGTTTTGATGAAATTTATCAGCTTAAACGAAAGATATATTTTATTTTAAAATAACAATTCTCTAAGGCCGTCATATATTTTTCTTACCTCTGAGCTGATATTTTTACATATAAACGAGATTTTTATATATAGGGTATTTACAGATCCCTTCTAAAGTTGATATATAGTATGAAATGCCAGTTTGCTACGAAAAACAAACATGTTGGAAAGCAAGGCAATTTTACCAGTTTGTGTTATCTCTTTTTTACATGCAAAACAAAATCAAAAATAGTTACCACATGGCAAAATGTTTTAGAGTTAACAGACGGCGTAGTTAACACACCAGATAAAACAAAACTGTGAGTACCCCAATAGTCACAGCGCTAGGAAAAGTGAACCAATGCATGAAAAAAATGATCAGGAAGATACAGAAAGTTTATTACTGTAGTTATTTTTTATTACATTAGTTAGCTGGTTACTTTATTCGGATGGAACTACTAAGTTGCTCCAACACAAATATACAATTTTACCGAAACGTCTGTATTCATAAAAAATTATGAGCCTCTTACAAAGCCTTCATAAGTAAAAAATCGAAAAAAAATTTAAAAACATTTTTCATGTTGAACGTTTCAACAGCTTTCAAAAGCTCTTTTAAATGCTTGATATATAAGAGAATTTTAAAAATGGTTGAAACCTTCAATAAACCCTCGATAAAGCATTTTAAAAATTTGTTTGTTCTCATCTAAGCACAAAAAATACTGTCAAAAATGTATCAAATTATTTCAAAATGTATCAAAAACAAACAAAATGTCAAAAAGTGTTTGAAAATGTTTGTTTATAAATTAGAGGATATTTAAATATGGTTGAAATTTAAATCTTTTTTTTTTAAGGTTTATAACACACCTCTCATAAAGAAAATAAAAACAATAAAATTTGTCAAAGATTTCAAAATATTTATATATTTAAATATATATAAATATTTTATTTAAAATGACAATTATTTCAGTGCAGATGGCTTAGAAAAACTATTGATTTTTAAATATCAAAATCTTGACGAAATTGCGACAAATAAATAACAAGTCACTGAATTTATCTAATACACAAACCATTATTTACACTCTTCCCACTTCAATATGAATACGGCTGTTTAATTTTAAGATTTAAAGTTTTAATGATATTTAATACTTTTATCGCCGGCGAAGCAGCGGGTATTTGCTAGTATTGAATAAAATGATACCAACAGACGCAACAAGTGATAAAAAACAAGCCATGATAATAACACGGGGAAATAAAAAGAAACTAGAAGAACATACAGAAAATAAAGATGCATCTCAACAGGAGCTTGATCAACTCTTTATTTGGGATTGCACATCCATTAATGATATCAAAGACGTATGCAAATTAAAATTTGAAACAAGCGATAAAAATATTAATGTAAATGATACTAGTATCGAATTGATAAATGATATTGTGCACGTGCGATGTAGCGATAAATCGACGAATCCAGATTCGACTTCGATGAAGCTATCATCAAAAATAAATAATGATAATACAAATATGCATGCAAGATCTAATGATAATTCAGCGACTCTAGAGCCGATTCTGAAGAAGTTAGTATCCAAAATGAATAAATTAAATATAAAAGAACTAGCGCTAGATGAAGAAGATATGATATTTAAAATTATGCATAAAAATGAATTTAAAAATATATACAACAAGATCCAGCAGAAAATTAATAAGAAGAATGAAAAATCGCTAAAAATTTTGATATTTGAACCGCCGAAAAAAATAACAAATAAATCCATGCAAAACAAATTAATTAAAGAATTTCATGATTCACCACACAGCGGACATTTAGAAATTAGAAAAACGATACTGAAACTAAAACAACGCTATGTATGGAAAAACATGCGACAGATGGTAAAAAATTATATTAATAAATGTGTTGATTGCGCTCGAAATAAACAAACAAAGCATATAAAAGAAAAAATGACCATAACAGACACACCGACAACTTGTTTTGAAATAATTACGATAGACACAGTGGGACCGCTTAGAATTTCAAACGGTTACCGATACATACTAACAATGCAATGTGATCTGAGTAAGTTTGTTGTTGCTCACCCAATTGAAACAAAAGACGCAAAATCTATTGCAACGACATTGGTTGAACAATTTATTTTAAAATACGGTTGTTTTAGGATTTCGAAATCTGATAAGGGAACGGAATTTACTAATGATCTGATGAGGAATGTTTGCAAATTGTTGAAGATAGAGCAAATTTTCTCAGCACCTTATCATCACGAGACAATAGGAGCTCTTGAAAGGAACCACAGAGTTCTTAACGAGTACCTTCTATCTTTTGCTGATGATGGGCAATGGGATAAATGGATTCCATACTATACATTTGCATACAACACAACTCCACATGTAGACACTGGTTACTCCCCGTATGAATTAATTTTTGGCAGGTTACCAACTCTACCGAGTGTCTCTAATGAACTAAAAATCAGATTAAAAATATCAATTGACAAAGCAAAAACCATTATTGATATGGTAAAACAAAAAATAAAACTCAATTACGATAAGAATGTAAATATATCATCTTTCCAAGAAGGAGACTTAGTATTAGTTAAATTAGAAAGTAGAAAGAAAAATCAAAGTCCTTACCACGGACCATATAAAATCATTAGTAGAGAAGGAGTAAACTCCATCATAGAAATAAAAAATAAGTATAAGAAATTCCATAATAATATGTTAAAGAAATTTATAAACACATAAAAAAAAAATAAATAAGATTTTTAATACTTGAAATATTCAATAAGATATACTTTAAACATAATAGAACTTAAAACTATGAAAATAAATATTAAGAAAAAGTATCAAAAACTAATAATAAGATAGGAAAAACCAATAATTACTAAGAATATACCATTGTAAAAACAAAAAAAATATATTACAACGACTTAAATTGTAAAAACTACAGAACATTTAGTTTAAAATATGTAAACGTATACACTTTTTCCAACTCCGACATCTTAAAAATTAACTTTTGCAAGTAAATTTTCGCTTAAGGGTTAGGGTGTAGTGTACTTTTCAAAGTCACTATTACCACCAACTAAAACATTTCATTCTTTAACTACATTATTTCTTTTGTGCAACACAAAACAAAAATCTAGACCACCAACTAAAACAATTAAATCAATAATTTATCACCAAATAAAAACCCCAAAATTTTCAGTCAAAATTTTAAAGTAAACAATTATGTTATTAATAACTAAGAGTCTCAAATTCCTGTACAATGCACTTGTCATCCCCTTTCGCTTCATCCGCTAGATACTGCATAAGCATAAACGCACTTATTGCTAGAAAACATAATATAACAACAACAAGCATTAAACTGAACTTATGCCATTGACTCTTTTAAGTCAAGGCTAAACATTTCAATATTAACGTTTGAGGGGAAGAAAGAATGCAAGTGAAGCAAGTAAAATTTGATTGGTCACGTTTTAAAAATATCGGGAAACCAAATTAAGAATTGGAATTAAAGGAGGAGTATTGGAAATAGTGGTAGAATATTTTTAAGAAAAATACTGTTAAATTTTGTTTATAAATCGGAGTAATTTTAAATAAAACAGAATTTTTTTAGATCACAACTTAAAGCGGCATTACTGCCTTAGTTTTTTCTTTAATTCTCAAAACAGTTCGGCTATCCTAAGCCATCCCAACAGCAGCGTGGTGCGCTCTAATACACCAAAGTTTCATTCGATGCAGTCATCGAATAAACTTATATAAAATTGATTAACAAAAGAAATTAGAGAATATAAAGCAGCAAACTTAAAACACCACAATCTTATAGAACAGTGAAGGGCATTTTCTAATTTCCTATTCACACGTGAATAGGCAGCTTTTTGCTGCCGACGCAATGCTATCACACCTACGCTATAAGCAACTTCGTGAAACGTACGAACAATTAACGAACAATAGCATTCGGTCGCACGGTAAGATAAATTCTCTCAGCAAAAAGCATTGAAGTTCAGCATTCATGAAGGCAAGACCTCGCTGCGCAACTTTTTCACTTAACTGTTTCAGGTACACAAAAAAAAAATGTTTAACGAAGAATGGGAATTCGATTATTTTTTCATAGAAATATAAATGATGAGCGCAATGCTTAATTTGCGACACATTATTTGTCGTTCTGCAAATATGTATTTGCAAAGACACTTCTCCGTTTGTCATGCAAATTATAATTTTTTTTCAGGTGAAGAAAGAAAACTTAAGCTTTTAGAAATGCAAGCTGAATATTTTTTAAAATATATGGCAAATTCTTTCCGTTACACACGATTGCCATTATTTTTCAGGTGAAGAAAGAAAACTTAAGCTTTTAGAAATGCAAGCTAAATATTTTTTAAAATATATGGCAAATTCTTTCCGTTACACACGATTGCCATTATTTTTTTTAAGTTCCCAGCCTGAGATATCATAAAACACATAAAAACAAAGTTTTATGAGTCCTTTTTGTGAAGTATTATAAAACACGCATAAAAATGACTCCTATCTTACGAGGGCTCACAAAGTGTTTGCTGGGTAGCATGAGAATCTCCAGTTCAGTTACCATATTGTTTTCAAAGATTTTTTTCCTTCACAGTGTAAATTGAAGCAGTGCTGCCGCGCTCTCTCGGGGACACACACAAGTATGCATGTTTATGTGTTAGTTTGCCCATCACTGTTATAGAACCATTAAAAGCTGTAAATATAACACCAGGTTCATCAGGCGCTAGTGTAAATAACTCAGATCATGCTCAAACCGATGATCAGATGGGCGGAGTTAAGTCCATGGCTCTATTAGGTCTATCTGAAAGAGAAAAAAAGTTAGAAAATCAATTTGGAAAAACAGGAAGTAATTATCATTATAAAAACCACAACACGAAATATTCTAAGCTCCATCCATCACAACGGCAGGTCAACACTAGTGTTCAAGGTGCACAGCAAGTTCAACAACAATTTCAGCAGAATCAAAATTTTGAAAGACGTGATATACTTAGACAAAGTTATGGTTTTGCGGACTTATCGGCCAAACAGGTTTACGGCAAACAAACAACTTCCGGTTATAATCAGAGGCAGCCATATCGGGCTGAATCAACTGAACCATTCTTTTCGCAGGCACCACAGCCAGTAGGCAATCTAGGTGAGCAATCACACCGAGATAAAGTAGGTAACCATTCTTTTAACATGGCAAACACGGTACGTGTTGACAAGTGGGACATTGTTTTCGAGGGCAACCGAGGTTCTTTGTCCATTGAGGATTTCATTTTTAGAATTGAATACCTCCAATCGCGATACGAAGTACCATGGCCAGAGATTATGCGGAATTTTCATCGGCTAGTGAGCGGTCAAGCCAGAGAGTGGTTTCGGCTGTTCATAAAAACAAATGAAGTAAAAAACTGGAAGGCGCTTAAGTTCGCGCTGCTAAGGCAGTACCAGTCAACCAGTAGCGACTTTGAAATCATGAGAGAACTTGTTGAACGCAAGCAACTGTCGGGAGAGCCCATAGACGCGTATTTCCACGCGATGCAGAAGATTCGTTCACGCCTGAAAATAAACATAGCTGAGTATGACATGGTTAAAATCTTGAAAAGAAACTTACGTGATAGTTTAGCCAGGATCGTCTATCCTATGAGCGTGTATCATGTAGAGCAATTGCGAGCCGAGTGTCATGAGGCGGAATCAAGTTTTCCACGTCGAGATGCGCGCGTTAACCAACAACAACAAGTTCCAGCACAGCCCAGATACCAGCAAAGAAATCACCAAGTGAGCGAGCTCACTTATCAAGAAAATTCGGAACAGTACGATGAGACGGACGGTGATGATTATAAAGTGGTAAACGTAGAAGCGTTGCAATTGGGACACCCAAGACCCAACCATTATCCAGCACGTGCACTGGAATGTTGGAACTGCCATAAACCAGGCCACACCTATATGGAGTGCTCAGCTCCGCGCTCTATATTCTGCTTCAAATGTGGTCTTCAACGTGTAATAACCCCCAACTGCCCAAATTGCAATCCGGGAAATGCGAAGCAGGGCGTGATCAATCCGTGCGAGTCACGAGCAACCCAGACGCCCGTAGCACCAGAGACGCTGGAACAATGACAGACTTGAGTCTCACAAACGAAACATCTGAAAATGTAACACAAATTAGAATTTAAAAAAAAAATTTAGAAGAAGTAAATAAAAATAAAATAAATAATAGTTATAGGAATCCATTTAAAGATACCAAAATGAGTTTTGAGGATAGAATGCGAAATTATAATGAAGTTCGAAACCGTATTTTCGACTCAAACAAGTTAGGAGGCACTAAAAAAATTTCTCGTCGAATCCAAAAGGTACGAGAACAATTTAAGATACGCAAATCAACACGCAACTTAGTCACAGCATCTGACAAAAGCGCCTGGACAACAGATCCTCGAGTTTACGCCGAAATAGAGATTTCTGGCATAAAACTTAAAGGTCTATTGGACACGGGAGTTTCGGTAAGTTTGCTTGGACGAGGTTGTCATGAATTTCTAGATAAAGTAGGCATTGAACCATCTAGGTATCAATCGCAGGTGAAAACGTCAGGTGGCCGAACCTATTGGGTTCGGGGAAAAGTTTTTCTGTTAGTATTTTATAAAGGAAAAGAGTTTGAAATACTGTTTTATTTGTGTCCAAACCTCGATCAGCCCATGTATCTTGAAGTAGATTTCTGGCGGAAGTTTGAACTCGCACTAGAAATATTTGGTGTGGCAGAAATCGAAGAACTAATACAAGAGGATAAAAATTATGAAATCGGTGAGGATTCCATTAAAACGGTACAACATGAGCTATCAGACGATCAAAAGCATATACTTGAAAATACAGTGAAAAGATTAAAAACATACGAAGAACACGGTTAAGGACGCACTAGTATCGAAAAACATAACATCCAGCTCATTGAAGGCGCTGAGCCGGTTAAGAATAGATATTACTCAGTTTCTCCGGCAGTACAAGAACTATTATAGGCTGAAGTGGAACAACCTTAGTCAGGAAACCAGGAAAGAATCGTTTGTGCCTCGATGCACGTAAACTGTACGAGCGCACAATAAAGGATGCATACCCCATCCAAAATATAGAGGGCATACTTAGTAGGATAGACGAAACAGTATACATAAGCAGCGTCGATTTGAAATTCGCTTTCTGGCAAATACCGCTGGATGAGAAAAGCAAAGAGTATACTGCGTTTACTATACCAGGTAGGCCCCTATATCAGTTTGTGGTGATGCCGTTTGGTTTGTGCAACGCGGCACAACGACTCTTCTGTAGACTGATGGATAAAATAATTCCTCAAAGGCTCAAGGACAATGTGTTCACTTATCTCGATGACCTCTTGATAATTACACGCGACTTTGACACTCACATAAAACTTTTAACAGATGTAGCTGATTGCTTAAAACAAGCTAATTTGACCTTAGCTTAAAAAATCAAAATTCTGTTTTAAAGAATTGCGTTACCTGGGGTTTGTGATAGGCGGAGGAGTTCTAAAAACAGACCCAGATAAGGTAGTTGCGATTGCGAAAATTCCGTTACCTCGAGCTCCTAGAGATGTACGCAAATTTTTAGGAACTGCCGGGTGGTACCGACGTTTTATTAAAGACTTCGCTTCAACTGCTGCTCCGTTGAGCGACACTTTGAAAAAAGGCGACAAGTTTAAAATGACGTCGGAAGCGATAGAAGCATTCGACGCGCTGAAGCAAGCGCTCACGACAGCTCCGGTTCTTGCGCATCCAGATTTCGGAAAAAGATTTTATGTCCAATGTGACGCTTCTCAGTTTGGCGTAGGTGCGGTACTATTCCAAAGTCAAGAAGAAGGCGATAGGCCTATAGCGTTCTACTCGCAAAAATTGAACGGTGCCCAGCAAAATTACAGCACAACTGAAAAGGTACAGCACAACTGAAAAGGTTAATTTTGTTATGCGTCCAAATATGAATTCGGAAGTAGTTACATTAAGACCGTTTCAGAAGCTCTATATTGACTTCTTAGAAAAATATCCCAGGTCAAAAACAGGCAATGCTTATGTGTTCGTAGTGGTTGACCAATTTACGAAGTTTGTTTTCCTGAAAGCGATGAAGGCAGCAACTGCCAGCAATGTTGAAAATTTCTTGGTTCGAAAAGTCTTTCATACATTTGGCACACCAGAAATAATCCACTCTGATAATGGGCAGCAGTTCACTTGCAATGAATTTCAGCGGTTAATCGAAAATTATGGGATAAGACATTTTAAAACCGCCTATTATTCGCCACAATCCAACGCTTCGGAACGCGTGAACCAATCTGTTCTTGCTGCGATCCGAGCGTATCTTAAGGACGACCATCGAGATTGGGATGTTCACCTGACAGAAATCAAAGGTGCTTTAACCCTAGAACCATAACGTTATTTTATACTACGTTAATACTAATGATTCGTAAATTTTACGTAGAGTAATTATTTTCAGGGTTTTCAGTGTGATTTGTTTTTTATTAAAAACTTTATTAAAAACAAACTTAAAATAAAATTCTACTTCAGGTTTTGAAACAAAAAAGTTAAAATTGAGTGCATGCAAATCATTTACTCAAGGCTATAAATATATATATACATATACACTGGTGCACATTCCTATAAACGCATATGCTTTTTTTTAATTTATTTGTTATATTTTCGCTATTCTTGACTAAAAACAAAGTTGAGTGGTGTAAATAAGTGCTGACATAACGGCACTTTTTTGAAGTATTCTTTGTTTTTTTCTTGCTTTCTTTGTTTGTCTTAATCGAGCGATCGTAAGATATTGGCGTTCATTTCAGTGGAGTATACCTATAAACGCAGACACATTTTTTAGAAGTAAAAGGTTAATAAGACAATATATTATTTGTTTTTTTGAAGAACACATTAACTACAGTTGTTTTTTGTACTTCAAGTAAGTTTTTACTCGTGCTATTCCCATTTGTTCAAAATATTTTTGATTTAATTGCAAATTTTTATTATCATGAAGGATGCCAAAAGGATCATACCTTTCAGATCAGGAAAAAATTCAAATTAAATTTTTTCGAGAGCAAGGCTATTCAAATAGAGAAATTGGACGCAAAATTGGCCGTTCGGAAGGAGTTATTCGTAGTTTTTTTAAGAAAGGGCAGAAATACGGAGTACGAAAGCCCACAAAGGGAAATACAAAATTGACAAAAAGGCAGTTTAATATGATAAAGGAAGAAGCTACCCGCAACAAATTAAATTCTACTCAAATAAAGAACAAACTTGACCTTCCTGTGACCTCCAAACACATTTCTCACATTTTACGTACAGATGGTAACATTAAATGGAAGAAACCCAAATGTAAACCAATGCTAAAGCAGCATCACAAGGAAAATCGACTGAAATTTGCGCGGAATCACATGAAATGGGAAGATGAGTGGAAGAATGTAATTTTTTCTGATGAAAAAAAATTTAATTTGGACGGTCCCGATTCTTACTCCTGCTACTGGCATGATTTGAGATCGAGTGAAATTCGAATGTCGAAACGCAATTTCGGTGGAGGTAGCGTTATGGTGTGGGGAGCTTTTTCTGCTGCTGGTAAATCTAAAATATGCTTTGTTCCAACAAAAATGAACAGCTCAATTTATTTGGAGCTTTTAGAAGACTCCCTAATATCATTTATAGATGAAAAAATGGATGAACAAGCAATATTTCAGCAAGATAACGCTGCCATACACGTCTCCAAACAGTCCAAGTCATGGTTTAGAGAACATAATATTCCTCTATTGGATTGGCCAGCTTGCAGCCCAGATTTAAACCCGATGGAGAACGTGTGGGGGCTGTTGGCTCGTAAGGTTTACGCAAATAATGCCCAAAGCATATTGACCGTGACAGAGTTGAAATTAAAAATTAAACAAGCCTGGGAGGAAATTGAAAGAAGTTATTTAAAAAAATTAGTAGATTCGATGCCAAACCGCATTTTTGAGGTAATACAAAAAAATGGGTCCTCAACTCATTATTAATAATGCCATTCTCCCTTAAAATATGAAGTGCGTTTATAGGAAAATGCCTATAAAAATGGCACTAAGACACTTTATTTGATAATAAAGATATGTAAAATATACAATTGAGGTATTATACTCTTTAATATTTAAAGTGAAATAAATTTAGATTTTATAAACAAAATTGTTCGTTCTTCACTATTTGTTTGCTTTGTTTTTCGTGAGCTGTCTCTAAAAAGGTAAGGTGCGTTTATAGGAATGTGTACCAGTGTATTTGTGCAATCAGAATTTGAAAATTTCATACACGTACAATTTACGTACATTATGGTTCTAGGGTTAAGAACATCTTTTCATGCTACCATTGTCGTCAATCCCTATTTTGCGGTCTTTGGACAAAATAAGTTTTCTCATGGTACTGAGTACAAGTTGGCAAAAAAACTTGGGGCTCTAGAACTCCTAGGGATCTAGAACTCCTAGGGACACTAAAATTGAAACTTATGAAAGAAAAGAAAAATTAGAATTAATCAGAGATTCCGTAAAAAACAATTTACATAAAGCATTCGATAAAGGAGCACAATCATATAATAAAAGAGCCAGAGAGATCCAATTCAAGCCAGGTCAGGAAGTGTTTAAACGCAATTTTGTCCAAAGCGACTTTAAGAAAAATGTAAATGCGAAATTTTGTCCCAAATTTGTCAAGTGTAGAGTGGTTCAACATATTGGAAAGAACATGTATGAGTTAGAAACGCTGCATGGAAAATCTTTAGGAATTTTCCATGCTAAAGACATCAAGCTGTAAAATGTCCAATATAGTATTAAGGACTAGTATATACCAAACGTGCAATATTTACAACTTAAATTATGTGACGTCTATCAATGTTATTTATTGTTCATTGGGGTTGGGGAATGGGAAATTTATAGTTTTATTTTTGTCTAGACATTTTCAATTAACTTAAATTCAAAAACAAGTAAACTTACTATATTTTGGATTGAGGATATTATCAAAGTGGTTGGAAAAGAGTGAAACTTTTATTTCCAAAACAATATTCAACACTGAAGAGTTGTATAACATTGATAACATTAAGTTATCTCAAAGGAACGAACAACATTTTTGCAATCTCTATTAAGAAAAATTTTAAAACTGTAATAACTACCTCACATAAGTGTGTAACTGTATGCACTAGTCCAAAATATTTAGGATTGTAGTTAAAATACTGCAAAATACTAAACGTGTCTCTACTTTTGAAATATGGATGGTACACGGTAGACATGGGTAACGCTGCGCTGCGTTACGCTATTGCGTTGAAGCACTTAAATGCGTTACTGCGCTAATTCACTTCTTTTAAAAAAGTAACGCAATAGCGCAATAATACAAATGACGCTTAAAGAAAACTGAGAAAATATTTTTGCAGCGAGCCAAAATTGCACAAGTTTTATGTCGCCTTAAACATGGAGATAAAATGTTCGAAGCGAACAAGGTCGAAGAAGATGCTGTTAAGCATATGAAGTGTGTTTGATTGTGATGATGCTTTGCCGATCACGCAATGGTTTTTTAAATTTGTCGAACGTGTTTGATGTTAAGAGTACAAACAAACTTGAATCAAACTTTAAACTTGCTGCAATGCCAGAATCCTTTGTTGTTTTAGTTTTGTTTGAAGCGCACTCTAAAAACTCACCGCATTCAAGAAATTGCCCACATAACGCAATTCAAAAACAGCTTGCGCAGATAAACATGTTGATAATATAGGTATCATAATATTTAAAAC
Source organism: Pherbina coryleti (assembly GCA_943735915.1). Taxonomy (NCBI): domain Eukaryota; kingdom Metazoa; phylum Arthropoda; class Insecta; order Diptera; family Sciomyzidae; genus Pherbina; species Pherbina coryleti. The sequence continues at coordinate 92,672,470 of OX030948.1, forward strand.
TGCTTCATAACGCAATTGCGTTAAAGTATTACGCTGCTACAGTGAACTGAGCCTGCGTTAGTGTAGCAGCGTAGCATTTTTTTCCAGGTTACCAATCTCAAGTTGTTTTTTTAACTATAATCTAAATGACGCATCTTAAGTATTTTCGTTTATATATTTTTACTTTTTTCTATTAATTTATTCACTACTTAATATAAAAGTAAAAATTTTCATGTTATTTTATGAACAGAATTTATTTTATCTGCCATTATTATTGAATATGATTTTAATAAAAATATGAAAAATTCAAGGATAGAAAATAACGGTTATGTTTTTATTTTTACATCAAAAGATCATATATAAAAAGATGTAAAATAATTTTTAATATAGCAATATGAAGCTAGTGAGTCAGAGATTCCGTTTTTGGCATGATTTATTTTTCATGATTTTTAAGAAAGAAATCATCTTCATTCAATTATTTGTGATCGATTCTTTTTTCGGTCATATATTAAAATTATTTTTGATCCTTATTTTTTCGATCTGAGATAAAAATTATTTATTTGATCGTTATATTTTCAATCATAAATATAAATTATATGTTATCGTTATTTTTTTCGATTAGAAATAAAAATCATTTTGTGATCGTTATTTTTTCGATCAGAAATAAAAATCATTTCTTGATCGATATTTTTTTCAAGCAGAAATAAAAGTTATTTTTTAATGGAATTTTTTCCAATCAGCAATAAAAATTATTACTGATCGTTATTTTTTCGATCAGAAATAGAAATGAATCAAAGATCTATATTTTTCTAATCAGAAATAAAAATTATTTCAAGATTGAAATAATAGCTGCATTCCCGTGGTCTTTGATCTAGAGCGCGGCTCTACTTTATTCACAAAGCAAAAACAAAACTTAGAACCAGCTCTTTTCCTGGCTCTATTTCTGATCTGAAAATGCTGCCAGGTTTAAAGCATTTTTTGTTAAAAACGAACATAGTTGGCAAATCTAAACTGTGCTGTTTTGTATTGTTATTGTTGGTCAAACAGCTATTTCAAGACAGTGGTGCCAAATTGTTATAAAGTTGAACTAAAGTTGTTCCATTGAGATTTGATCTGATCCAGTGCCACAGGAATGCAGCTAATATCGATTGAAATTTCAATCAAATCAATATTTTCAAATAAAACTGTTTTGAGTTAAAATAAAGAAGTTATTGCTTCGAACCCACGTTACCAAGTTAGCTAGTCGTCTTGAACAAGGATTTGAACAACGATTTTGACAAGGATAAGGACAAGATCTTAGACATGGATTTGGAAAAGGATTTGGATTAGTACTTGGACAAGGATTAGGTAAGGAAAAGTTTTGGTCAAGGATTAGGACAAGGATTAGAATAAGGACCAAGACAAGAATTTGAATAAGACCTAAGACAATAAAATATTAGTAGGATTAGTAGACAAACTGGTAGCATGAAATGGTTGCAAAAAATAGTAGTAGAAAATATTGATGGAAAATAGTTTTTTCCTATCTTCTTTTGTTTTCGAATTATAGCGCTTTTTTAAGTTTTCATTTTATTATAATTTATATCTTTGTATGCATGTTACTTTTTTGATCGATTTAATATAGATCAAAAAATAATTTTTTTAATCTGATCGAAAAATATCGATCAATCATTGATTTTTATTTCTGGTCTAGAAAATATCGATCAAAAGTAACTTTTATTTCTGATCGAAAAAATAATAGTCACAAAAAGATTTTTATTTCTGATCGAAAAAAATAACGATAAAAAATAACTTTTATTTCTGATCGAAAAAAATAACGATCACAAAATGATTTTTATTTCCGATCGAAAAAATAACAAAAAAATAACTTTTTTTTCTGATTGAAAAAACGACCAAAAATAATTTTTATTTCTGATCGAACAAATAACGACAAAAAAATAATTCTTATAAAAGGATTGATTGATAGCGATAATCGTTATTTGCGGTCCCTGGAAAAATTAATGACATTTTAATTTTTTTATCTTTTTCATATGTTAAGCAGCGCTACTTTTTGTTTTGCGCTAAAGCTAAATATTGCGCTAAAAAAAAAGCTCAAAAATAGCGCAGTAACCCAAAATCGCAGGAAATTGTATTTGCTTCATGTACAGTTTTTTCTATAGATTTTCATTGCTTTTAAGGTACATGAAATGAAACTAACATCCAACTTCCAACTTGTCTTGCATACCAGAAATGTGTATGTACATATTGTTTGATATCTAATACTCACGTTGAACAGCATGCAGTCATGCTTGAAGTATAAATTTTTTTCATTTTTGGTTAATGCTAAAAATACGCTATATGTTCAGTAATACTTCATATTAATTGAATAATTAAATGAATTCATAAGCAACATAGATAAATTGTTTCAGGATTTTCTAATTAATTTCATTTATGTTTAATAAGTGAAGACAATATGCGCTAAGCCCAACTTGCTACTTCACCACAAAGCTCAGCGCATTCAACAAATTGACCACATAACGCATCGCGCTATGCAAATCAAAAACAGCCTGCGCTGGTCTTGATGATACAGATATCATAGCATTTCAAAATGCTTCATGCCGCAATTGCGTTAGCGCATTTCGCTGATACAGTAAACTGCGCTGGGGTTGTTGTAGCAGTGCAGCATATTTTGCTGCGTTACCCATGTCTAGTACACGGAGGGAGACATTTTTTTTCGTCAGACTAACCACTATTGGTTAGGCAAAGCAACCACGAACATTGTTGGTCTCATCAACTATCTTTACGAAAAAAAAAAAAAAAATAAAAATAAAAAAAACCTTAATTAACATAATTCGTGGTCTCACTGTATCAGGTGCCGCAGCAGCATCAGCGTTGAATGCACAAGCACTGCACCTCAGCTGCGTGTTACCAACCCAGGGTACTTAAGGTGTAACACATACCTTAGACGTCCGTTAGACGCAAGTTCACCCAAGATGTCCTGAGAGAATGTCCAAAGTTACCTGAAAGAAATTAAAACAAAGTACCCTGTCCTTTTTTTTATATCATATACAAATTACTTCCCGTCATCATTATCTCCAAGTTGTTTATCGGAAAAAAGCACTTTCCTAATTGTACAACACCATTCAAACCACGAAAACTCTGTTAAATCAAATAAAATTATATATAACAATGATAAAACCTATGCCGAAATACTTACATTAGACAGCAACACTCTTGACCACGTGAATGAAACCATGGTGTAATTAACAAGGTGATCGTGACGTTTACTAATTTTTTTGAGATAAGCTAAAAATTCACGATCACCTTGTTAATTACACCATGAATGAAACCAATAAATACACTGACAGCTAGAGATGAGATACCATATTTTCCGGTAAGAGATGAGTAAATTGCAATAGTCGTAATTTCGGGGCTGCCAGGCAAAAATGTTAAAATTAACTAAGGGTCAGAACACACCACAGTTATAAAGCCCGGCTAGCTCAGTCGGTAGAGCATGAGGGACAGTTTCTCAGAGCGTGGGCGTTAGCTTACGTAGGGCACACATAACGCAAGGAAAACGAAGAGATGCAGTAATGTAAGAGTAAACAGAGCACCCAGCGCCGGCAGGCCTAACAAATCGAAAGTTTTGTTGCGTGCGTGCTCACAATACCTTTAAATATAATAAAAACCTGGTGTCAGTAGTCGGCCACCCTGGATAATATATTTATAAGAACAGTTTGAGAGGCACGAACTTAAAAGTTCATCACTGCATGATCGACTAAACTTTTAAGTTTTTCCTTCTTTAAAAAGGTTTTTGTCCTGGCTAGGATTGACGCATATGTTTGTGTTGAGAGTATGTGAACTTGATAACATAAGAACTATGTTTTCTGTGAGCCTGGTATTCAAGCCAAGTCAATGGATTAAAATCGTCCAAGTTAGGGCATTAACATTGGGCAAAACGGAAGTTTGGCCAGTACACCAAAGTAATGCTCCAATTCTCCAGGGTAAGAGAGAGACAGAATGAAGTTAGACAGATCGGAGCCAAGAAAATTGCGTAGGTGGGAGCGACATGCACTGGCTAATGTAGGCAATGACACCAATATAGATAACATAAGTGTCAATATAGGATACCAAGAAAATGGCGTAGGTGGGAGCGACCTGCACTGAATGACCCCAATATATATGATCCCAATATACATGTGTATGGGTTGTCATTTTAGGATACAATAAAATTAAACAGTTTCTTGACCACACGAAAGCACAGACTGAAACTAGGCTTTCAGTTGTCCAGTCGTTGAAGTTAAGTGCGGTATGAACATTAATAGTTATAAATTAGAGGCAGTGATTAAAGTTGAGTTTAAATAGAGGCGATATTCCAGTGTTTATTCTAAGAGTTTTATTTATTTTTAAGCTTTAATAAAACGTTTTAAAGCAATCCTTAAACCAGGCAGAATTTTACATCGCGGAGGAAAACCTTGTAAAAAAGATTTAAAATCTGAGAGAAAGGAAGTAGGAATACCAAAACATATATTTAAACACTCAAGGGAACATGGTGAGTTGCAATAAACTTTATTTTGAACAAGGCTCATAGGATTTACTTTTATAACAAGAATTAAAAACCAGGAACAAAAAGATACGCGGCCCAGAAGCGAGTTCTGAAATTGTAGCCGACTGGACAACCTTTCGGAACCGGAAACAGATAAGTTTCATAAAATAGAAAGAAAAATTTCATTATAGAGCCATAGAAAATAAGACACATAGGTTAGAAGTACCTTAAAGGCTCAGTTAATTATCCTGAAATTCAAGTTTCCTTGCGGTATTAATACTAATAAGTTTTTTTTTATATATTTGTGTAAAAATTACTCCAAAAACAAAAAAAAAAAATGAAAGAAAATCATAAGGGAGACTAAACCTACAAAGAAAATTAGAAGAAAATTGTAAAAGAAACAAAATCCTGTAAAGAAAATGAAAGAAAATCCTAAGTGAAACTAAACCTGCAAAGAAAATTAGAAGAAAATTGTAAAAGAAACAAAGTCTTGAAAAGAAAATTAGAAATACAGAAAAACCTGAAAAGAAAATTAGAAATACAGAAAAATCTGAAAAGAAAATTAGAAATACAGAAAAACATGGAAAGAGAATAAGAACAAAACCTGGAAAGATATAAAAATAAAATAATAAATGAAATTAAAATATGTAAAAAAATTAATAAATTGATTTCAAAAGAAAAGAATTATAAATGTAAGAAAATAATTTCATCAGTATTTAAGAGTAGTCTTAGGATAAAATTTTAGGATAAACTTGTTAAACTTGATTCACTACAGGTGCGCGAATAATAAAAGGGTTTTGAAATGGTATTAGTACGCCCACTTTAGAGAGCTCTATCGAGTTAGGACCAACTAAAGTTTTAGTTCGTTGCATCAATCTAATTATTTGAAATTGTTCTGTGGTGAAACGGGTTGATAGGCCTTAAAGTTCTGTTATAGTTGAAGCAATTTTTCTTAAAGTATTTTATTTATTTTTATTGAAGTGCATGAATTACCGCAGGCATTTATTATGTATTAGAAGGAATATGTTCATAAATAAGTTTTTAAAATAATGAAGACATAAAAAAAAAAAAAAAAAATAATGGCGTGCTTAATAGAAGTTCTGGGGGGTCTCTGAAGGGTTGATATAGAGTAAGTACTTAAAAATGTCGTGAGCGAAGCCATTGTGAAATTTCGTTGGGTGACTGGAAATAGTGGTCGGTCACATGGTAGGGCGGGTGCGCTACAAGACATAACATCCGTCTTGTTCCTCATGAATTGTTTTCAATTTTATCTTATTTAGATTTTTCGGTTATTGTGCGCCCTCGACCAGATGTGGCTGGGTCGAATTTATTACCCTCCCTGACACCAATGAGCTAGTGGAGCTGGGCGCCACATCTGGGTATCGTACCAGATGTGGCGCCCAGTTAATTTACGTTCGGAAACAAGTACCGCCATAGGCTATGATAAGTACGAGTTTTTAGTATCTAGTTTAATAAAATATTTCATTTTTTTGTTTCAGATGAATTTAGGAGGAGCTATCTTGGTCACCGCATTTTCAGAGCGTTCTATTAAAAATGCTGTATCTACCATAATATTAACTTTTTTTTTAATAAAAAAATACTTAACACACTCTTGAATGTGTATATTTTAAGGTATAAAAACCCTCATTTAAAAATATCCCTTAGGTTTCCTTAAAAAAATGCAATAACATGACCTTTTTTCGGCCTCTGGGTGGCTCTCCGCAAAATCGCCCAAAGAAAAATCACAAAAAAAAAAAAAATAATGAAAGATCACCCAATTTTTTTTCCATACGAATTTCCAAAAAATTTGACGATTTTGCATTTTTATTATGTAAAATTTCGTTTTTTGCTTTTGGGCGAAATTTCATCCAAATATGGTGGGCGAAATGTCACTTTTTGTTTTTGGTTGATTTTTCGTTTTTTTTTGGGTGATCTTTCGTTTTCAATATTAAATAAGAAACATCAATCAGTTCTTATCAGTTCTTAGTTCTATCAGGTATTTTAAGGAAAAGCAGCGGTTCTTCTTTTGTTTTTCTTTTGTATTTGCATCATTTGCTTGAGTTTGCTTGGTCAAGTCAAAAGAAATAATTAGTACTACGCCCGCGCATCGCGACGCGGCGGATCGCGCGTATCGCGGCGCGGCGGATTACGAGTAGTGCGACGGATCGCATGCGCCACCCGTCGCCCCGCCCTGCTCCCCCCCACCACCACCGCCGTCATTTTTTCTTTTTGAAATTTTTTGATAACCAAAGAAACTGGTTGTTTTGGAAAAGAATCAGTATTTTTCCCTTGTACGAAATGTTTTTATAGATTTTTAAGTATGAGATTATATAAAATTAAAATGAATTAAATTTTTAAATTTAACGCACTTCCTACACAATCAGTGGCGGATCTACATACGGGCTGAAAGGGCTTTAGCCCCCCCTTGGAGAATTTTTTGTATGGAAGAAATAAATGAAAAAAGCAAAACGTCAAGCGAAAGAAACAGTTGAAATTATTTCTGCTCAACTGTTTAAAAAAATATATTAAAAAATACCGTTTTAATCTAAACTGAGCAGTCGTATCTGTGGAAAAAGAATTCCTGCATCTTATACGCGCATATTTGGTGCGGCCAGCAAAAACTTGCACTGTTTTGATTAATTTTAAAGGAAGGTTTTTTTTTGTAAAACATTGTGAAGAGACGACACATACTCACATACTTGCAAACAATCTGGTGTTGTCCGCTGATGGTTGTATGCTGATGGTGCTGTTGCTGCTGCGCTGCTGCTTGCTCTGCATTTATACGCTCACTGACGTACGTCCATCACTGGTCTTGAGGCGCGCAAGCTGTTCCCGAACGATGACGTGTCGCTTCTTTGTGCAAAAGTGATGTGTCAAAACATAAGTTCCACATCCCACTCAACCCAGCAAACATTTTTACCTGGACGTAACCCACTAAACGTAATATACCGTCATATATTTTGTTGGATTTTTCTCTGCTGCCCACATACACTTCTTCCTAATTTTGTTTTGAGCTGATGTCTCCCTCTGCAATGTTGACGCGTCAACAGCGTGAGCAGCTCGCTCCTCGAGGTATAGCAAAAACAGAAGGAACACCGAAATTTGGTAGCGGCAGCGCTGATCTGATCTCTCCACAAATCAGAGCTCTGGAAGAGCGGCTTAAAGAAAATACAAGAGAAGAATTGAGGTTATGTGAAGAACGTCTACGTCAGCACATTGACACACTTTTTAACACCTTCACTACTAATTTTGCCAAAAATTTCAATAAGTTAGAGTGTGAAGTTGCTGCTATCAACGCCAAATTCACTGATGAACTATCTGCTCTTGAGTTTAAGCTCAACGCTAAAATTGAGTGTGAAACCAAACTTATAAACTGCTGCATAACGGAACTGAATAATAAAATTGCTCTAATTGACGCTGAGCTTCGTGAACTTAATCGCTTAAAAGCTGAAGTTGATGTTCTTAAAGAAGAAGCACATACTAAGCCTCCAGAAAAAGACTTTTCATCGGATGCTATTTTATTCGGATTGCCATTTTCCGATGGTGAAAACCTAAAAAGCATTTTTAATCAGCTTTGCCGCTCCATTGATTTTCTGGCGCCACAAGTGTGCGATATTTTTCGTCCAAAATCTTCACCTCAGCATCCAAATTCTGTTGTCATTATAAAGTTTTACTCTCCATATGATCGATCTCGTGTGCTGAGAGGTTTTTCTGAGTACAGAAAGAGAGCAAAAATTACTCTAAGAGGGGCTGGTTTTGATTTGGATGATAAAGTATTTATATATGAGAGCCTTTCCAGTGAACAAGAAGATTATTGCAAGCCGGAATTAAACTTAAACGGGCAAACAAGATCTTCAATGTTTTCTCAATACGTGGCGTTGTACAAGTACGTGTTAACCGTGGAGATGCGTCGATTGCTGTGCATAGTGAAGCTGCACTTGATTCTTTGCTGGCTAACCATTCTAATGAAAATTTGTAGCTTGAGTCCACACTTATTATCTTTACTGTATTTGTTACTCTATCACTGCTGCTGTCTCTCTCACTCTATTTTTATAATAATGTGTTTTCTCTCTCTGTCTTGGGTTATCTTAAAGGAAGCTTTTTGTTGTTCTTGTAGTGTCTCTTGTGGTGAATTCTAATCTCTCTGGTGGCGTTAATGATAACCGTAAAGTTTTGTTAGATATCTTATGTAAGCAGCGCGAAGGTCTATCTATTGTTCACTTCAATGCGAGAAGTATAAAAACCTCCAAATTAGACTATATACGCTATGTCTTTCAAAACTCTAGTGTTGACGTTATTTGTGTATCTGAGACGTGGTTCAATCCTGACATTCCTAATGACTATCTTAATAAAAGTAACTATAAGCTATTCAGGAACGACAGAATTGACAAAAAGGGTGGTGGAGTTGCTATTTACTGTAAATCATGTCTTAAAGTAAAACTTTTAAATCAGTCTTGTGGGTCTGATGTCGAATATTTAAATGTTGAGCTGACTAATAATAATGGTGCAAAACTGCTTGTTTCTTGTGTCTATAACCCGAACAGATCTTTCAGTATTGAACCTTTCTTTTGTGACTTGTATCAACGTATTACTGACTTTGACTGTTTTTCTGTATGTGGTGATTTCAATGTCAACTTACTAACTAAGGATAGCGTCTCTGATAGTTTTTATGAAAAAGTAAACGCAGCTGGTTTGACCATTATCAACTCATCAATTCCAACACTCTTCGAGTCTTCTTGATATCTTTATCCTGTCTGATGTCTCTTTACTATTATTTTTCGACCAAATGTCATTTATTTCTGACCATGATCTGCTCTTTATAATAAATAACTGGCCATTTCAGCCCTTGAAAGGACTTTGACCTAGCTTCCTATGATCAATTGTGTTGTGCGTGTTATTAAGTTTGTACACAATTGACCGAGAACCAGACCTACATACTTAACGCCGACTCCGAACGGCGATGAACGGAAAGTTCTCGTTCTCAAGAAGCTTTACATGGCATTTTGATTACTCTCTGAGGTTTGCCATTGTTTGCAGAGAGGTGGCGGCCGTACAGAAAAATTATTTTAATTCAAATAATTTTCTGTCGCTGCTGGGTTTCGAACCTGGGTTTCCAAAGTTCTTTGACATAGCGGCCACGCACTTTAACCAACTACGCCACGGACGCCACATTTGGTTCCACTCTTTGGTTCTATTAATTTTAAGCCATGTCGTCTATCAACTCCGGTTTCTATCTCTTATCGTGACTACAAGTCTATTAATTATATTATGTTGCATCAATATTTGTCTCAGATCTGTTGGGATGATTGTTGGTTTTCTCAATCAGTTGTTGATAAATTAAATGTTCTCGTATCTGATGTAAACAATGCCTTTGAACATTTCGTTCCTGTTCGTACGTCGAGAGTTTTTAACAAGTCCTGTCCTTGGTATACGTCTCTAGTCAAATCAGCTATCAAAACCAGAAACTTGGCCTATGTAAAATGGAAAAAAAATCGAAATAATGAAAACTGGGATCTCAACAAGCTAGCTCGCAACCAAGCCGTTTCAATTGTAAGGCAGTCTAAGAAGAAATTATTTTCCGCAAACTGAACTGTTCACTTCCTTCTAAAGTTCTACGACGAAAAATTGACGACGTTTGGGAGTATGTAGCAAAGAAGATCAGAAGTGTGAGTTTGAACCTGATGCTCTTAATAATTTCTTTCTGTCCAATTCCTCGTCTGGGCTTTATAATAGTCCTCAATGTAATGCTCGTAATGTGCTTGTTAATGACCAGTTCTCCTTCTGCCATGTTAACGAGAATGATGTTATTTTCACTGTTATGAAAATTAAATCGTATGCCATTGGCAAAATTATTTTGCCATATATCATTAAACCACTGACACATATAATAAACCACTGCTTTACTGTTTCCTGTTTTCCTGACTCTTGGAAACGACCTACTGTCGTCCCAATTGCTAAAGTCACTAATGCATCCGCTATGAAAGACTTTAGACCTATCAGCATTCTAAGTACGTTCTCAAAAATCTGTGTGAATCACTGATGTCTAAACAAATAAATGAATACTTAGAAGTGCAAAATCTATTATAACCATATCAATCGGGTTTTCGAGCAGGACACAGCTGTGCGACAGCCATGCTTAAGATACTTGACGATATTCGCATACAATATGATGCAGGAAACATCACACTCCTTTGTCGTCTTGACTTCTCTAAAGCCTTTGACTGCCATGCTCTGTTAATTAAAAAACTCAAGCAACTCTTTGGTTTTAGCGAAAGTGCTGCCTCGTTAATTGGTAACTATCTTCATGTTAGAGTGCAAAGAGTTAAGATTGTCAATATCTTCTCTGAATATTTATTTATTAAAGCTGGAGTACCCCAAGGATCTATCCTTGGGCCTCTTCTTTTTAGTTTATTTATTAATGACATTTTTACTGTATGCAATGATATGACGATGCATGCTTATGCAGATGACATTCAATTATATTTTTCTAACCGAATGGGCCTAATTGAGGACTTGTCTTGTAGAACTAATGAAGACCTAAGTGCAATATCTAAGTGGGCATACGAAAATGATATCTGCCTAAATGCTAACAAGTCTTATATTCTTCCAATATCTAAGGATAAAATTGACTTCACTCAAATTCCAGTAATTAAGCTAAACGGTAAACAATTACAAATGGTTGAAAAAATAAAAAATTTAGGTTTTTTTGTAAATTCTAAACTGACGTGTACTGACCATGTCAATAATATTATTAAACAAAGCTATTTTACACTTAAATGCCTGCGTAAAAAAGACTTGTTATCCAACTTATTATTCCCCTGATAACTTATTCTGAGCTTGTCTATTGCAACCTTGACTCTCACTCTGAGCACAAAATCCTTGTTGCATATAATGATGCGGCGAGATATATATTTGACTTGAGATGTTTTGAACATGTGTCCGAAAGAAGCAAGGAAATTTTGGGTTGTAACATTATATCCTACATAAATGCCAGAAACTGAATATTTCTGCACAAGCTAATAGTTAACAAGACTCCATCATACCTTTATGAAAAATTACGCTTCAGTGTATCCAATAGAACCTTAAACTTAATATTGCCGACATATTCCTGCTTACACTCTAAACGACTCTTTTTCATTAACGCCATTAGGTTATGGAATCTACTTCCTCTAAATATTAAATCAATTTTCAATAAGAACAATTTTAAAGCTTCTGTGATGTCCTTCTTTTCTTAATACTAAATATCTTCTCTATTCTATTACTTATTCTCATTTTATCTTCATGGGCTTTTCCCTCCCTTAGTTATATTAAATTTCTTAGTTAAGTTTTACTATAATTTTTCTATTCTAACATTTACTTATGAGTTTTAAATTATATAATATTCAATTCGTTTTTTATAGTAGCATTTAGCATTAAGCAATTTTGTTAATTTTTTATTTAATGTTTTCTGTTGATGATAAATGTCTCACTGTTGTACGCTAAAAGATACTTTGTAATCTTACTGTACTTATGAAAAATTTTAAATAAAATAAATAAATAAATAAATAAAATAAATAAAAGTCCAAAAAGACGTTTCAGCCCCCCTTTGGTTTACAAAAGTGTAGTTTCAGCCCCCCCTTTCGTGAATCCTAGATCCGCCACTGTACACAATTAAGATTGATTGGTAAAGTAGTAGTGCAATTTAAACATCAGCTTACCCAATACCTTTTATCGTTGCAATAATAGTTCTAATAATAGTTTTCGTGCTAATAACAGTGGTTAATAAATAACTATATTAATAAAAAATAAATAAATGGTATTTATCTCATCAAATGATTGAATTAAAATAGACTTAAAAAAAAAAAAAAATACTGGCCTTGAAAATGCTCATTTCGTACAAGGGAATTTCGTATCTCGTGTGGGAACACAATGTAAAATATTGGGCGATTTTTAATTTTTTGGGTGAATTTTCGTTTTTGTTTTTGGGTAATTTTTCCAAAAATTTTTGAACTTTTTTTTCGTTTTCTTGGGTAAAATTAGTTTTTTTCGTTTTGGGCGATTTTTTATAAATTTTTGGGTAATTTTTCATTTGGGTGATTTTTCTTGTTTTTTTGGGCTATTTTTTTTGGTGATTTTGCGGAGAGCCCCTCTGGGTACATTTCCCCCCTTAACTGGAACCTCCATCAGCCTCTTCCATACCCTTGTAGATGTGCATTAATTGATATCTGCTCCCTCGAATCAAGACGCAAGATGCAGTCAGTCACTTCTATTCGTGAGCTGGTTCATCATCATATTCAGTGTCCTACTCTACTTGGTTTGTTTGATTTCTTTACCCCGCCTCGCTATCTTCGTAGCCAGTTTAACTTTCGGTTTAATTTTCACAGATCAGAATATGCTTGAAATGAGCCTATTAAGCGCTGCATTATTGGGGCCAACAGGGTTTTGCCGTTGATAGACACCCAGCAAACCAAACTTGACGACGTTATCGAAATTCCGACTAATTCGTTACTATTTCGAACTGTCGTAAAGAATTCGTTACTATATCGTTACATCAAATTTCGAAACAGTTTCGATTTTGATGCAAATTTATATCGACTTTCGATATGTACCGGTTTGTAAGTTTTATTCTGTATCATATGATATCACTGTTCAAATAAATAAAAAATAACAAAGTTGGCCAGGCAAACAACGTTCCTTTTTTTTAAATAAACGTGTAACAGTGCAACCTAAACAAGTGCGCATTGCGGTGATTGAGGTAAAATTTGTTTTAATCTAAAATAAATTGTTTTCCGTGGTTGTTCTTCAACAAATGTGAAAGGACGCGTCAAGATTTTAGAAAAAGTGTAAAAAAAGAAGTTGCAAGGCTTATGGACTCCATTTTTTTGCAAATACTCACATCAGTAACAACAACAACAACAACAACAACAACAACAACAACAACAACAACAACAACAACAACAACAACAACAACATCATCAACAACAACAACAACAACAACAACAGTAAGTGTTTTAATGAGTGACAGCGAGGAGTTTGTTCAATCAAAAATCAAGGACTGGAGGCAAATTTGGATGGAATTCGAAATGAGGAAGTAAGTACTGAACAATTAAATATTGACCCTTCTAAAGGCGAAGAAAGCATTTCAATGGAACTCCTGCATGCGAGCACCACAAGAAATTATGGATCGACAGAGAGTTTGGAAAAGTTCTAAAATATTCTCTGAAATATTCAACCAGATTTGGGCGTTTTGCACTAAATGGTGAGTGCACTAAGCATTTCACTAGCACTAAATATATTGAAAGAAATTATATTTTTCACTAATTTTTTACCAGCTTAGTGATAGTGAAACATCTCTTCACTATCACTTGAGATTTTAGTGATAGTGTTATTTTGTTGCACTACAACTAAATTTTGTGGTAGTGATTAAATCTGCACTACACTCAAATAGTGCAAAATTTGAGCAGTCACTACATGAAAGCTGCCATTAAAAAGGTTTCCACTGAACTTTCATATCTTACTGGTTTTGAAATTATTTAAGCCAGACTCGAATAAAAGAAAATTCTATAATAATAAAATTAAATTTTTTAAATGGGCTAACAATTTTGAAATTTCGAATTTATATAAGTGCAATTATTCAAAATAAACTGTTGAACTTTTCTTTCCATTGAGTGAAAACTTTCTGTGTTCCACTACCATTAGTGCGGGTATTTTTTTTTTTGCACTATTAATTTTAGTGCAAAAAAAACAAAGTTGCACCAAATGAATTTTAGTGAAACAATTTTCACTATCACTAATGTATAGTGAGGCTCATCTTTTTGAACTCATCAGTCAACACCATACAAGTAAAAAATAAGGAAATGGTGTTTCGCACACATACTGTGTACGTGTAGTGCGGCATTTTTCTCGTATGTTTTTTTGACAGTTCTTGTCGTTTTAGTAAACAGTGCAAAGTGCTTGTAAGAAATTAAGAAAAAATTAATTAAAAAGTGGTTGTCATCGCTAAAAAGTGTTAAATATAAATAAGTGATTATCAATTGGAAATAAATATATTTCCAATCAGAAATGTTAGAAAAATCGAAAATAGAGGCAACTGTTTTCGCGCCATTTTTTTTTTGCGATAAGAATTGTCAAAGGGCGAGCACACCTGCAAGGCCACATTCAATTTTTTAAGGGGCCACCCATTTTCAGGGCGCCCATTCTTTCAGTATATTATATAAATATTATAAAGATTTGTGATTATTTTCAGATTTCCGCACATCCTGGACATTAGGTATAAATGGATTTGTGCGCTTAGATTGAAAGCCGATGCTGTTAATAACGGATCAGTTGTTTGTTCTGAGAACTTTCTTTAGAACGACTTCATCGGATTTTCAAAATGCAGTAAACGGTTATTTCCGTCTGCAATACCGTATCTAGGTGTTGTTAGTGATCACATGTAAGTATAAACTTCATCCATTATGGTTAATAAATGTATATATACAAGGTGGCGCAAAAGTAATCCTCCTATCAGAAAATGCTAAAAATTTTGCGATTGGCCCCTAATGTCCATTCTGTGTTAATATTTGTGTAGTAAACACATGCGAAATACACGTTAATAAACAATGTTACGCTACACTGCTCCAGAACGCGGAATATTGCTGACTATTAATTTTACCAATAATCGGTCGGTGACTTTGGCACAACGTGAATTTCGCCGCAGATTTCCTGGCCGTCCAACGCCTACTGGTGAAACACTGCGACGTTTAGCTGCTCGCCTCGAAGAGACTGGCACAACACGAGATGCTGCCAGGCGTGGCAGACCCCGGAGTAGCCGTTCTGCAGAGAATATTGCTGCTGTAGCCGAGGATGTCATGGAAGCGCCGTCAACATCGACCAGACGACGTGCCACGCAAATGGGTATCAGTCGACGGTCTTTACAGCGAATTTTGGTACAAGATTTGAAGATGTTTCCGTACAAAGTCCAGACGGTGCATCAGCTGTTAGCTGCTGACCGCCAATCGCGGCTAACATACGCTCAAGCCATCCTTAATCACCACCAAGAGGAAGATGATTTTTCATCAAAAATAATAATGAGTGATGAGGCCCATTTCCATCTTAGCGGGTACGTAAACAAGCAAAATTTACGCTTCTGGGACACTGAAAATCCGCGTGTTACCCACGAAGAGCCATTACACCCGCTCAAAGTCACTGTATGGTGTGCTGTTTTCGCTGGAGGAGTCATCGGACCTTTTTTCTTCGAAGACGTCGCGGGCCAAACGGTTACTGTGAATGGTGAGCGCTACAGAGCAATGATCAACGAGTTATTTTTGCCGCAACTTGATGAATTGGGATTTGAAAACATGTGGTTCCAACAGGACAGTGCAACGGCACACACTGCACGTGCCACAACCGATATGCTGAAGGATGCATTTCCCGGGCGCCTAATCTCCCGATTTGGCGATTTGCACTGGCCAGCAAGATCGAATGATTTGACTGCTCCAGACTTCTTTTTGTGGGGCTTTTTGAAGTCGCGGGTTTATGTCAACAAGCCTCAGACTCTTGCAGCTCTTAAAGACAATATCCGTCAAGAATGTGAGGACCTATCGCCGGAAGTTTTGGCCGAAGTGATGGAAAATGCCATAAAAAGGGCTCAAATGACAATTAACTGTGGCGGCGGCCATTTACATGACATCATATTCTCGACATGATGTAAAAAAAAATTAAAAGACCAAATAAAAATAATCCACAAGAAGAATCAAAGTTTTTAATTTTTTTTTAAATTACACCCAAAAAACATCGGAAGGTTATTTTTGCGCCACCTTGTATATGAACCAATATTTTAGGGACATTGATCCTATCCCTAAATTGATCCTATCTCATAATTTCATAATTTGTTTTTAGACACATAGATTGGAGTAACACAGGACCAATAGGATATACTTTTATAGGATATGGTGATTGCTGTAGCACCGAAGCTACACAAATTTTGGTTTTCCTGGTCGCGTGCATCAACCAAAGTTGGAAAATCCCGGTTGGGAAAATCCCAATCAAAGGGTAAATATGATTAAACATTGCATAGGAAATATTTTAACAACTGGGGCTGAATTAATTGATGTAACATTTGATGGAGCAGCAGTTAATTTTACTGCAGCTAGATTGTTAGGGTCAGGATTCACGAGACATTAGTACGGAAAGTGTTTTCCAATTAGATGATTCTTTAAATGATAAGTTTTGTATTTTACCGGACCCCTGTCATATGACTAAACTGATTAGGAATTTGTTTGCAGAAATAGGAGAGTTTAGGGATTCAGAAAATAAAATCATTAAATGGCAGTTCCTTCAAAGCCTCGTGGAGTTACAGGAAAAAGAAGAGTTACATTTAGGAAATAAGCTTAGAAGAGCTCATATATATTTTCAAGACCAGAAAATGAAGGTTAGGCTTGCTGTGCAAGCTCTAAGTAAATCTGTAGCAGACGCACTAGATTTTTGCAGGGAAGTTCTGCTTTTACCAGAATTTCAAAATAGTGAAGCTACAGTAAAATTTATTAGGGAGATTAATGATGTCTTTGATATCCTTAATAGTAGAAGTATTTATAAATTTGGTTTTGAAAAAACACCTTGCGAGGAAAATGTAGAAAGTTTAATTTCATTTGCGAATAATTTTGTTGCCTATTTAAACCAACTTCGCACCTTAAATGGTCAATTAGTCATTACACATCGTAGAAAGACAGGGTTTGTAGGTATTATTGCATGTGTTTTGAATATTAAAGTTATTTATGATAGGTTCATTAGAGTGTCCCTTATTTTGCGATTTTTGGAAATGTCAAGGGGCTGAAAGGTTTTTTTATGCGTTTTTATATTCTAAGAACGAAACTAAAAAAATTTTTTTTTACGACAACGTTTACCCGTGCCAATCGGGCCCGAAAGTTTCAAAAAAATGAAGTTAGTGCAATTTAGGTATTAAGATCAACAATAAATAAATACATTTTTATTATGCTAAAAGTATTATTATATTTCATTAAATTCACATTATGTACTTACAAAAATTAACAATAAATTAAAAAACTAGTATTTTACCCTGCAGCGGGCGCGCAACAAGCTAATACCTACAAGCAGTATTATTGCGGCTTTTCAACCGAAATCATAGTTTTTTTTTATAAATAAAAAATATCTAAAACCAAAAATGTATGAGCCTGGAGGGTTAAATTATAATAAGAAATACAAATTAATTAAAAAAGACAGATCCTTATTTGGAGCTTTTATGCTATTCATTATTATCGGAATCCGTCAAGTCTGTATTTTTGTAGTTCTACTATACATCAAAGTCTGTTTTGAAGCTACTAATAGCATAAAAGCTTCAAATCAGGATCTGTCTTTTTTAAAAGATTTGGTCGCATACAAGACAATTAACAAAAAATATCCATTGCTGCAAGTCAAAAATTTGGTCGGCATCTTTGATACCTTGGCGAAGAACTTGTAGCACTCGCTTTTTTCGATGATGCAGTTTCTATTGAGAGAAAACGCAGTATGGTGACAGCATTGCAAGGTCAGAAGTTTCCATGTAATCATCCAATCGCAAACCCAAATTCTTTAAATGAATGGACGAAAAAAGATTTAGATTGTTTTGGATCTTGTCGAACAACAAATCTATTTCGTAGGTTTAGTTTGACATGCAATTTTTTAAAATATGATCCTGACGAATGGGAAAAAGATGAAGAATACCAGAGAGTAAAAAATTATTTTAAAGATCTTTGTGTTGTAAATGATGTTGCGGAGCGTGGGGTACAACTTGCTCAAGAATTTCTCGAGCTTCAAATAATGAATTCAAATAATGAAGTTTTAAATAATCAAGTTGTAAATATTATTAATTATGAAAAAAATTCGTTTTTAAATGAACATAATTTTTTTACGGACCCTATCATATTAACAGAGTATACTAGTCATGTAGTTAAGTATATAGCTGGATTTGTTGTATTTAAGTTGCAGTCGATTTTAAAATGCGATAATTGCAAAATAGATTTAGAGGGTGATATAAATCAGCAATGACTAGTAAGTTTTAAATCGAGGGGGTATTTAAAAATACCATCAAAGTCAGTTGATGATTCAGCATGATTGCTGAAAAGGAACTTCGTATTCAAACGAAATTATTATATAAAAACAAATCTATTTTGCAAAAAATATATTATAATAGAATATTATTATTATTATTAAATATTAATACGCAAACATCGAATTTTGTCGTACACTTTTTTAATATTTATTTTAGAATAAGGACAATGAAACGTATATCATTCGAAAGGTGCTGCACCATAGATGTGCCGAATTATATTAGATTTTAAATTGATGACCTTTGACCCGAAATATTAACGTTGAAAGTTTATATTAATTTAAGTTAGGGATCTCAGAACTGGGTAGAGGTAGAATGAAGAATGAGGTATCGGATGAAAGGTCTGGCTGCGAAATATGATTGAATATTAGATTGGTGACCTTTGACCTCAAATATGAGCGGAAAAAGAGCATTTATTAAATAAAATCTAAACTGTAAGAGATGGAAAAACATGATATGAGAGAAAAATTTAGACCTTTATAAGATGTGCAAAAAATACTTTAATATTTTTCACCATCGTTTACGGTTACCCTACAATAAGCACTTTTTCATGTTACAAGTGTCAATATATATTGTGATGGTAAAATTGCTTACAAATAGTAAATTTGGAAAATTTCCGTTATTTTGACATCAAAATTATTGTGATATCTCGAAAACTATAGATGTTCTCAGTACAACGTTTTTTGTATGAAAATTCGTTGGTTGAGAAAAATAACGGTACACGAAAACTTTTTTGCTAATATTTTTCACGGATAGTATGTTAAAAAAGTTTCCCGTTATTATGACATCAAAAGTTTTGCGATATTTCGAAACCTGTAGATTTTTTCCATGCAATGCATTTCTTAAAGCAATGTCATTGCCTCAGAATGAGAAAAAAACAATTGATATTTCAAATTTTGATTTTGCATGTAAATATCTCAGCCATTTTTCAATCGATTTTCCTTAAATTTTCTTTGTCTGAAAGTTTAATAAAATGACTTTGGAAAAATAAGAAAATATTTACCGTTATCACTCCAATTCAATTTCTTATGTTGTTTTTAAAATAACTCTAAAATATTCAGTTTTTGCTCTAAAATTAGACCAGATATTCTTTTTTTGTAATTTTATTTTTTTATTTCAATTTTCTTCTCTCACACTCTTTCATATAGTATATCATTTATTTGCAAAAATTGCTTCATTTTGATTTATAATTTAATAAAGTGTTTCTATCATCGAAAATCATGAGCTACCCCCTATGATTTTATTGATGAAAATTACATTTTTTAAAATGTTGTTTTTGTATTTTTTTACAAAGTTCTACAGCTTAAAAAATTATTTCTGTGAAAAAATTTTTCAAATATTTCAAAACACTCCAAAGTTATATACACAAATCTATGGTTTAAGCCATTTCCTTATCTACTTCATATATTATACATATTATTATTATATATCTATATATTAATAGGTGTACGCAGAACAGTTAAGAAACATTTTCTCCCGTGTTTCTCAACCAATTTTGATAATTTTTTTTTAAATCAATAAGAGTAGGAAAAAGGAGTGCATCGAATATCTATGGAGGGCAATTCGACCTCAAATCAGACGTTCCAATCCACTGGTTACATTTCATGAGCGTTGAAATAAAGGCGAGGCACTTTTCATCAGCCCAAATCTTCGGTATAACTTTTGAACTATGTATAAGTCACAAATCAATGCAACTTGGTAAGAACTTCCTTCTTTGACAAAGGGGCGTGGAAAAACTCATACAACTCAAAGTTTTTATATCAAATAGCTTTGGAAGCATTTCTACTAGAAAGTAGAATAAGGGAAGTAGGGTACTGTGACGGGCATTGGACAAAGGGGTGTGGCTCCGCATATATAAGCTACATTTTTGATATCGAATAGCTTTGCAAGTAAAAATCACAGAACATGGAAAATCAGAATTGAGATACTGTTTTCTGATTTCCTGCTGGTGGTGCGGTATGAGTTCGGTTACGTTTGCATATGAGTGAAGAAAGAAAAAAAAATGTTTCCAATAAAAATACAAAAAAAAAACTAATTTTCAAATGGTCGAATCTCGACCAAAGATAATACTAGTATTATTAAATACACAAAAATCTCTTATTGGAGAAAGTATGTTTGAAGGTCATATAAAGTCTTCCGGCCATTATAATATCGTAGTCAAATCATTAATTGACATTTTTTTAAAAACGAGATATTTTTATATAACAAAAACAATAAATGATAAGCCTTCAATCAGACAAAAGCTCCATAAAACTATTCATTTTAAAGGAGTTTAGTAGCTTAGTAGTAGTTTGGTTTAGTAGTTTAGTTTAGTAGCTGAATTATTTATAATTATTTTACTAATGATTTCTTTTCTTTATGGGTGAAATAGGCCTACAGGGGAAACCGAACACCCAAAAAAATCGGTAACGCGCCAAATTGTATACCTCAAAGGTGGTGTGGAAATGCAATAATGGAATAATTTCACAATAAAATAAAGCATTGACATAAATTTTAAACTACGCAAAAATGTTAAAAAGCAACTTGTTTAATATACAATTCCAATTAGAAAAACTGCGCCTAGCTATACGTAACAACCGAATACGGCCCTGAGTGAATGTTAATGTATTAGTGTGAACAGTGTGAACATTCCACATTCCGGACACCACTTCCTTATCTCTCATTTCTATGGTCAACACCACTTGAAAGTAGTGAATAATTTTTTTCATCAGCTTTGTTCATTGGTTAGTTGTTGACTTTTGCTCCTGGAGACAATTTTTCTAGTTGTGGAATTTTTTTGTTTATTTTTCACAAGCATTTCTAATAAATAAAGAAGCGTCAAAAGTTGTGTTAGTTCAATCGGATTTTGTTGTTTTATTTTTAAAATACCAAATTTCAAAATGATAAGTAGCACGGATCTATTGTTTGAAGATTATGAAGAACCTGAAACTTTGTGTTGGCTACGACGTAGCATTAGAGACTGTAGTGTATTTACATATTTCCCCTTTACCACCTTCGCTCATTTAAGTTAGGCTGTGTTCGGAAATGCAGCAAAAATGCGCAACATTTTTACAGTAGAAGTATTACGTTCTGAAATGCAAATCTGGCAGCACTGCACATGTCATGTGTTTTGTAATGTTAATTATACATCAGCAGTTGCGCATTTATTGCATCATTTTTTATTACACTGCGTACGCTTGTGCTTTTGCGCGTTGCATTGTTGCAGGCTGCGCATTTCTTTGCATTTCCGAACACAGCCTTATTGCGCGTTTTGCTTGCGCTACATTAATCACTTTTTGTTTATATTCGTTGTTGCTGCACTTGCTTCACTAATGCACATACATAGCAGCGATCTCATCTTACAAATCCAATAGCATGCAAAGCAGTGCACTTGCTCTACAATGCACTCACATATATTATGAGGCAATTATGCTTGCACTGTACTCAAGAATGATATATTACCAGATTGCGCATTGCGCATGTCGTCCATCTTTGTTATGAAGTTGGCTGCGAAAAATCGTGACGTAGGCCGGGTTTGTCAAAATGGCTGAATGAAAACGTAGTCACAATTTATTTATAGGGGGTTATTTATCGAAAAACGTCGACATTTTGGTATTGAAATTTGGCGAATCGAAATAGAATTAATGTCATTATTAATATATTTATAAATAAATTAAGGTTTATATATTTTCAAGTACAAATTCTTATAAAAAAATGCACCTATAATAGGGGTGTGTTTTCGCATTTGCACCTCTTCACACAAAAACCAGCTACGTTGCTTGATGTGTTTGACATCACTTTTATTGTTTATTTGTTTTCATTTTGTTATTCTTCTTGCTTGCTATTTCGTTTGTTGACAAAAATTTTATAGAAATTCAATTTCAGTGCGATTATTATTTTTAATTAAAACATTATAAAACATTTAAAATGAGGTGTGCAGTAAATGGCTGCAATAGTTATAATATGTGCCAAAGTATTCGGTTTTTTGTTTTCCAAAGGACCCTGAATTGCTCCAAAAATGGGTTGCTTTCTGCAATCAACAAAAAATTATTAATACAAAACAAGAACGGATTTGTATCAAGCATTTCCTTCCAGATGACTTGCAAAGGAGTATTCAATATGAAATGGGTATGCACATATGGATATACAATTGAACAACAGAATGAATTTGTGAATTTTTAGGATTGTGCGCAAGGCCCGGAAAATTGAAGCCTGGAGCGATTCCATCCGTACATCCAAACTCAAATGCAAATCATGGTGTTCCTGAAACCTCTACAAAGACGATGGATCTAGCATTGCGAAAGCAAATAATTAAATCTATACTGGAGGAATCCAATACAGCTGTTGTAACGCCCTGCCCCGTCGATGACGACAAAGAAAATTCTTCTGTTTCAGCGAATAAAAGTGCCACCCATGTTGTTGTTAAAAACTCTTCTGCTACAGCGAACAAAAGTGCCACTCATGCTGTAGTTGAAAATTCTTTTGCTGCAACGAATAGAAGTTCCGATCGTCGTGTTGCTGGAAACAGCACAATGGTTGCAGCGAATATGAGTTGCAAGGACTATGAAGACAAAATTAAAGGCTTAGAAAAAGATGTGTATGTTTTGAATTGCTCTATGATCCAATTATATAAGTTTACTTTATTACATATATTTATAAATACTTTATAGATCAAGACTTCAGTTAGAAAATTTCAATTTAAAAGAGGAGAACAAAGCAAAATGCAAAGAGAAAGGCGGAGTTCGAAAGAAACAACTTGGAAGAAAAGCTCAACACAATTTTTACAAAAGGACAGATCAATAACTTGAAGAACGGGCTGAGGAGGCAACAATGGAAGGAGGAAGACATTGCTTATTCCATAACTTTGCATTCCACCAGCGCGAAAGCGTACAAACTTTTGCGAAAAAAAAAATGTCCACTTCCTTCGGTCCGCACCCTTCAAAGCTGGTCTGCTAAAGTTAATATTTGTCGAGGTATTTTGGGGCCTGTCATTCAAATCCTCTCAGCCACGACTCAAATGGACGAAAAGCAGAAAATATGCGTGTTGAGCTTCGACGAGATGAAGATTCGCAAAACGTATTGCTATGACAGAAGTTCTGACTCAACCTTAGCTCCTGTCAGCTATGTCCAAGTGGCAATGCTAAGAGGTAATAATTCGTAAATTAAAAAATATTTAACATGTTTTTTTATATATTTACTTTTTTTCTTAGGATTGATATCAAAATGGAAGCAGCCGATATTTTATGATTTCGACTGCAAAATGAGCAAAGATATCTTTTTGGATATAATAAAGAAAGTAAGCGAATGCGGGTACCATATTGTTGCAGTTGTATGTGATTTAGGAGGAGGAAATCGGGGACTTCTAACTCAACTAAACGTTCATGCGGAAGAACCTTGGTAACATATAAAAAAAAAATAAAAGAAAACTTTCGTATTTTTATACCCATTTTGCGTCAGAGTTTTAAGCAATAACATTTGTTTGTGTTAATTTTAGGTTCATCTATAATAATGAAAAAATTTTTGTATTTGCGGATGCACCTCATTTAATGAAATTATTGAGAAACCATTTCATTGACGAAGGCTTCTTAATAAATGGTGTTCCTGTACAGAAGAAAATTATTTCTGAGCTTCTTTCAGCTACATCTTCTGAGCTTACAATTACCCACAAGATCTCTCCAAAACTGTTGAATGTAGTAGGAGCTGAGCGTCAAAAAGTGAAAATGGCTACAAAACTGTTTTCTCATACGAACGCAATGGCGATCGCCAGAGCAGCCAGTTTGGGGTTTCTTAGTGGACAGAATTGGGATGAATGCTCAAAATTATTTAAAATTGTAAGTATGATTTCATTGTGTACTTAATTTACATATTACTGCAATCCTTTATTTTATAAAGGCAAACGACTGGTTCGATGTCATGAACGCGAAAGTTCCAAGACCTGACACCAGGAAGAGAACGCATGCTTACGGCTTGGCTCTTGACGTTCAAAACAAGATTCTTGATGAAATGACCGAAATGATGTCCAGCATGCGAGTGATTGGCAAGACAAACTTAATGCCATTTCAGAAAGGTAACTGCAGCATGCTTTCATTTAATTTATATTATTTTATCATATTTTGCTTCATCTTGTTGTTAACTATTTTATCAATTTTAATTTATATACTATTTTAAAATATTTTTTTGTCTGTAAACATAAAAAAAAAATTGTTTTCTTGTCAACTAAAAAATAAATAACTTAATTCTTTTCAACAGGTATTCTACAAAGCACCAAAGCGCTGAAAATGCTACATGCAGAATTGAAAAATCGATTTCAATTTCAATATGTTTTGACGTACAGGCTCAACCAGGACGTTCTTGAAAATTTCTTTGGAATAATTCGCACTAAAGGAGGCCTGCACGACCATCCAGATCAACAAGAATTCAAATATCGTCTACGGTCTTATATTCTTGGTTACAACGATGGTGTACTATCTGACAGCGCAAACATTGAGGTGGATGATACGCCCGACTTACGAGAAGAAATTCTTACAGGAAATTCATGTGAACAATAAAATATTTCATTTATTATAATACTTATATATATATATAATATGTGTATATAATTACAGGATCAATTCTTAGAACTATTTCTTCACCACCGGAGTTAAACGACACAGTCCAGGAAGATGAGCTCAATGACCTAGCTTACGATGGGATGGAAAATTTAGCTGGATACATTTGCCATAAGCTGCATGATAAAGTACCAAACATTCGCGTTCTCCCGGAAAACAACACTTCTTTAACCTGGGTAGATCAATTAAGCGAAGGAGGCCTTTCTAAACCTACTTCGGCAACTATGTAACACATGCAGTCCATGCAAAAAATATTTGATGAAGTCAACAATGATAGATTACTAATAACAACTAATTTTATTAAAAAACATTGCGATCTCTCACAACACATTGACTGTGATAGTAAAGTTAAAAATTTATTCTTCAGAAGCCGGATGTTTTTCAGAATCCGAAACTTAAATAAAGAAATAGTGGAAAGCACTTATAACAAAAAACGAAAATTAAATAAAATAACAACTTAAAAACAATGATAATTGTTAAACTTAAAAAAGAAACTGAAAAAAATCTTAAAAATAATAAAACCTTACAATAACATCAAGACGTTTTAAGTTTTTTCTTTGACTTTTATTCGAGGTTGTAGTGATGTTGCTGTCAGAACTATTGTTATGAGATGCTTCAGCTTTATCTTAAGCTTTTTTAGTTTTTATATTTGTGGTTTGTTGCTTGTTCCAAATTAATAGCTGCAGGCGAGAAGAGACCATTGAAGGCACTAGTGAAGTTTTGTGACGCTGCAAGCTATTGCGTACAGAACGAAATTGCTAAGAATTGAAGTTCACATTATTTCACAACATATAACTTTATTTTACTTTTTACCTGTAATTGCAGAATGTTCGCAAATCACTTTTATCTTCCAATCTTTGAGGTCTATCGTTGCTGGACAAATCCAACTGTGCGACGTCATATTCACGAACCTAAACCATAAATATTGAGACAATAAATCATTTAATGTCCAAAAAGAATTATAATTGAGAATTTTACATTTTTGGCAACTCATTCTTACACAATTTCTTGCAAGTCTTCGCGTAGTCATTTTTAGTTTGGCCCAAATTCAAATTGTTGCAATTCTCATCAGAACAGTTTAGTACTCATTTATTCACACAAAATATATTTAAAATTATAATTTACACATGTTTTAAGCGCACAATATTACAAATTTAACCAAATGAATTCAATATTTTTCTTACAGACTAAAATGCTTGCGCCGCTTGTGCTTGCTATTTGCTTTTTGACATTTTCTTTTGTATGTATTCATAAAGTGTCATAGTTGATAACCCGGGTGACGTAGGCTGCGCAGTAGAATTTTTTCTCGACGATGGGACTGCGCAATCCTTTTATCTATCATTCTTGCACTGTACTTACTTACATATTAACATATTGACCAGCAAGAAATTCGATAAACCAATAGAATTTGGGTCATCGATGGTTATGACAATATTTTGAGTGAAACTAAAAATAAAATTAAGAAACTATGTAATACTATAGGAATAAGTAAAATGTGACATATAATTTGAAATGTTAGAGTTAGAACAATTTTTTTTTATAAAAGTACCGAATATTCAATAAAGAAACCAGAATTGATCTCAGCTTGAAAACGAGCAAAACAGTATTTTCTCTTACGATAGACGTTCCAACTTATGGCGACACTGCTTGGTTGAACGTATGTAGTAATATAGGTAATTACTAAATTTTGAAAAAAGTTTTATCCTGCATAGTTAGATGCCAGATTTAATATTAGATACAAACTTAAATTACTAAATTTAAAAGGGAGTTTTATCCTCCATAGTTAGATGCCAGATTAATTTACCATACAAATCTGTAGAGCAGGCTGACCAGGATTCCTAAGGTTGACACGTCTATTGCTAAGCGAAAGAGAGGAGGAAAGTTAAACTTTTTAAGAGAAAATTGGCCAACATCAAACGAAGAGGTAACAGCGATCCACTACCACCTTGGGCGATATCCTGCGAGCTTTGGCAGCAAATAGAGAAACTTGAAGCGTGCCTGAAGGCGAGGGAAAATGGGGTTAAACAGCAGCAAAATCCAACAGACGCAGTTAACCGAGGATAACCTAGCATCGATAACAATAAAGGATTCAACGCTAATAGTCTTAGTAATTTTATTGGTAGCATATATACATATATAGAGATATCATATCTACAATAAAAATTATGTTTTGAAAAAAACAAACAGAATTGTTGATATATAAAAAAAAAAAAATTCTTAATAAAAATTTAAATAAAGATTACATAATTAAAAGAAGAAATAAACCAAAATGTTAAAATTTGAAACAATATCAAAATACCAAGGTTACTTCGGCACATTATTTAAACAATATTGCAAACATTGCAACAATTGGTTTGGATATTTTGTCTCTCAAAGAGGATGATATCACAAAGATGTTGGTCGCAACCACCCATTTGGGCTCTGAAAACGTGAACTTCCAGATGGAACAATACGTATATAAACGCCGCCCCTATGGCGTGAACATTCTTAACTTGGGCAAGGCCTGGGAGAAGTTGATGTTGGCCGCACGTGCCATTATCGCCATAGAATATCCACAGGATGTCTTCGTCATCTCTTCTCGTCCCATTGTCAACGTGACGTCTTGAAGTTTGCCAAGTACACCGGCACCACCCCAATTGCTGGTCGTTTCACTCCAGGTGCATTCACCAATAAGATTCAGTCCGCTTTCCGCGAGCCACGTCTGTTGGTTGTCACCGACCCTATGACCGATCATCAGCCCATCATGGAAGCTTCATATGTCAACATCCCAGTCATTGCTTTCACCAATACTGATTCGCCGTTGCGTTACATTGATATTGCTATTCCATGCAATAACAAGTCTTCTCACTCCATCGGTTTAATGTGGTGGTTGTTGTCACATGAAGTGCTACGTCTTCGCGGCACCATCTCACGCAACGTTGAATGGCCCATAATTAAAAATAATATTAAAATATAGATTTAAAAGTAATATATCAATTCCTCAAATTCAAATGTCACTGTCGTCTTGCGCACAATGAAATCAAAACGTGGGCAACTATAAAGATAAAATATTGAATCTAATAGGCAATTTAAATAATTATTTGCAAATAGAAGCGAAACATAACAACGAAATAAATTATAATTTACAAATAGAAGCGAAACATAACAACGAAATTAAATTTATATAAACTAATTCATACGGCATGTTGCACAATTGCTGATTTCTAAAATACTTTAAAAATTGATTAAAAATAATCCAATGAAGCGATTTTAATGAAATTTTGCAGAACTATAGTTAATATATTTATTTTATCAACAAATTTGTATTTTGCAAATAGAAGCGTACAGTGTATTTTGCAAATAGAAGCGCTAGGAACTGGGGCAACTCAAGGAGAACGTTCAGTCATAACAAAAATTAATAGCAACTAAAGCCTGACAGTATTCAAGAACGGACTTAACGAACAAAACAAACGGATTCTGTTTGCCGCTGTACCAAAAACTTTTGACGACGCTGTAGACCTTGCCTTAGAAGAAGAAAAATCAATACAATTATAGATGGAACAACCGACCAAACCAGTTTAAAAATAACGGCAATAACAATAGGGCGTACAATCAAAAAAATTCAGAGGTACTCACAGCCAAAATAATAATTTTAGTAATCGAAACACACAAAGAGATGGACAAAATTGCTATAGAGACAATAGAAACAACTCTAGGCGAATAAACTTAATGTACGATCAGGGAAACGGGCAAGACCCGGGAGACAACGAATCACTTCCGGGGAACGAGAATTAAAAATATTTAGAATATCGGATAACTTGACAAATTATGTAACAATAATTTGCAAAAACGCGAAAAATAAAATAATATTTTTAATAGACACAGGTGCAGATATATCGCTCTATAAAAAGAGTAGCATACCAATTAATCAAGATATTTTATATGAAGAAAAATGCAAATTATCAGGCATTACAACTGAGGAAACAAGTTCACTAGGAACTACAGTTTTAAATTTCAGTTTAGACGAAATAAATACATTTCACAATTTTCATGTTGTCAACACAGATTTTCCAATTGAGACAGATGGAATTTTAGGAAGGGATTTTCTTTCTAAATACCTTTGCAAAATAGATCATGAAACTTATACGTTAACACTTTTAATAGGAAATATAGACATAATTTTGCCAATAGACACTAAGCCATTAAAAATATCAAAAATAGTTATACCGGCTGCAACAGAAATCGTACATCCAATTAAATTAAGCCCAGAAGAGGACAGCTTAATATTAAGGGAAGACATTTTTAAGGGAGTTTTTGAAGGGAATACTATAATTCCTAATTAAGGAATATGCCATATAAAAATTTTAAACTAAACAAACACAGAAATAATTCAAAAAAAAATTATAACTTGACATAAAACCTTTGAACTTTTATAAAATAATAAAAACTAGTATTACCTTTGGTCGAGATTCGACCATTTAAAAATTAATTTTTTTTTGTATTTTTATTGGAAACATTTTTTTTTCTTTCTTCACTCATATGCAAACGTAACCGAACTCATACCGCACCACCAGCAGGAAATCAGAAAACAGTATCTCAATTCTGATTTTCCATGTTCTGTGATTTTTACTTGCAAAGCTATTCGATATCAAAAATGTAGCTTATATATGCGGAGCCACACCCCTTTGTCTAATGCCCGTCACAGTACCCTACTTCCCTTATTCTACTTTCTAGTAGAAATGCTTCCAAAGCTATTTGATATAACAACTTTGAGTTGTATGAGTTTTTCCACGCCCCTTTGTCAAAGAAGGAAGTTCTTACCAAGTTGCATTGATTTGTGACTTATACATAGTTCAAAAGTTATACCGAAGATTTGGGCTGATGAAAAGTGCCTCGCCTTTATTTCAACGCTCATGAAATGTAACCAGTGGATTGGAACATCTGATTTGAGGTCGAATTGCCCTCCATAGATATTCGATGCACTCCTTTTTCCTACTCTTATTGATTTAAAAAAAAATTATCAAAATTGGTTGAGAAACACGGGAGAAAATGTTTCTTAACTGTTCTGCATACACCTATTTATATATAGATATATAATAATAATATGTATAATATATGAAGTTGATAAGGAAATGGCTTAAACCATAGATTTGTGTATATAACTTTGGAGGGCTCTCCGCAAAATCGCCCAAAAAAAAAATAATGAAAAATCCCCCAATTTTTTTCCATACGAATTTTCAAAAAAATTGGGCGATTTTGCATTTTTGTTGGGTAAAATTTCGTTTTTTGCTTTTGGGCGAAATTTCACCCAAATATATTGGGCGAAATTTCACTTTTCGTTTTTGGGTGATTTTTCGTTTTCTTTGGGTGATCTTCGTTTTCAATATTAAACCTTAAAACCTTAGTTTTGAAAAGTGGTTGAATCTATAAAGATACAATGTGAATTTACCCACATTTAAAATCCCTATTAAAATATATTAAAATAACAGAAATGTGTTATGAAATTTTTATTAATGCTTTTATTTTAAAAAGTTAAAATTATCAAAAGCTGCAGGAAGTGCACACTGTATCTTTGAAGATACAACAAACTAAAGTGACCCAGTGAGGTGCTAAATGATCGAAATTTTTTCGATCACTAAAGGACATGTTTTGAAAGTAGTCAGTATTTTTTCCTAATCAAAATTATTTATCTGTTCCTAGAAGTTAAACTGTTAAAAAAGTGTTTATTTATTTAAAAAAAAAATTTTTTTTTTAACTTTGTACATAATTTTTAAAAAAGTATGACAAATAGAAGTAAAATCTATATTTTTATTTAAGACTTATAATATTCTAAATCAGTAGTTCCCAAAGTATGGGTCGCGACCCACCAGTGGGTCGCGAGAAAATATTGAGTGGGCCCAGAAATGTGGGACGGATTAGAACCTTGTTTAGCTGCACACAACCGAAAGCGCAAATACTACCTCTGTGTTTTCCTCCTCATCGATATTGCCAACTGGTATTACCAGTATTTATTTCCTCTATTTCTAAAGCAGCCAATAGGTGAGTCGCAAATTTTTAAGTTTTTGTTAGATGGGTCGGAATCCAGTAAACTTTGGGAACCACTGTTCTAAATAATATAGAACCGATTTGAAAAAAATCAAACCAAAAATATAGCCGTAAAGCAAAGACACGGTGCATTTAAGGGTTAAATAAGAAACGTCAATCAGTTCTTAAAGATAACGGTATTTAGAGTAAAAGCAGCGGTTCTTCTTTTGTTTTTCTTTTGTATTTGCATCATTTGCTTGAGTTTGCTTGGTCAAGTCAAAGGAAATATTTAGTACCGCGCCCGCGCCTCGTGACGCGGCGGATCGCGCGTATCGCGGCGCGGCGGATTACGTGTAGTGCGACGGATCGCACGCGCCACCCGTCGCCCCGCCCTGCTCCCCCCACCACCTCCGCCGTCATTTTTTCTTTTTGAAATTTTTTGATAACCAAAGAAACTTGTTGTTTTGAAAAAGAATCAGTATTTTTCCCTTGTACGAAATGTTTTTATAGATTTTTAAGTATGAGATTATAAAAAATTAAAATGAATTAAAATTTTAAATTTAACGCACTTCCTACATAAATAGTATTAAAATATAATATCCACATAAATAGTATTTATATCATCAAATGATTGAATTAAAATAGACTTAAAAAAAAAAAATACTGGCCTTGAAAATGCTCATTTCGTACAAGGGAATTTTTTATCTCGTGTGGGAACACAATGTAAAATATTGGGCGATTTTTCATTTTTTGGGTGAATTTTAGTTTTTGTTTTTGCGATTTTTTTTTGGCGATTTTGCGGAGAGCCACTTTGGAGTGCTTTGAAATATTTGAAAAATTTTTTCACAAAAATAATTTTTAAGCTGTAGAACTTTGTAAAAAAATACAAAAACAACATTTTGAAAAATGTAATTTTCATCAATAAAATCATAGGGGGTAGCTCATGATTTTCGATGATAGAAACACTTTATTAAATTATAAATCAAAATGAAGCAATTTTTGCAAATAAATGATATATTATATGAAAGAGTGTGAGAGAAGAAAATTGAAATAAAAAAATAATATTACAAAAAAAGAATATCTGGTCTAATTTTTGAGCAAAAACTGAATATTTTAGAGTTATTTTAAAAACAACATAAGAAATTGAATTGGAGTGATAACGGTAAATATTTTCTTATTTTTCCAAAGTCATTTTATTAAACTTTCAGACAAAGAAAATTTAAGGAAAATAATTGAAAAATGGCTGAGATATTTACATGCAAAATCAAAATTTGAAATATCAATTGTTTTTTTCTCATTCTGAGGCAATGACATTGCTTTAAGAAATGCATTGCATGGAAAAAATCTACAGGTTTCGAAATATCGCAAAACTTTTGATGTCATAATAACGGGAAACTTTTTTAACATACTATCCGTGAAAAATATTAGCAAAAAAGTTTTCGTGTACCGTTATTTTTCTCAACCAACGAATTTTCATACAAAAAACGTTGTACTGAGAACATCTATAGTTTTCGAGATATCACAATAATTTTGATGTCAAAATAACGGAAATTTTCCAAATTTACTATTTGTAAGCAATTTTACCATCACAATATATATTGACACTTGTAACATGAAAAAGTGCTTATTGTAGGGTAACCGTAAACGATGGTGAAAAATATTAAAGTATTTTTTGCACATCTTATAAAGGTCTAAATTTTTCTCTCATATCATGTTTTTCCATCTCTTACAGTTTAGATTTTATTTAATAAATGCTCTTTTTCCGCTCATATTTGAGGTCAAAGGTCACCAATCTAATATTCAATCATATTTCGCAGCCAGACCTTTCATCCGATACCTCATTCTTCATTCTACCTCTACCCAGTTCTGAGATCCCTAACTTAAATTAATATAAACTTTCAACGTTAATATTTCGGGTCAAAGGTCATCAATTTAAAATCTAATATAATTCGGCACATCTATGGTGCAGCACCTTTCGAATGATATACGTTTCATTGTCCTTATTCTAAAATAAATATTGAAAAAGTGTACGACAACATTCGATGTTTGCGTATTAATATATAGGATTAATCATTCAAAAGAGCATAATCCAGAAAGATTTAAAAAGTTGCTTAAAACTTTAAAAATTGACATTAAAGACAAAAATGATCATGATTCAATAATTGAAATTTTCAAAGAATATCAAAACGTTTTTCATTTAGAAAATGACAAACTTTCAGAAAATAATTAAAAAACCAAATTTTTTCGGCTTAAAATATCTTCAAATAGTTTGCAGAGGATGCTTACGATAGCATTAAGTGGGTTAGATGCAAGTGCATTCCTATACGTAGACAATATTATTGTATTTGGTTGTAGTCTAAAACATCATAATGAAAATTGAATAGATATTTTTGAACGTTTAAGAAAATATAATCTGAAATTAAATGCTAGTAAATGTGACTTTTTAAAAACTGAAGTAGTTTACTTAGGACATTTAATAACGGGTGAAGGTATAAAAACTGACCCAGCAAAATATAAAACAATAAAGCAATACCCTATTCCTAAACAAGCAGATGAAGTTAGAAGATTCGTAGCTTTTTGTAATTATTACAGACGACTTATAGCAAATTTCGCAGACATAGTAAAATGTTTAAATACACTTTTAAAGAAAAATCAACATTTTATTTGGACCGATGAATGTCAAAAAGCATTCATGACATTGAAAGAAAAGTTAATAAATCCACCGATACTACATGAACCTGATTTTGAAAAAACATTTGTATTAACAACATATGCATCTAATTATGCTTTAGAAGCTGTTTTCACCCAAAGAGTAAGATACGTGAAGATTTACCAATTTCATATGCAAGTAAATCATTACAAAAACACGATATAAAGTATCCATTTTCTCACACAAATCTTCATCTTCAAAGTTAACTAGAATACGATTAGATTTATCTGAATATGATTTCGAAATAATATACAAAAAAGGCAGCATCAATACAAATGCTGATGCATTTATCACGTATAAAAAAAAGACATACTTAAAAGCATGATACCAAAAGAGGAGGAAGAGCAAATTTATATAAAGAAAAGAGCATTAATAGTAACAAGGGGAACCCTGTCTGAAAACAGGGCAAAAATTAAAAATAGTGTAGGAGATAAGGTATCCAAGAAGCCTGATCAACTTCATATCTGGAACTGTACATCCTTGAGTGACGTCACAAAAACAAAGAAGTTAAAGTTTATAGCAGACAAAATATATAAAAATAATGGTGAAGTAAAATATGATAAAAAAGAGGTAACAGTAAGATGCAACGATTATCTTTCGAATCCAGGTTCGCTATTAGAAAAGTTATCGTCAGAAATGAAAAAATTAAATATATATGAATTAGAGCTAAAGAACAACGATGAAATTTTTTAAACATTCACCAAATTTTTAAGAAATATTTAACAAGCTGCAGCAAGAAAAAGTTGATAATAAGGAAAGGCCTCTAAAAATAATTATTTATGAACCCCCCAAACAAATTTATGATAATATTATAAAATATAAGCTCATTGAAGAATTTCACAGTTCAGTCCACGGAGGACACCTCGGTCTCAGAAAAACTATTTTAAAACTTAAATAAAGATATGCTTGGAAAAATATGAGTCAAATGGTCAACAATTTATTAGGAACTACATATAATGTGCAATAAGTAAACAAACAGTCGACACAAAAGAAAAAATTACCATAACGGACACACGAAGCACAAGTTTCGAAACAATAACAATTGACACGGTTGGCCCATTAAGAATTTCAAACGATTACAGATACATTCTCACTATGCAATGTGAACTGACAAAATTCATAGTAGCGTATCCAATGACATCAAAAGACGCGACAACAACAGAAACCACACTAGCAACCCTACCATCACGAGACATTAGGTACCGTACAAAGTAACCACAGAGTGCTAAATGAATTTATGCTGACATTGGCAGACAACAATGAATGAGATCAGTGGATACCATATTTTTCATTTGCTTATAATACGACACCGCATGTTGACACACAGTACACACCATATGAACTAATTTTCGGCAAGTTGCCATTTTTACCAAGTTACGTACTTCACAACAAAACACCTATTTATAATTTAGATGATTATTGTAACGAACTCAGGATTAGGTTACAAGTTTCAATAAACAAAGTCGCAGAACAATTAAACATAACAAAAATAAATAGAAAAATTATTAGTGATAGAATTTGTAGACCTATTAATATAGAGTTAGGAGACTAAGTTCTTGTAAGAGCAAGTAATAGGAAACAATTAAAAAACCCATATAGCGGTCATTACAAAATAGTAAAAAGAAGTGGAGTAAACTCTATATTAGAAGTAAATGGTAAACAAAAAGAATACCATAATTTATTAAAAAAAATGGAATGTAGGATTAATAAAAACATATATATATATTTTAAACAATTGTTATATACGAAAACAAAACAAAAAAAAAAGCAAAAGTAAAATTGAAATAATATTTGTTTAAGAAAATATATTATAAATTAGAATATTATAAGAATATATAAAAAAACATCAAATCTTAAAAAATTTAATGCAACAAAAATTTTATAAACTTTTCTCCATAATCATTTATAAAATTTTTTTTCTAAAGGGTAAGGGTATAGTGTATATACATATTTCCCCTTTACCACCTTCTTAGTTTCACTTATTTAAGTTATTGCACGTTTTGCTTGCGCTACATTAATCACTTTTTGTTTACATTCGTTGTTGCTGCACTTGCTTCACTAATGCATATACATAGCACTGCGACGGCATATTCACTTCAGTTTGATTAGAGATTTCTGGATTTTCTGACAGTGTGGCTGTCTTTGAAGACTTCAGCGAATGTTCCCAAGACATCTCGTGACTGTAAGAATTAAACTAGCTATTAAACTAACTGTAAGAATTAAACTAGCAGGTTTGTTTGTTCTTTGGCTGATTCTTTTGGCTAACTCCTCAGTACTTGCCATAAATTTACTGTTCTCGAAGAATAGCGGACATTCTATGGCTGCTTAAAGCTAACACAATTAAATTTTATTTTTCGAGTGCTTGCTTTTTTAATATTTAGCGTGTTATTTGTTCTAAAAAACTAACGGCACAACTGGCTAGCGGCTCGCAATAACTTGGCAACAACAACTAGCAAAGCACGAATCTACATATAACGTTCGACAGACGATCGTAGATCAAATAATAAAAATGTTGCTTTCCTGCCGCATCCGGAGATTTCTAATTAATAAACACAGTTCTTTTCAATATTAAAGTGTATTATGGCATATTGAATTCTAAATACAAAGGTTGGGAATTCTAAATACAAATACAATCTAAAAAGTTAAACAATTAATTGTTGTAAGTGTATTAGAAAATTATTATAAAGAAAAGAAACGCGACTGGTTTCTTCAAGATCAAAGTTGAGGGAGAGAGTCCCATTTTTTATTCTTGTTTTCTTTAATACAAAAGACATTTGGTAAAAACATTGCTGCCAACATAAATTGCAGCTCTCTTTATAACTAATTCTATTACAATATTTATTCATTTACAACACCCTCACTAGAGCTTTAATTTATGTTCATACATAAGTTATAAAAAGATATTAAAACTTAATATTTTATTTAAATTAGAAATTCAGTTCAAATAGAAATTAGTTTGATTAGTTTGAATTACATTAGTTAAGACCATACTGATAAATAAATTGAGACAATTTGTAATGATTAATGGGATTGGTCATGATGTCGGCAATCATTTCATTTGTACTAAGAAAATTTTATTTGATCATACCTTCAGCTAATTTTTCGCGAAGAAAATAATTTTTAATATCTATATGTTTAGTTCGCGCGTGGTAATTGCTGTTCATAGCCAATTGACTCGCTCCTTGATTATCGCAATAAAGTTGAATATATTTAGGCGCTTTCAAAAATATTTCGCTTTCGAAACGCTTAAGCCAAAGCGCCTCCTGGATCGCCGTTACCATGGACATAAACTCAGCTTCGGTGGATGAAAGTGCAATTGTAGGCTGCTTGGGCGTGGCCTAGGAAATGGCACCACCTTGTAATTGGAATACATATCCCGTCGTGGAACGTCGGTCATTTTGGTCACTAGCCCAATCAGTATCGCAGTAGCCAATCATTTCGCCTTGGATGTTCTTTCGAAACGTCAACTTCATATTGATGGTACCTTTTAAATATCGAAGCACCCTCTTCACTGCAGACCAATGCGCTTTGCCGTTGTTTGTATTGTATCGGCTAAGTGCACTCACAGCGAATGCAATATCGAGGCAATTTATTTGAGCCGCATACATAATGCATCCGATAGCTTCCTGGTATGGAACAGAATTCATTTCTCGCTGTTCTTCCTCGGGTTTAGGACACATTTCTTTTGACAAACGTTGATTCGGATACATGGGAGTATTTACTGCATTATTATCAGTCATGTTGAATCGATTCAGTATATTTGACAAATATTTATTTATTAATATTTCATCAAGCAGAGAGAAAATCTCTTACAGACTACTAAGAATATATATAATTAATGTAATTAATACAATAACATTGATTGTATTAATTACGAGTAAGTTACCTGTAAAAATTGAGATTGATGACAACTAAGTTAAGGTTAAACTTTGGATAAAGGAGAAAACGGTATGAATGTATATGGAAGGTATAGATAACTATCAGAGGGCGAGACCAAAGTAAATCATCAAGGTGCGTGATAAAGACAACCACTGGTTAGTGACATTAGGTAACGCGGAAAACTTGGAGCAGGTTGAGATTTGTTTTAAACTGAGTTCTTGAAATTGAATCGAATATGTCAATCAATGACAAAACCCTGTTTGTCTCAATAGTGCAGCGCGTGATAGGCTCATTTCGAGCATATTCAGATCTGTGAAAAGGAACCCGAAAGGTAAACTGGCTACGAAGATAGCGGAGTGGGGTAAGGAAATCTAGCAAACCAAGTAGAGTGGGACACTGGATATGGTGATGAATCAGGTCACGAATAAAAATAACTGACTGCATCTTGCGTCTAGATTCGAGGGAGCAAATATCAATTAATGCACATCTAGTGGAGTATGGAGGAGGCTGATGTAGGTTCCAGTTAAGTTTAGATATCACATATCTTGTGAACTTTTTTTGTACTCTTTGAATTCGCAGGGATTGACTGGGAGAGGAAGTATTCCATAAAATGGAGCAGTATTCTAAATGGGGTCGGACTAATGAAGTGTACAAACATTTGAGGGTGTAGGGATCCCTAAAGTCCTCTGAGTTCCTAATAATGAAGCCAAGCATCGAGTTAGACTTGTTGATGATGAGATTTATATGATCTTTAAAATTAAGACGAGGGTCAAATAAAATTCCAAGGTCTTTCTTAGAGGCAACACGTTGAAGTGAACATGAGTTAATAAAATAGGAGTTTGTTGACGGGAGTGATGATCTATAAAAAGAGATACATTGACATTTGGAGATGTTAAGTGGTAGTTCATTCTGTTCGCACCAGGCGAAGATTGAATCAATGTCTGTTTGGAGAAGTATGGCATCCTCATTTGACTTAATCGATCGAAAAAGCTTAAGATCGTCGGCGAAAAGAAGGCTTTGGGAATGACGTATGACTCTAGGAAGATCATTAATAAATATTAAGAACAGTAAGGGCCCTAGATGGCTGCCTTGGGGAACACCGGACGTAACTTCGAAGATATTGGATAGGTTGTTATTAATTTTTACTGATTGGCGGCGATTAGAAAGGTATGATTGGAACCAATATAGGAGGTTAGAGTGAATTCCTAGGGAGGCAAGTTTTAAAATAAGGTGCTTGTGAGAGACTTTGTCAAATGCTTTCGCAAAATCAGTAAAGATGACATCAGTTTGAGGACCTGCTTCAAAGTTAGTAATAATAACATTACAAAAAAGTACCAAGTTCGTTAACGTTGATTTACCTGCTAAGAAACCATGTTGTTCCGGAGATATCACATTTTTAACATGGAATGTCATTTTGTCATATATGATTTTGTCGAAGATTTTAGGTATGACGGAAAGTTTACAAATGGGTCTATAGTTTTTAATTTCATGCTTAGGACCGGATTTGTGGATGGGGACTATGTAATAATGTTTCCAGGCATCAATAAATCGGCCACTAGATACTGATTTTCTAAGGATTAAAAAGAGAGGAGTCGCCAGGGAAGCGGCACATCTTCGTAAAACGATTTGAGCTAAACCATCAGGACCTGGTATATGGTTAGTTTTAAGGCTAGCTAAAGCAGTCGCTAGCTAAAGCATATCTTCAGTTTGAAATGAAAGATCACCTAGGTCAAGGACAGAATCATATGGGCGGCTAAGCAATAAAGGATCAGAGCTGGAGACGGAGGAATAAACTGATTTAAAATAATCAGCAAACAAATTGCATATAGTTTTACGGTCATCTGAGGAGGAACCCAGATAAGACATAGTGCTGGGTAGTCCGTTTGTTTTCCTTTTGTTATTGATGTAAGACCAGAAGTATTTACTATTATTCTTTAGAGTTTGTTCCGTGGAGGAGATAAATGAGTTGTAAAGGAACCTATTAAGGATTACAAATTGATTATGAAGTAGTATGCATACAGGTAGTATGTTTTTATAGTCAGATTGGATGAATCTTGCCTTAATCGTTTATAGGCTTTATTCTTTTTGTTCTTTAAGTTTGAGAGCCTCTTGTTAAACCACGGGGGGTTCCTATTGTTGAAGGTCTGTTTCAATGGCACGAACTGATTGATCGAGTCATTTAAAATAGATATAAATTTATCATAGGCAATCGATAGATCTGGTTCACGAGCGATGAAGTCCCATGAGATCGAGGATAAAAGTTCATTCATTTCAGCAAAATTAGAGTTTTTAAAGTCAAATGTAAGTTCCTGATTAGTAACTAGTTTCTTGTATTGATAAAGTGAAAATTCAAGAAAGAGAGGAACATGGTGATTGGTGCTGTTAAAAATTTGAGAAGCTGGTAAATCTGAGTAAACGCGGAATTCTTTATCGACAAATATGAGGTCAAGAACGCGGTTTAGATCATTTTTGAACTTATTGACTTGAACCAAGTCATATTGGCTAAAAAAGTCTACTAAAAGGGTTTCAGTTGAGCTATGAGCATTAAAAAGATGAAGGTGAGAACCGTCGACTTCAGGTTTCCAGATAATGTTACCTAAGTTGAAGTCGCCGGCGAACACAAAGTGCTGAGAAGTGGATAGATTTTCGAGAACAGGCCGACAGTCATCGAAATGTGCATTATAAAGTTCTACGGAACTGTTAGGTGGTATGTAGCTAACTATCAGAAAAAGCTCGAAATTATTAGACAAAGTAAGTTTAATAATGATTTGGTCAATGTCAAGAGCCGCTGATTGGGCTGCACTATTGTGATGGTGTAATTGTTCACATGGGAATGAATTTTTGATCGCAACCAGAAATTTTGATTGCTTTTGGTCTATAGAAATAGACCCATCGATAGAGCCACCCATAAAAAATTAAAGCAAAATTAAGTTCTAATATAAGTGAAATTCTTACTTGATGTTACTTCTCGGGCTTGATTCGGCAGAAAGAAAGAATTTTTAAGTGAAAGAATCAAGTACCCCGTACCATATATCCGTACAAAAACAAATTTACATAAGTAAATACAATGAAGTGCAAATACTTGATTTTCTAGTTTCATCAAAATACAACTTTTTTTGCTATCTCGCTTGCTCTTCTGTTGCATATACAACAACAATATCCCAAAATTTATCACAATTAGATATAATGTTATTTCATAAGAAAATTTTGAATTTAGATATATAACAACAACAAACTTGATTAATTTTTTTTAAGTAAAGTTATAACTACACTAAGGGAAAAAAATATTAAATTTATCCAAAAACTTTTTTAATTTATCCAAAAAGCGAGTCATTTTTGCACCAATAACGCATTTGAATAAATCGACTACGTAAATATTTAAAATTTATTTGAATACTTTTTTAATTTAATTAAATATTTAAATATTTAAACAGAATTAATAAAAAATATATTAAAATTATGCACGAATTTTTTTAAAATATCTTTCAAATATTTACTATTTGAAAATAAACTATCGCATTTAAAGAAAATTTGAATAAAAATATTGAATTTAAAAAAAAACATATTTAAATTGAATATGTTATTAATGGTTTTATTGTATTATTTTCTTCATATTGCCTGTATAATTTATTATCGCTTCACTTTTTTCGTTCTCTAATTTATACTATTTTTGACAGTTGGTGCAATATTAGTGCACATAGTATAAATTACAGAACGAAAAAGTAATGTTCAAAATATGTTTAGGCAGAAGCAAATTATGCAGGTAAATGACAACCGGTCCAAGATATTCTTGAAAATACCGAGTTGCCACTCCACCCTACATAATTTAATTTCTTTGCCAAACATGCATAATATATTACTCTTGCAACAATAACTAAATGAGAACTGTAAGAACTGCAAATGCAAGAAATAAACTCAGGAACAAAGTGCGATGCTGTTGCTGCTTGTCGGAGTATGTGTGTAAGTGTGCGATGCTGTTGCTGCTTGCTTGTATGAAATATGTGTGTACGTGTGTGGTATAAATAAAATTCAAATACGGGAAAAAAACGAGTTGTAAGGAAAACATTTGATTTATCCACGTAAATATTTGAATAAAATTTATACTCAGGCGTGGATAATGCTAATATGCGTTATTTCCCTTAGTGTAACAGCAATTTATTTTAAAAAAAGCAAATTTAATGCAGCCGCGATTTATAAAAATTAATGTGTTCGGATTGTCTTCTAAATGGGGTGTTGCTAGTTGTAAGAGATATCAAGTCGTTATATTTATCAACACATAATTTTATCGGTGTTGTATTAAGCTTTGAAATTATTCCATGAATAATTGTTGAAACTACTCTCTTCAACGAAATGGAACGGTAAACGCATTGAGTACGGTTGGTCTTGAAAAAAAGCTTGTTTGGCTCATTCTTTTTGAGAGAAAATTCTACCATCTCAGTCCAGTTTATACTTCCACCTGCATCATCTTTCCTGATAGTCAAAATTTTTATATCAGTAGAGTTTTTTAAAATACAGGAAATCCGAAAAATCAGGTGCAACTACTTTATACGGATTTTGCTTCTGGCCAATTTGATGATAGGAATTAATTGACTAGTAGTGTAGATATTTCCAGCTTTATCCAATGCGTATTTTATGGCATTGTGTGCTGAATCCCCTTCAAAAAAATGAAAAGCGCTGTAGATATTTCGGATGCGCTCCTACCACTCAGTCCTTCATGCCATGTATAACAGAAACAGTCACCAGTTGCAATATTATATATAAAAATAAATAAAATAAATAACTGGTCATTTCAGCCCTTGAAAGGACTTTGACCTAGCTTCTTATGATCAATTGTGTTGTGCGTGTTATTAAGTTTGTACACAATTGACCGAGAACCGGACCTACATGCTTAACGCCGACTCCGAACGGCAATGAACGGAAAGTTCTCGTTCTCAAGAAGCTTTACATGGCATTTTAATTACTCTCTGAGGTTTGCCATTGTCTGCAGAGAGGTGGCGGCCGTACAGAAAAATTATTTTAATTGAAATAATTTTCTGTCGCTGCTGGGGTTCGAACCTGGCCACGCACTTTAACCAACTACGCCACAATATTATATATAGTGAAATTAAAAACCGAAAGACGTCGTTTGTAAAATACTGCCTTTTCATTGGAAATCGGGAAGGTTATAACCTGCTGCATATCAAAATAAGTGCATAAAACTTTTGAATTATTTTTTGCTTCCTTGCATTTATTTATTTATTTCATCTAGCAGAGATCAACTCTTACAGACTACAAATTAAATTTCAGAAAATTTCATAAAATATCATATAAAAATATAATACATTACATAATAAAAATATAATACATTGTAATTAAATACAAGATTACCATTAATATTACTTAGGTTCTTATAATTCAAAAATATACAGTAGAAGTGTGGAGATGTAACTAGGTGTTCAAAGCATCGCGCGCCAATAGATGCATAAATAATTGGTTTTTAAGTTGCTTTTTAGAGCCATTTTCAAAAATATCAATGAGCGCAAGTACCGAATTTGTCTCCCTAATACATCGAGCAAAAAGCATATTTGAAGCATAGACAGCTCTAAACAGTGCTTCGGAGAAATGAAATAGGCTTCGGAGCTGTCTTGAAGGAAAATGAAAATTTAAATGAGATAATAGCTCATCACATTGAATATTATGATGTAGAAGGTCCCAGATAAACACGATAGAAGAAACTTTGCGTCTTATTTCAAGCAAAGAAATGTTTATTAACGCACAACGGGTGCTATAGGAAGGAACGGTTGGTAGATGCCAATTAAGCTTTTATACCACAAATCTAGTGAACCTTTTTTGAACATTTTCGATGCGATTAGAATGTGTTTGAAAAATTGGATTCCAGATAGTGGAACAATATTCTAAATGTGGTCTCACTAGCGCGGAAAAAAGAGTAAGTATAGCGTATAGGTCAGAAAAGTCTTTAGAGTTCCTTTTAAGGAAACCTAACAACGAGTTAGCCTTGCTAATTACACTGCGTTACACACATTCTGTCCTATTAATCAAATATAAATTTTTGGAAAGGGGGTGAAAAACAAAAATACACGTGCATCGCCGTTTTTCATGCACACGTCAGAATTTTTTTATGTTTAAGTTCTGAGGTGCCACACAGTGGGATGGCACCTCAGTTTTAAATATAAGGAGCTGTTGGAATTTGATGAAACTTCATTTCTAAAAGTATAATGGTACGCTAGTTCTAAAACTGGTATCAGTTTTTTTTTTACCGGTTTCGGTTGGATAAAATTGAGTAATTTCGTTAATACTTAAATATTTTATATGTTTAATACCTAAATGTTTGAAAGAATAATTGAGAATAGAATTATAGAATAGTCCCAAAA
The DNA here is from genome assembly GCA_943735915.1 of Pherbina coryleti. Taxonomy (NCBI): domain Eukaryota; kingdom Metazoa; phylum Arthropoda; class Insecta; order Diptera; family Sciomyzidae; genus Pherbina; species Pherbina coryleti. Next base: position 92,716,586 of record OX030948.1, read on the forward strand.
TACTGGAGAAGTTGCTCTAGAAAAAGTTAAACATTGGCATTTGGCTATGTTCAAAGGTAGTTTATTAATTTCACACCATGATATTACAGCGTTAATGTCATTCTGTAATAATACAAAATCATTAGAAGATGAAATAGCTCGAAATAATTTTAAGTCGTCTGCAAACAAAAGGGCTTTAGAATTTTTGATCAAACAGGGAAGATCATTAATAAAAAGTAAAAATAGAAGTGGACCTAAATGACTTCCTTGAGGGACTCCAGAAGTGACAAGTATTGGTTCAGATAGGCAATCACAAATTACCACTCTTTGACTACGATTTAAAAGATATGATTTAATCCAACTAAGGAAGTTGGAGTGAAAACCCGAAGAAGAGAGTTTGAAAAGAAAAAAATTGTGATGTACCCTGTCGAAGGCTTTTGCAAAGTCTGTGAATATAACGTCCGTTTGCAGACCCTTGGTAAAGTTTTTTAAGATATAGCTGCAGAAAAAAGCAAGGTTAGCTACCGTGGATCTGCCAGGTATAAAGCCATGTTGCTGTGGAGAAATGATATTTTTTACAAGAAATATGAGTTTTTTATACACAATCTGTTCAAACAATTTAGGAATACATTGAAGTTTGCAGATAGGTCTGTAGTTGCAAACATCATGTTTAGGACCCGATTTGAAAATTTGAACAAGGAGTGAGACTTTCCAAGCGTCCAGGAAGTAGCCAGTCGTTAGGGACTTATTGAAAATGATAGAAAGTGGAAGAGCAATTGAAGCAGCACAATTTTTTAGAAAAATTGGAGCAATGCCATCGTGACCTTCTTTGCTATTAGAATTAAGAGCTTTTAAGGCAGATTCAACTTGGAAAGGATCAATAGAAAGCATACCAATATCTAAGATGGTATTGTGATGAAGGTTAATATAAGTTGTAGAAACCATAGAAGAAGGTGAGCATTTTAAACAGATTTAAAATACTCAGCGAAAAAGTTACAGATAATCATTGTATCCTCCGAACACATATCCTTATAAGACATGGATTTCGGAAAGCCATTCATTTTTCTTTTGTTGTTTATAAAAGTCCAGAAGTATTTGCTATTTTGTTTTACTTTACTTTCTGAAGATATATATGAGTTGAATAAGAATTTATTGAGAACATCGTAATCTTTTTGACAGGATAGATAAGATAATTTAGTATTGGATTATCACAATTTACTCTGAACCGCTTATATGATTTGTTTTTTTTTATTTTTTAAGATAGAGAGTCTTTTATTAGACCAAATAGGATTTTTGAGAGAAGAAGCGCGCCTTTTGGGAACCCATAGGCTCAAACAGTCATTGATAACTGAAAGGAAATAGTCATAAATATTATCCAGATCTTTGCACAATAAGTTATCCGACCAGGAGACTAGGTTAAGAGCTCTTTTTAATTCAACAAAATTGGCTTTATTATAATCATTGAAAAAAGAAACAGTAGACGTTACAATCACCAGCAATAATAAAGCTTCTAAATGAGTATTATAAAGAAGAATCGAGCTAGCAGGAGGAATATAAGACGCGAAAATGAAAAGCTCAAAATTAGATCTTAAACTAACTTTTACAATGACTTGATCAATGTCTAAATTATTGACATCGTTAGATTTAAGATGCGGAAGAGTCAATTGACAACATGAAAAGGAGTGACGTATTGCTATTAAAACTCCACCTCCTCTCGATAGACCTGTAGTGTTTGGACAACGATCCTTACGGAAAACACTGAAGGATGCGGTGCTAATTATTTTTGAAGTTAAATTTTTATCGGTAAGCCAAGTTTCAGTAAGAGTGATAATATTATAGTTATAAGAATAAAAGTCTAAAAATATATTAGATAACTTAGTTCTTAACCCACCCACATTTTGGTAATAAAAATAATTATAAATGGTGCAAGCAGAAGGCGGTATTGGCAATGATGATGATGAATCAGGGACTGTCTCAGAATACAGGAACGATGATGACAGATTACTCGATAAGACTGGAGAGTAGGCTTGGCATGATGGCGGAATTGTTGCGGTTGGAATTTGCATTGCAGATGCTGATGAAGACGTGATATATAAGGATGAGAATGAATGATTCAGCTTTTTGACTGAGGTCGGAAAACAGTTGACTGCACTCTGAAGGAAGAAGTCGACTTTTAGCAACGTATTCTTTAGCAATAACGCCGCTAGGCCAAAACTCTTTAGATAGAATCATGTCATATTTATCCTCTGGGACAGATAGAGTAAAAGAAGCTATTTCACGCTGAATTTTCTACCTGAAGGAAGAAGACGGTGCTGAGTAAGACAATCTTTGCTTGACGTAGGATATAATAGATCCTCGGACGTGTCGGCGGCGAGTCTGGACAGAAAGATGGCATTAAGCTGAGCTTGTTGAACAACTACTAGGTTAAATAATGCTGCAACATCTTCCGGTGATGTGTCTGGGGTAGAAATTAACATGTCACCAGGACATGGTTGAATTGATAAATCAGGAATTGAAGATATGTTATTGGTTGATGAATTATTAGTAAAGACTGGCAAATTTGTTGAGGCTCGTTGGCAGATTACTGGAATCTCAGGCGAATATTGACTCTCCACAGATGTAGAGATAGCCACATTTGTAGTTGCAGTTTGAATTGACATATTGTTATTATTATTATTTAGCTCCGGTAAGGTAGTTGAAGCAGTTGCATGATGTTAGGGTACGCCGATAAGTGAGTATCGGCACAAAGAGAGCTAGCAATCAAAGGGATAGCAGATGGAATGGAATGAGTAGTATTGCTTACCACAGGCAATTCAGTTGAAGCAGGTTGCATAGTTTGCGGAGATTTATACCAGGAGAGATTCATTTCACCAGAGGCGTTAGCAGTCTCGGTAGTAGTCGCAGATTTATGTTTAGCTTTAGTAGTAGTTTAGTTTTAGTAACTTGCGCCCTAGTAGTATTGCGTGCTATTCCAGGTGAGCTGGTACAGGAGCTACCGCTTCCATTGGCGTTTAATTCAGCGAGGTCACATAGATTATTGCTTGTAGCCCATTGTTCAGCAGCTAAATTGTGAAGCCGTGTCAACTCGTCGTTCGTGCAAAGGTCAAATAGCTTTTGCAATAAGATTCTCGAAGAAAAATACCTGCAACTTGTGCAGACTCCCCGAAGTACTTCATCAACTTTGGTAGATAATTTGGCGCACTTTTGGTGGAAATGCTGGGAGCAACCAAAGCAAGAGATGAAATTGTCGAATGTGCTCCATTCTGATTTACAGATTGCGCAGCCTGTATTCATGACTTGTGTGCGATTAACTTCCGCGCGCATTAGTATAAGGCGCTGGATTAATGTGCAAGCGAGTGATAGCACTAAACTTATAACTTATTAAAAATTACGGATTAAATTTAGTATACTGAAAAATTACGCAATCACTCTTTGATATACCGACATTTTTTCTTCTCTTGGTCGTGCATAGTGAATTGGTCTTTAAACTTAAGTTTAGTCTCTATCGTACTTTCATGTATGACTTACAAAAGACTGCATTGGTCTTTTTTTGGTTGATGTAGTAAATTTTTATAATTTGTAGACGTTGTTCATTCGTGTTGAAACGATCACCTTACAATGATGAAAATATTGTGCTTACTGAATAAACTGACAGTGACAGTTCGATGATTAGTGAAAGGGTGCGTTCAGAAATTTAATTTAAAGTTGTCAAGACCCTATTGGAAAACTTTGTATATATATCCTTATCTTTAATTTTTTTCTTTCAATTTTCGACGGTACTTTCTTCACAATAATCGTCCTAGTCCTATTCGATTGCTTATAGCGGAATTCCGTGCGTTCAGTCTTGTAAGGTGTATGGGGAAGTTTAAGTAAGATTTTTGTTTATAGCGGCAGAGTTTGCCTTCGCTATAGCTATATTCTTGCCGACTTGAACAAAGTTCAAGGCAAGAAGAGAATATTAATATTAAAACAAGGCAGAGAACTGCCGACTTGAATTAGTAGTTAAATTCTGATTTATTCTTTGCCAAGACCGGCTTTTTATATCTTTACAAAAACTGTATACTTAAAATCTAGATCTATAGTTAATCTATATTTACATATTAAAATACTTATGTTTAATTTTGCGTTTCATTCTCGCACTTAAATTAGTATCTCCACATTTCATATTTTGGGTTGACGAATGAAATTTAGGCACAGTCATAAAAATTGAGTGAGTATTGAAAATGCACTCAATTCTGATGCGGAGTGTCTACAACATTCGCATGCATTGAGTGCAGCGCACATCGATAGTGCAGTGAAAGCATATTTGTCACTCAATGCATTGCCGCTTGTTTACGAAAAGAATTGATGAAACGTAGGGTCGGCAGTGTGTACATGTATGGGCACACTACACCCTCACCCTTAAGAGAAAAATTAGGGGTTACAATGATTTTTCTATTTGTATATTGTATGTTTACATTGTTTATAGAAATTTTAGGTATGTATTACAAGTAATATATTAGGAAATCGATTTATTATTTATTTTTGTATATATTTTGTATTTTAAGTGTATTTTAATTTCTTAAATTATTTTTGTATAATTTTAGTTGGTTGTTATGTACTTTTTTATGTACTCCATTATAATCTATTATAGTATTAACACCTATTCTATCTAATATTCTAAATGGGCCCTTATAAGGTAATTGATTTTTCTTCCTATCTTCTACTTTAAGTAAAACTAAGTCTCCTATATCTGCTTTAAGTGTATTCGTATAATCTAAATTCTTATTAGTACGTTTTTCTTTGACTCGTATAAGCATTGCTTTGGCTTTATTTAGAGCAAAATTTAATCTGGCACGCATCTCGCTCAGATAGTTGTCAAAATCATAAAACTTTGTTTGTGACTCATAAATGTCATTTGGTAAGCGTGGTAGTTTTCCGTAGACTAATTCATGTGGTGTATACCCTGTGTCTATGTGTGGGGTCGTATTGTATGTGAAAGTAAAATATGGGATCCACTTGTCCCATTCGTGGTCAGTAGTTGATGTCAATAAAAATTCGTTCAGTACCCTGTGGTTTCTTTCAAGAGAGCCTATCGTTTGGTGATGGTATGGTGTTGAAAAGGTTTGTTTAATTTTTAAAAGTGTGCATATGTTACGCATTAGCTCGTTTTTAAATTCAGTACCATTATCTGATTTCAACACTTGAAAGTGGCCGTATTTCAGAATTACTTGCTCAACTAATGTTCTTGCAACAGTGTCTGCATCTTTTGTTGACATTGGGTGTGCAATTACAAATTTTGTTAGTTCGCATTGTACTGTCAATATGTAGCGGTACTCGTTTGAAATTCTTAATGGTCCTACAGTGTCAATTGATAATATCTGAAAACTATTGCTAGGGGTGTCTGTCAACGTGAGTGGCTCTATTGTGTGGAGTGTTTGTTTACTTTTTGCACATATGTCACAACGTGACACAAATTTCTTTACCATCTTGATCATGTTTTTCCAAACATATCGTTGTTTGAGTTTTATAAGTGTTTTCCTGATACCTAAGTGGCCGTTATTATGGTAGTCGTTAATTAATTGAAATTTCGTTAGGTCGTCTTGTATCCTTTTTGGTGGTTCGTAAATGAGTATTCTTAGTTGAGGACTCTGAGGAATTTTTCTTTTCTTAACGCTTTCTAGTATTTTTATATATTCTTCTTTAAACTTTTTATTTGTAAATAATTGGAATATTTTATCGTTGTTGGCTAGCGCTAGCTCTTTAATATTCTCATTTTTCATTTTAGATATCAGTTTCTTCATAATCGAATCTAGATTCGTTGAATTATCGCTGTATCCTACGTGCACTATATTATTTTCAATATATATTTTAGTTTCATTATTCTTCGCCTCATAAAATTTTAAATTCTTCATATTCCTGACGTCAGTAATGGATGTACAGTCCCATATTGGAAGTTGATCAGACTTCTGGGTGTTGTCACCATCTACAAAAATTTCTTCATTACTATCCTCATTTTTTTTAATGGCTTCTTTATTTGCCATGCCTCTTGTAATAACTAACGTTCTTTTTACTTTTTCATCGATTTCTTGTGGTATCATTTCTTTTAGAGTCTCAGAGTCTAGTTGAATTCTTGAGAGTGCGTCTGCGTTAGTGTTCATACTACCTTTTTTGTATATTATGTCATAGTCATAGTCACATAGATCTAGTCGAATCCTAGTCATTTTTGAGGAAGGGTTTTTGTGAGAAAATAAGGAGATCAGTGGCCTGTGGTCAGTTACTACTGTAAACTTTCTTCTGTAAAGGTATGGTTTGAAAAAGTTTATTCCCCAATGAATAGCTAATAGTTCTTTTTCAATGACTGGTTTATTCATGTCGTGCTTTTGCAAAGATTTGCTGGCATAAGATATTGGTAAATCTTTACCTATTTCGCCTTGCGATAATACCGCGCCTAAAGCATAATTTGAGGCATCAGTCGTTAAAATGAAAGGTTTGCTAAAATCTGGATATTGTAGTAAAGGTGGAGTTATTAATTTGTTCTTCAGTGTATCGAAAGCTATTTGATGTTCTTCTGACCATGTAAATTTTGTGGCTTTCTTTAAGAGTGTATTTAGGCTTTTTGCAATGTCTGCGAAATTTGGAATGAACCTTCTATAATAGTTGCAGAATGCGACGAATCGCCTAACTTCATCTGCATTCTTTGGAACTGGATAATTTTTTACAGTGTCGTATTTGGCTGGGTCAGTTTTGACTCCTTCACTCGTGATAAGATGTCCTAAATATACTACTTCTGGTCGCAAAAAACAACATTTGGCTGCATTCAATTTCAAATTGTGTCTTTGAAGTCTTTCTAAAACTTTTACTAAATTTTGGTTGTGGTGATTTATGCTACATCCATAGATAATTATGTCATCCACGTATAGAAAAGCATTTGATTCTAAGTCTGCTAGTGCAATAGTGAGCATGCGTTGGAAACTGTTTGAAGAGATTTTCAGTCCGAAAGGAAGCCGTTTGAATTGAAAATGTCCGTTTGTTGTAGAGAAGGCTGTCAAAGGTCGTGATTTGTTTTCTAGTTCAATTTGATGGAATGAACTGGTCATATCAAGGGTTGAGAACCATTTTGCTCTACCTAACTTGTCTAGAACATCTTCTAGTCTCGTTAAAGGGAATTTGTCATTGACGATTTTGTCATTTAACTTTCTAAAGTCGACCACAAGTCTCCATTTCTTTTTGTCCTCTGTATTCTTTTTTGGTACTAAAAGGAGTGGAGCATTGTATGGACTGAGTGATGGTTCGATAATATTGTCCCTTAGCATTTTCTGAACTTGTTCATTTATCACGTCTGTTTGGGCGTGCGGTAGTCTGTAATTTTTGATGTATACTGGTATGTTGTCTGTCGTTGTTATGTTTTGTTTATAAAAGTTATTGGTTGTTAAAGGTTCGTTATCTAAGTGAAATACATCTTGAAATTTTTTAAAAATGTCTTTTAATTCGTCTTTAATTTTTGTGTCATTACATTGTATATTTAGTATTTCCAAAATTTTACTGAAACGATTTTGTTGGTGTATAGGTCTTTTGCTGTCGTAATTTAAAATATCGTATTTATTTAAAGAATCGGTTTCCAACTGAATGCCATTCAAAATCACTTCTTCATTTGTTGTATTTAAAATTTTTATGTGTGTCATGCCGTTTTTTGGAGCTATTGAGTTACTAAGAAAAATACCTTCTTGTACTTCTTTATTTAAAATTACTTTGTCTTCCGTTAGTTGCAGTTTAATTGGTTGAATAATTTCTGTTCTTGGTGGCACTTTTATTATTAATGTGTTATGCGGTTTTGAGTGCATAGGCAATGTAATGTGTGAATCGTCAATTAAAATCGAAATAGTGAATGTTTCGTAGTCAATTTTGCAAAGGAATTTGTTCAAAAAGTCTCTACCTAATATACCATCGGTTTCAATTGGGAATTCGAATTTTACTAGTTGAAATTCATGTTTACAGTGTTTCTCTCCAAAATTAAGGTTTAGATTAATGCTACCTAGTGAAAAAGTTTCTTCGGTTGTAATGCCTGTTAACTTGCATTTTTGGTCTGGGTTATAAAAATCATCATTTACCTTTTTACTGATTTTGCATAAAGAAATATCAGCACCTGTGTCGATCAGAAAAGTCATAAAATTATTCTTGTATTTTATTTTTATAAAGTTAGACTTTGTATCCGAGATTTTAAAAATCTTTAATTTTGGCTGATCGGAAAGACTATGTCTTCCGAGCCCTACTCGTTTCCCTCATTGTTTACTATTCGTATGTTTCGGTTTGTGTGGTTATTTGTGTATCTGTTGTTTTGGTTCTTATTTCGGTTGCTGTTTCTGCCTTGGTTAGCGTAATTATTATTGTTTCTGTTTTGGTTGAAGTTGTTGTTGTGGTTCAGATTTCTGTTATTGTAAGTGTTTTGATTTTGGTTCCTATTGAAATTATTGTTGTATGTTCTTGGTTCATTGTACCTATAGTTTGTGTTTACGTTTTGTCTTGAGATATAGCGGGTTTTATTATTGTTTTGATGTTGGTTAAATGACCGTTGAAAGTGCATGATTGCATTTGGTGAAGTCAACGACTCATTTTCGAGTTCAAGTGCTAATTCTGTTGCTTCCAATAAGTCTTTTGGTCGCGCAGCGAAAATAGTTGATTTCAAATTTTCATTTAGACCTTTCTTAAATGCGTCGAGTGCAATTTTGTTATTGCATTTTATTATGACGTTTTTCTCGAGTTCTGTGACTTGAGTTCCTAAACTTTCGATTCCTAGTCTATTTAGCCCTTCTATTATGTTAAGTAATTGTTCTTTGTAAGTATTTATTCTCAAGTTCCGTTGATGTAAATTGTTAAGTTTTGTCTGTAATTGTGATATGGTTGTGTTATCTTTGTATCTGGTTTTTAATTGTTGTTTTAGAATCTCAAAGTTTGATGGTTTCGAATAGCTACCTAATGCGGTGCGAACATTAGCCGTTAATTTTGCATGGTATATGTATTGTAAGAAATCGATCTTACCTTCATCGTTTAACGTTTTGTTAATCAATTCGGCTGTAATAAGAAAACTTTCTAAGTCTCTGAAATTGCCTGAAAAAGTGGGTAATGCCTTTGAGGCGGTTTCTAGACTAAAGGCTGCCGTTATTTTTATTGATTCTCCTTGTTCTTGTTCTTCTTCTTCTATTCTTATTTCACCTTCAGTTGTTTTAAGCTGTTCTGAGATTCATTTTATTGAGTTTGAATGAATGCTGCTGAACTCTAATTTCAAAGCTACTAACTCTTTGCTGTCTTTGTATTGATTTGCCAAAAAGTCAAATTGTTCTTTTAAATCATCTAGCTGCTGTTGCTTTGCAATTAGTGTGGCTCTTGTGTAGCCTCTAGTAAAACTTTTTCTTATGTTTTTGAATATTCTATCTACCTCTTGAATAATATTTTACATCTGTTAAAATTTTTTTTTTTTTATAAATAAGTTTTTTTTTTTTTTTTTTGTTTTTTTGTTTTTGTTTAAACCATTTTTATGTAGAGTATATAATATTTTTTTTTGTATATCTTCATTTTTACAATTAAAATTAATAAAGAGCAATGTATAATTTTTGCATAATTAACTATTTATATAAAGCAATAATATTTGTTTATGACTCTTAATTATAATTATTGGTATTATTACTGTATTTTTATTATTATTTTTATACATTTTGTATAAAGACTCATATTTGTGTTGGATGGTTTATCTCCAGCAACGACAATTCAAGACGTTTTATTTGTTTTTGGCGCATTCGATTTAACTGCAGCTTCTTCAGCTGATGCTTCCCTTGAACCAAAATCTGGTATCTTTTTGTCCTTGGTTTTTTCATTTTTGGCGTTGCTTGGTGCAGATTCAAAATTTTATTCGTTGTCTTTAAAACTGGAAGAATACACTTCCATGGCCTTCGGCATTGGCTGTTTCTGAATGTATTCCATATGTGCCAATATGGAACTGAATTCCAGGAAAAGCAAATCAAAAGATTTCAGGTAATGGGCAGGATCGCCATGTAAGGTGTATGGGGAAGTTTAAGTAAGATTTTTGTTTATAGCGGCAGAGTTTGCCTTCGCTATAGCTATATTCTTGCCGACTTGAACAAAGTTCAAGGCAAGAAGAGAATATTAATATTAAAACAAGGCAGAGAACTGCCGACTTGAATTAGTAGTTAAATTCTGATTTATTCTTTGCCAAGACCGGCTTTTTATATCTTTACAAAAACTGTATACTTAAAATCTAGATCTATAGTTAATCTATATTTACATATTAAAATACTTATGTTTAATTTTGCGTTTCATTCTCGCACTTAAATTAGTATCTCCACATTTCATATTTTGGGTTGACGAATGAAATTTAGGCACAGTCATAAAAATTGAGTGAGTATTGAAAATGCACTCAATTCTGATGCGGAGTGTCTACAACATTCGCATGCATTGAGTGCAGCGCACATCGATAGTGCAGTGAAAGCATATTTGTCACTCAATGCATTGCCGCTTGTTTACGAAAAGAATTGATGAAACGTAGGGTCGGCAGTGTGTACATGTATGGGCACACTACAGTCTCGTGAAACATGGAGCGCAAGGATAAACCTTATCCAGACCGAGTTAATAAACACCGTAAATAAAGTGGCTTTATGACCACAGGAGTGTATTTGTGTGTCGAGCGCCACTCCAAACGCACAGTGATTGGATCCAGACAAAACGAATTCGTCATTTTATGATTAAACATAAAATGGTCGCCCTGTAGCTTTGTCCGTACTCCACTTTTGCGCAAATAAATTTTTAGACCGCGACACAATGCCATGATCCTTAAGTTTTTTTTTTGGATTCGCACTGGAGGTAAGAAATTTTCTAAAGATACATATGCCCGTGCTATATGCATGCACGATTCACATTCTAGATCCCGCCTGGATCAGCTGGGACAGACAGAATGCGCCTACGTACTAAAAAATACCCCCTGTTGGCGATTATAAGTTTCCGCTAAGCACATTATTGGCTATTCAGCAGAAATTAAGACAAAATAAAAATTAACGACCAGATTAAATAACGACCAGAACGTCTAAAATAATGAAACAATAATAAAAAGTAATCAATAATTGTCCAAAATTTACACCCTGAGTTCAAAACAAACACCCTGAGTTCAAACTCATTTGAAGGAAGAACAATATTAGATAATGTAGAGCGAAAAGTAAAAACTGTTTTTGAACCGATTCTATTGCGTCGATGTGGACATTATATTGTGGATTCCAAATTACACATGCATATTCGAGAATTGGCCTAACGAGAGATGTATATAGTAACTTAGTAGTAAAGGGATCATTGAATTCTTTAGCCCATCTTTTAATGAAACCAAGGACACATCTAGCCTAATTTACCACCATATTAATGTGGAGATTGAAGCTTAGTTTTGGATACATAATTACACCGAGATCGACAAAAGTATGAACAATTTTGTTAATGTTATTTATAACGTAATTTATGCAATGAGGAGTACTGCGTGAGAACGTCATTTGTTTACATTTTTTTAAGTTAACCTAAGGTCTACACGAGACAATTTGTTAAAACAATTCCAATACTCTCACACATTTTTTACTAACACAATCACATTTTATCGAAATTGAAAAATCAATATACATATACAGTGTTGTGCATATCAAAAGCAATCAAAATGGGCGTAGCAAACTTTTTCATATTTTTTTATCGTCTTACTTCTATCCCCAAAATTTGAATAGTTATTTTTACTTAAGGTTGTTTTCAAAAAATTTTTTTAGATATAAGAAGTTATTATTTTTTTTTAATTCATACAGGTTATTGTACATAAAAAATACTTTATAAAAATATTTTCTTTTGTTTTAAAATACATTTCTGGCTTTTATATAGAGGGCTCTGAAATGGCATTGAAAAAAAGACATCCAAAACGGTTCGATAAATATGGACTTTCCCATGTATCGGAAACAAAAAAATCAAATGACATTTTAAAGCAGTGTCGGCCAAAAAAATACATAAACACTTCTTTCAGTTTTGTAGTAGTGTGCGCCCAAGTGAGAGCAAAGAATCTCTCTTTGGCTTACACTGTAAAAATTTTACTTTGCAGGAGACTTAACCCATATCATCCTAGTGCTCCATTATTGGATCGGTTTAGTTTTAATTTTATTACATTATTTTCGGAGCTCATCCACTTATTGTTTTTTGTGATTTGGCAGCACTTGAGTTGTCAGCTGTCAAATTATTTTCGCATATTGCAATATTGGTGGCAGTTAAGTCTTTTAATTTGTGTGATAAAATCGTGAATATTATGTAAAAATATGTCTCGCAAGGAAATGTAAGTATTATTAACATTTCATCAAAAAACCTTTAGTTATTTCATATCAACATATCAAATATATCATAAATAATGATCTGGTTACTACAATTTGTCGGAATATGGGCAAAGATGTATAAATATTGCACATTTATTAGTACCGTTCCATTATTGTAACAGTAGGAACATACGCCTATGTAATAGTTTGTATGAGATGGAAGAGAATTATGTTTTTTTTTTATTTGTTTTGATTTAGATTGACCGTAAATGAGATAGCTACTATTCTTGAAGATTATAACGATGTTCTGGCGGCAAATGTTTACATAATACCACCAGAAAACAACGACAACAGTGAGGAAGATAGTGGTGATGAAGAGTCGAGCAATATAAATCACCTTTCTAGACTTCAGCTACCAGCAGAGGCGTAATTCCGGGCCACAAGCTCAACTCGACCTGAGATAGAAGTAACGGAAAGTGTCTCGAATATTTTTAATTTGGCACGACTGCTAATGTGCCTGCAACTGATTGCCTTGCTTCTAAAAGAAAGCAGGTAGTTGCCAAAAGAAAGTGGAGAGCTTTAGACATTTCTAAAAAGCCAGAGAAAGAATCGGCTTTATCAACTTTTTTGGAAGACATAGATAGTCCATTAATGTTCTTCGAACTCTTTTTTGACGAGGAAGTTTATGAATTTCTTCATTCAGAACCCGAAAAAAATGCTATTCAAAAAGTCCATCACAACTTTAGAGTTACTACATCAGCGTTTTATTGGTATTCTGCTGTTATCAGGCTATAATAGCGTACAGACAAAGATTCCGTATGTATTGGGAGCAAAAAGTTGACTGTAACTTCCAAGGAGTAGCATCAGCTATTCCTAGGAATAGATTTGAAGAGTTGCTGCGATTTTTTTATGCTGCGGATAATAATAATCTGAACCCAAATGATAAATTTGCCAAAGTTCGTCCTCTTTGGAATCTCCTGAATACAAGGTGGCTACAATATTATTCCGGCAAAGACAAAGAGAGGATCCCACAACCAATGTACTGATATTTCTTCCGGCATTACTCCGGATCGGTATAATGACAACAACATTGTAACAGTTGCCTCAACTCAATGTGGTCTTTGAGCTCAAGCGCTTCTGCAATAACCAGATAAAAGATGTCGTTCAACCTAGATGCATTGTTAACTAGAACCGATATATGGGTGGCGTCGATTGGTCTGACCAAAATCTCAGATGCTATCGTAATTCGATTCGATTGGCAACTGCTCAAGTTTCTTCAAAAGACGAAACTACTTCCTCCTCGATCCCAAGAACTTCGCTACCTAGATCATCGCTAGCTGTTAAACGTGTTCGAGACATTACTAGATTGGACTCAAAGACACACCATCTATATCTATATATATAAAAAAGGAGTTTATGTTTGTAAGGCCGCAATAGACTCCTAAACTACTCATCCGATTAGCATGAAAATTTGTGTATAGAAGTTTTTTGGTACGGTGCGTGTTTGTGGGCTATCAATTTCGATCCACCTTGAACACCAGAGGGCGCTGTAGTACAAATTTTTTACAAAACTGCCTAAAACTCATAAACTGCTAATGCGATTAGAATGAAAAAAGGTATACAGTAGGTTTCATATACGCTGAGTGTTCTGCTGCTATCGTTTTTGACCTATATTGAACACCAGAGGGCGCTGTAGTACAAATTTTTTACAAAACCACCTAAAACTCCCAAATTGCTCATGCGATTAGAATAAAAATTGGTATATAGTAGTTTTCAGATACGATGAGTTTTTTAGCACTATCTTCTTTGACCCACCTTGGACACCAGATGGTGCTGTAGTACAAATTTTTACAAAATCGCATATTTTTAGTTGTTTTCTTAGGTAACATGTGCAAATATTTAAAAAATATAAAATATTTCTTAAATTTAGTAAAATTAAAAAAATTTCCGTTATTTTGATATCAAAAACATGAACATATCTTGAAAACTATGAAAAATTTTTATACAACGATATATTTAATGCAATAGCGTTACACAAAATTACGAAAAAAACAATCAGATATTCAATTTTGTGACTTTCGATTCAATTATCTCCGCTGCTTTTTTATATATTGTGTTAAATTTTTTTTTGTCTTAAAGCCTCATCAAAATACTATGAAAACCTTATTGCAAAAATACCGTTAGTTGAGTAAATATATTTTAAATATTTTTTTCAAAAAAGGTCTGAAATATTGGAGTTTTCCTCAAAAATAGACTCAAAAATTATTTTTGTTGTAAAAATAATTTAAACTCAAATCCTCGAATTTTTAACTCTATTTAAAAGTTATAACATTTGTAAGTAAAAGTTGTTTCAATTTTACGCAAAAATTAAAAACCATTTTTGTGATTCAAAAAACAAGGCCTACCCCTTGATTTTTTCGAACAAAATTTTTATTCCAATATTGTCTTTTTATATTTTTGAACAAATTTACAAGCTAAAATAATAATTTATTAAAAAAAATTATCTCAGTATCTCTTACCAATCAAAAGTTATAGCCAATAATGTTTATACAAAATATATACTAAAAGCAAAACGCCGTCTGTGTGATGGCTGGAAACTTCAAAATTACTTAGCCGATAGAGCTAAAATTTTGGCAGTACATTTTTTTTCAAGTACGAGATGGCTTAAATTTCTGTCACACCCCCTTTTACCGCCCACAAATCAATAAAAATGCTATATATCCTATGGTTTTCGTCGATTGGGCTACATTTTGGTAATTTAGTCTGTATGCTTACTGTCGGCAACTGTACTAAAACAGGGTAATGTCCATCTACTATAAAACTGGGATGAGCATTATATAAGAGGGTGTGGCTCCGCCCATACAGTTAAAATTTGTATTATCGAATAGCTTTGAAAGTAAAAGTAGCAATACTTACTTACAAACTCAAAATGGAGTTACTATTTGGTGATCTCCTGCTACTGGGAAACTATAACGGGCAGTGGAGAATGGCAGTGGTGTTAAACTATGAGTCTAAGAAAAGTTTTGAATACACCTATTATGTTCCCATATAGTTGCAGGGTGCAGCAACGCGCGCCGGGAAAAGCTAGTATATATATAAAAAAGGAGTTTATGTTTGTAAGGCCGCAATAGACTCCTAAACTACTCATCCGATTAGCATGAAAATTTGTGTATAGAAGTTTTTTGGTACGGTGCGTGTTTGTGGGCTATCAATTT
Source organism: Pherbina coryleti (assembly GCA_943735915.1). Classification (NCBI taxonomy): domain Eukaryota; kingdom Metazoa; phylum Arthropoda; class Insecta; order Diptera; family Sciomyzidae; genus Pherbina; species Pherbina coryleti. The sequence goes on from OX030948.1 coordinate 92,732,094, forward strand.
TGATCCATCTTGAACACCAGAGGGCGCTGTAGTACAAATTTTTTACAAAACTGCCTAAAACTCCCAAATCGCTCATGCGATTAGAATAAAAATTGGCATATAGTAGTTTTCAGGTACGATGAGTTTTTTAGCACTATCTTCTTTGACCCATCTTGGACACCAGATGGTGCTGTAGTACAAATTTTTTACAAAATCGCATATTTTAAGTTGTTTTCTTAGGGTACATGTGCAAATATTTACAAAATATTAAATATTTCTTAAATTTAGTAAAATAAAAATAATTTCCGTTATTTTCACATCAAAAACATGAACATATCTTGAAAACTATGAAAAATTTTACTACAACGATATATTTAATACAACATCGTTGCTCAAAAATGAGAAAAAAACAATCAGAAATTTAATTTTGTGACTTTCGAGTCAAATATCTCCGCTGCTTTTGTATTCATTTTGTTAACTTTCATTTTGTCTTAAAGCTTCATCAAAATACTATGAAAACCTTATTGCAAAAATACCGTTAGTTGAGTATATATATTTTAAATATTTTTTTCAAAACAAATCTGAAATTTTGGAGTTTTCCTCACAAAGAGGCTCAAAATTTGTTTTTGTTGTAAAAATAATTTAAACTCAAATTCGCAAATTTTCAACTCTATTTAAAAGTTATAACATTTATAAGCAAAAGTTATTTAAATTTTACACAAAAATTAAAAACCATTTCTGTGATTCAAAAAACAAGGCCCACCCCTTGAATTTGTCGAACAGAATTTTTTTTTCCAATATTGTGTTTTTATATTTTTTAAAAAATATACAAGCTAAAAAATTAATTTATTAGAAAAAATTATCTAAGTATCTCTTGCCAATCGAAAGTTATAGCCAATAATGTTTATCCAAAATATATATACAAAAAGCAAAACGTTGTCTGTGTGATGGCTGGAAACTTCAAAATTACTTAGCCGATAGAGCTGAAATTTTGGCAGTACATTTTTTTCAAGTACGAGATGGCTTAAATTTCTGTCACATCCCCTTTTACCGCCCACAAATCAATAAAAATGCTATATTTCCTACGGTTTTCGTCGATTGGGCTACATTTTGGTAATTTAGTCTGTATGCTTACTGTCGGCAAGTGTACTAAAACAGGGTAATGTCCATCTACTATAAAACTGGGATGAGCATTATATAATAGGGTGTGGCTCCGCCCATACAGTTAAAATTTGTATTATCGAATAGCTTTGAAAGTAAAAGTAGCAATACTTATGTACATACAAACTCAAAATGGAGTTACTATTTGGTGATCTCCTGCTACTGGGAAACTGTAACGGGCAGTCGAAAATAACAGTGATGTCAAACTATGAGTCTAAGAAAAGTTTTGAATACACCTATTATGTTCCCATATAGTTGTAGGGTGCAGCAACGCGCGCCGAGAAAAGCTAGTAATATTATAAAACAAGACAAGCAAACAAGATGTGGACTTTGTCACAAAAATACGACAATGAAGTGTAATACTTGTAACGTCGCTCTTCACAATAAATGTTCCATTGAATTTTACACTAAATAAAGTTTCTAATGTTATAATTTAAAAAATTCGAATTGTTCTTTTTTATTATTTACATATTATACTGATATTCTTGAGTTATTACAATTATTTTAAATTATAACTAGTTGACAAGAAAGAAAATACAGTGGGTTATCATCCTACTGTTCCATTATTGGAACGGTACTGAAACACAGGAAGTATAAAACCAATATTTTTTTTTTCAATGCTATATTGTTTATACGCCTATTAATATAAACTGAAGTGAGTTTTACACAAGTCGGATGAAATTGTACATGCTTGGGATGATATGGGTTAAAGAAATTTTATTATTATTTACATTAAGTGGTATTCTAAATGAATGCAGATATATGAAAGTGAATTGAAATTAATGAAATCTCTTACTAGTTAAATAATGTGCAATATTATTTATTGTCTACGGGCCGCGTTATTAATAATAATTAATAATAACATTAATATTAATATATTATTAATAATATCAATATGCATATATGTATTATTAATATCAATATTACATATTTATTTGGAAAGTAATCTTTTACTAATATCATTTAACCGACTACTAATAGTACTAATATTGTTTATATTGCATATTACTTAAAAATAAAACAAACACTGGTAGCGCACCCTACTTTCTACTGACAAATTAAGTTTTCGCTTCCCCAAAACAATTTTTAAAGAAAAAATATTCTAATTCCCACATTGGGTTGAACATTTTTTTTACGTGTAAGCATTTAAAATTACGTAATAAATAGCGCGCATGCGTTGCATAGAAGCGTGGTGTTAACTAGCCAGAAGCGAAATATCGACTGAGCACTCTTGCTTCGAATAGTCGGCAGCGTCGGTGTAAACATACGAAGTTTCACGAAGCACGCGTGCATAGGCGTCGGCTGAGACTGTTTTAAAGCATAGACCTTATATTAAGCATCTCCTCAAAGCAAGACCCCCGGGTTTTTTTTTTTAATTATGGCGAAAGTTGAAGTAAAAAGTTCGAAAAATAGATACATTTTCGCGCGCTTTTTTGTTTCTATAAAAAAAAAACAAAAAAATAGATACTTGAATTTAGAGGGATGCTTAAAGAACAAAATAACGAACTAAACGCAAAAAAAATCATTGAAATTGAACCATTAGATTTGGAGTTATCTATCGAACCGTTTTAAAAAAAATAGTTTCAAGGAAATCGCGTTTAAATAAAAAACTTATTTGTTGTATGGAGCATAGACATAGGTTATCGAAAACAAATTTTTTATTGATTTAAAAATATGTATGTATATTCTTAAAACTATAAAGAACACATTAAAAAAAAAATTTTTTTTTCGAAAAATTTACACGTATATTATACATTAATCATGTTTTGCGCTCAATATAGCATCAAAAGAAATGAAGTAAAAAATAATGATATTTCAGCAATGAGAACAATATACGGAAGGAGCGATTTTTGACTGTGCATAACAAAAGCAATTACTTAATTCAAATAATTTTTGCTCCGATTAACGGTAAATGTCGGTTATATTTTTAATTTTTTGTTTAGTTATTACTGATTTAAACTAAAAAGAGTCATTTGCAAATAACTCTTTGCGTGAAGAAGACATTTGAAATTATCAAAACGTTATTTCGTGTGATAAATACCCAGAGTCCTTTAAACAGCAATAATTTATGAGTATAAATCAGGAGCATCACTAATTTCTTTATATAAAAAAAAAAAAAAAAATACAAAATAAAGTACAAAATAAATAAGTCAATATTTCACGTCTTATAAAGAAGTTTGAGACTAAAAAAACTGTGAAAACCCTTTACTTGGTTGGTCCGAAGCTTAAAGCAACAGAGACAGAGGACCGACATGTAATCCTAGCTTTTCAAAAATATCCTTTTTTATCATCTCAGTCTGTTGTTAATCAAATAAATTTAAACGTGGACTCGAGTACTGTGTTAAAAAATTAGAACGAAGGTTTGTTTTTAAGACATAATCTCTTTAGGACATACAAATTTTTATATTCCCCATTAAATTTTGCAAGAACTCATTAAATTGGTGACCAATGGAAGACAGTCCTTTTTAGTGTCCGGATTGAATATCTTTACCAGCGATGGCATGGCCATATTACATCGGCGAAAAGGTGAGAGCCTTAAACCTCAAAAATGTCAGGTCACAGTTTAGCATGAAGGCGGTTCGGCTATGTTCTGGGCTTGTTTTTCTAGATTTGGACAAGATCCAGTTTATGATCAAGATCCAGAATTACCCAAAAAATGGACCGATTTACTTATAAAGAGATTTAAAAGACAGTCATGTTGCCCTTTCCTGAGCGAGAAATGCCAACCACGTGGATATTTCAGCAGATGTAAATTTGCGCAAAAGAGATTCAGGTATTGGATTGACCAGCTCAATGGCCTGATCTTAACCCAATAGAAAATCTATTCGGAATCCTTAAGCGACGAGTCGATGGGCAAAGGTTTTCTTATAAAGCTGCATTCGTTGAGACACTGACACAGTAGTGGCGAAGCATATAACAAACTATAATTGACAACTTTATAGCTTCAATGCCAATCGCTTATAGCTTTAATTGCGGTTATTAAAAATAAAGGTTATTTTATCAAATATTAACCCTATAACCTGTATTTCCAATCGATTTAAATTTCTTTAGTTTATATTGCTTTAGTTATGCACAGCATTATTTCTACTTTGTATTTTATTTATTATGTGGCGTCCGTGGCGTAGTTGGTTAAAGTGCGTGGCCGCTATGTCAACGAACTTGGAGACCCAGGTTCGAACCCCAGCCGCGACAGAAAATTATTTGAATTAAAAATAATTTTTCTGTACGGCCGCCACCTCTCTGCAGACAATGGCAAACCTCAGAGAGTAATCAAAATGACATGTAAAGCTTCTTGAGAATAAGAACATTTCGTTCATCGCCGTTCGGAGTCAGCGTTAAGCCTGTAGGTCCATTTCTCGGTCAATTTTGTACAAACTTAATAACACGCCCAACACAATTGATCATAAGAAGCTAGGTCAAAGTCCTTTCAAGGGCTGAAATGACCAGCTATTTATTTATTTATTTATTATTTTATTTATTATAATATATCATAATTATAATTATTTTGACAAGGGCTTTTTTTGGTTGCTTTTGATATGCACAACACTGTATATGACGCGTTGAAAGCAAAAGAGGAACATATTTTTAGTGCAAAAAAAAGAGGATTGTAAAATAAATTCAAGCAAAAATGTAACAGGACAAGTTGCAAGAACATTTTTGCAAGCGACGGAAGGTTATAAGCCAACATCAAAGGCGAGTAAGTTGCTAGAATTTGTTTATAGACTCTAAAATGACAAAATCTTATCAACAAAGTTGCCGTGAGGCCTTGTTTACGTTTTTTTTTTCATTTCATTGGAATTCGTTTGTTTGCTTACATTTTTATTTGCATGGTTTTTGTTTTTGCTCTTCTTTCTTTTTCTGTAGGTTTTTGTTGCACTAGGATTTTCTTTACTTCTTTGGCTGAAAATTTCATCGATCGTCAGGAAAGTTATATTTTCCGATTTTGTCTATTTCAATGGAGCTTTAGAAAAAATTATGTAATTTTTTAATTTCTTATTGGCTTGAAATGTACCCAAGGACAAAATTATAGAAAATATATTCATACATTTTTTTTTAAATTTATTCAATTTTTTTACTGTTAAAATTATTATATTATATCTATCTACCTCTATCCACCCTTATTTACCTATATAAAAAATATAATTAATTCCATAATAAATCTAATTCAATATTGTCAATCAATATTGGCTAATTGGAACGCAGGACAACCGCCAGCTAGACCAACTAGGCTGTATTGTTGCTGTTGTATGTAGTTACTTTAGTTGCCACTAAAATAAGCAATAAAAATATTTAAAGAAAGTAAGTACGCATGTTCCTTATTGTAACTAAAAAATTAATCAATAACACTATAACGTGCAAAAAAATATTTATTAAATAAAATAAAATAAAATTAAAAATAAGAGTACAAGTAAAAAATTAAGTGCTTTATAAAATAAACAAAATTAACGAAAAATTTGTTGAAAACTAAAACAGTTACAATATAACATGGCGTAGTTGGTTAAAGTGCGTGGCCGCTATGTCAACGAACTTGGACACCCAGGTTCGAACCCCAGCAGCGACAGAAAATTATTTGAATTAAAATAATTTTTCTGTACGGCCGCCACCTTTCTGCAGACAATGGCAAACCTCAGAGAGTATTCAAAATGCCATGTAAAAGCTTCTTGAGAACAAGAACATTCCGTTCATCGCCGTTCGGAGTCGGCGTTAAACATGTAGGTCCGGTTCTCGGTCAATTGTGTACAAACTGGCTGAAATGGCCAGTTATTTATTTTTTTTTTTTACAATATAACATAACTAATAATTAAGAAATACATTTTATAAAATTATGAGAAAATTAAATGAAATGGAAATTTCTAAAATAAATCAATTAAAATAAAATATAAAAATTGAAAACGAAAAAAGTCAAAAATAAAAATCGAAATTATGTATAAAATAAAACAATAAATAAATATAATTAAAAAATTAAAAGATATTAATGTAAATACAAAAATGGATTTATTTTATTTCATTCGATTTCTTTTATATTCGATTTATTTTATATTAAGGGGGACTATATACCCAGAGGTAGAAAAAAAAGTTTGTGCATTTTTTTAAGGAAATTTAAGGGATATTTTTAAATGAGGGTTTTGACACCTTAAAATATCAATAATTTCAAGAGTATGTTTATTTTTTTTTATTAATAAAATTTAATATTCAGGTAGATACAGCATTTTTTGTAGAGCTTTCTGAAAAAAAGGTGAAATACGGCGACCAAGATTGCTCCTCATAAATTCATCTGGAAGAAAAAAATGAAAAATATTATTAAACTAGATACTTAAAACTCGTACTTGTCATAGCCAATTTTGAAAATATTGATTTTTCACAAAATGGTGGACTTCTGAACATAAAGTAACGATTTTCGACCAAAAATTCGACATTATTTTGCCTATAACTGATGAACGAAGCTACGAAAAAAAAAATCCTATGACAAGTGCGAGATTATTATGAATAAAATAAGCCTACAAAAAATCAAAACGATTGGTTCACTGAGTTTCGATAAATTTTGGTCACCGGCTTTGAAAACATAGTTTTGAGAAAAACGCGTTTGAAAATAAGGGCCAGTACTGCGCACTCTAGAAGGCGGTTCACTCATTAGGCTATAATTTTGTTTTTTTTTGAGATATCGACTTGAAATTTTCACTACATATTTTTGAGAATTAAAGCTTTAAGTCTCATGTTTTGAAAAAAAAGGTTCTGGGTACATAAGCCACCCTTAAGGCGCTTACACAACGCAAAAACAATTATTATTTCATTTTTACACTGTGTCTTATTTTTGAAAAAGTATTTCTAACACTGATAAATACGATTGAAAATTCGCAACATATATAATTAAGTAAGCATTTGATGATCCTATATTCGGCACGATCTTTTTTGTTACAGAAAAAAGAAAATCTTACGAAATTTAAATTTTTATTTACTTCAATATTTTTTTAATATTTTCAGCAATATTTTTATTTTATTGTCGCACTTGTTCTTATATCTTTAAAAAAAAATAATGTATTTCCTATATATTTAATTTTTATTATTTCCTTAATTAATCAAGCAATTTTTTGTTATATTCTTTTTGTGAACTAAATTTTGACCGATTCGTTGATGTTTTATTTGTTGTCGTCAATTTCAGGCTTTTTTGGTCAAGTGGTTTTTTGAATTAAATCTTAAAAATTTTTTCAAATTTTCCCGACGTTTCAGAAGTTATTCCTTCCTTCTTTACGTTATTATTTTATTAAATTTTTATCATTTTTACATCACACCATGAAACATATATATTGCACTTTTATTTTTTACAATAAAACTTTTTTAACAAAACAGAAAAATAAAAATTAACAATAACGTCGAAATTTTTGGACGATGAGAGGAAAAGTCTGATAAATTCTTTTTATTTTCAAATTTGTTATATTTATTTTTTTTTATATTTTCAAGACTTTTAAAATTTTTCATGTTTTTTTGTCACTGAATTGACCGATTATTTTCCGAAGCAATGTTTTCCTCAGGCTTTTATAACTAATTTTTTTTTTATACGCATGCATATAATGTAAATATGAAAACAAAAAATAGCTAATTTTTTATCCTTGAAAAAAATATTACAGATTTACTTTAAAAGCATTTTTTAAATATTTTGTTCTCATCTGAGCAAAACTATTTTTTGAAAATATATCAATATATCAGAATTAAACCCCAATATCAAAACCGAAAACATAATTTTTTATTTCTTATTTCTTTCTATTTTGTTTCTTATTTTGATGTTTTATTACTTTTTAATGTTTTGGTTTTAATTTTAGTTTTTTTTATATAATATTTTTCCGTTTATACTTTCAATTTTTTTAAGATATTTAAAGATAAAGAATAAAATAGTAATTTTTATTATATTAAAAAAATAAAACCACACTCATTATAAAAAAAACGTTGAAAAGAATAAAAAAACAATTACAAATTTTCAACAATTTCATCAATTTGTTTAATATTTTCAACAACTTTAAAAATCCTAAAATTATGAAAAAAAAATTTAGTAAAAATTAAAAATATCAGTAATATAACGAAAAATTCAAAAATTAATTAAAAAAAATTTAATACATGTATTAAAATAAATGTTATTTAAAAAAATTAAATAAAATTTTTTATATATTTTTAAAACTGAAGGTAAAGTGTAAAATCCAATTAAAAAAACATAGGTGTTGCAACGTGTAAACGCCCCATTAAAAATAAATAACCAATCAAATCAAATAATGTCAAATAAATCCATTTTTGGATTTATATTTTTATATTTATATTTTAATTGTTTTATTTATATATTGTATTTTGAATATAATTTATATTTTTTTTATTTTGACTTTCTTCGTTTTTGATATATAAAAAAAATATTTATTTTTAAAAATATAAAATTTTTTATATTTTATATTAATTTTATAAAATGTAGTTCTTAATTTATTATTTATGTTATATTTGAAATGTTTTATTTCTCGACAAATTTTTCGTTATTAGGTTTAATTTAAAACTTATATTAAATTTTGTTTATTTCATAGATTGCTTATTTTTTGGCTTATACAGTACACTCCCACAAATTATAACTCTTCTCACAAATTCTAACTGTCCAGAAATTAGAACATTTCAATTTTGAATGCACTTTCTTTATTTATTAAATTCTTAAGTGATCTTTGCTCATTGATATATGTGTATATATAAATATGGGAATTTTATAAGTTTTATACAAAAAAAACATTAAATATTAATAAATAAAAATTCTTTTGAGTTAACATACATTTTTTTAAATAATATCTATCTTTTCTTTTAAATTTCTAAGAAAAAGTGCAGAAATTAGAATATTTCCTAAATTAACACCACCCGTCGAACAAAATGGTTCTAATTTGTGAGAGTCTGCTGTACTCTCATTTTTAATTTTATTTTATTTTATTTAATAACTAGTAAGAAATGATCTTCGACTGGGCCGAAGTTAAAATACCCCCACGGACGAACCAAAGAATATTCAAAGTCTTAAGCAGTCAATAAAATGTTTATTCGTAAAGACATTTTCGTCATAGTTTGATAGTACCTTATACGGGAGGTAGGCGTAGTTTTCACTCAATTTCGTTGGATTATGTACTCAGAGTGCATGTGTAACTTTTTCGGATATCGAGGGGGGAGAAAGCACTTGAAACTTCTGAATTTAGGCGAAATAAGATCACGAGAGTAAAAGACGCGACGATTCAACTTAAATGACCGAGGTCAGTTTTATTAGTAAAACTTAAAAACTAACAAAGTTTTATAAGAGCAGCGAGAAGCGCTGCCCAAAAGAAAAATGAAAATACATATACCAGCAATACAGCATTGCAGACGCACACTACCGCGCCAGCACCGGGAAACCGCCAGTGGCGTTAACATGCCGCCCGCCTTGCAAGAATGCAAGACGTTACCAGGCACCCTGTCCTGATAAGACCCAACCGAAGATCGAATTTTGGGCCAACGGCATGCTAAAACCAGCTGGCAGAATACCCGGCTGCATGACCCGGGAGTAAACGTCTATACCCAGCAGGATCCGGACCGGCGACCTTTTGTAGAAATGAGGATCAGCCAGATTTATGTTAGGATAGCTCTGACTGATCCTCTCATCTATGTCTTTGGACGGCGTGATGACTTGTAAGCGCCGATCAATCAATGCTGTCGTCTCTATATTGACCGACGAGCCATATCTGCCACGAAGCGAGAGTGTGCAGACTTCATTTCCGTCGATTTCAGAAGTTGGAAGTCTCCACTTCACAGCCAGTTCTCTGGCCACTCGCGTTTGCGGAAGGCAGCAGTCAAGCAGAGCTCGCTCTTGGACCATTCTTCCGTTGGCCCAAGCACTTACCACCACTGTGGGGAGGAGAGAGACCACTCTCTGGAGGCTCGTCGTTGCTGGTCGTGTGGGGGGAGACCGCTTCGGGAATTTGTCCCTCGACGATGACGCTAACGGTAGCATCGACTGCGGTCTCTTCTTGGAAGGGGACCGCTTCGGGACGGCGTCCCTCGACGACGACGCAGATTGGAACGTCGACTGCGGACCCTTCCAAGACGAACTCTTCGATTCCGCCCCAGACCTCGTTGCTTCTCGGGCAGCTGCGGATGCAGGCTGCAGCTTTGGGTGCTTTGCACGGGTACGTCTTCCACGTGGTCTTCGTGAGTGGGCTCGACTTGATCGGACCCGAGTGTGGGAATGCAACATGCTGTGGTGATCTTCACCGCAGTGACGGCACCTCACATCGCTCCGACAGTCCTTTCGCATATGAACAGCTGAAAGGCAGTTGGAGCAGTAAAAATTAAGAAGTACTGCTCTCAATCGCTCTTCCAGGTTCATAGCTATGAACCGACGGCACGACATGAGATTGTGCTCCATGGAGCACAAGCGACACTTTGGGATCATGTCGCTGCGCGTCACGACGGGGACCACGCGGGACAGCACGCTCCGCACCGGGGATTGAGGCTGGAGTACGCTGGCTGCCGGAACTGGCGTCTTCTCGCGTACCTTATCGTACTCGCTCATGGCCATCTCGGAGTCCGTCTGAAGAAGCATCTCTTCGATCAAGTCGCGCATGATGTTGGTGCTTGACATCCTGAAACGAGACGGAAACAAAAAGAAAAGAAAAGAAAAGAATAAAAAAAACAATTAAGAGAAAATAAATGGTGACGGAGCTAGGTCGACGGTATTGTGACCAGCTTCACTATAGGCCGCGTAACACAACCTTTTTCGGTGCGTACGTCTGCTACACGGACTCTTTTGTCGCTACCGGTGTATATCTTTAAAATTCGACCTAATCGCCATTCATTCGCGGGAAGATTGTCTTCTTTGATAACAACCAAGTCGTTGACCTTGAATTCTAATTGAGGGGTTTTCCACTTCGTACGTCGATGCATCTCTTTTAGGTATTCGTTTTTCCATCGGTGGCAAAAGTGCTGATGCATCGCCTTGATTTTTTGCCAACGATTGACAAGAGTCAGAGGCTGTTCAGCTATTTCTGGCTCCACGGGCGATAGCAGTGGGCCGCCGACCAAGAAATGACCTGGAGTGAGAGATTGAAAATCAGAAGGATTTTCCGACATGGTGGAAAGTGGCCTCGAATTTATACACGCTTCGATTCGATTCAATAGAGTGGAAAATTCTTCGAAAGTATATTTCATACTTCCGGCCATCTTCTTGAAATGCGTTTTAAAGCTTTTTACTCCAGCTTCCCATAAGCCTCCCATATGGAGAGCACCAGCGGGAATAAAATGCCATGCAATTTCTCTATGTGAATACTGAGATAGTATTGCATCATGCGACGCTGTTAAGAAGGCTTTGAAATTTTTTTTAAGAGAGTTTGAGGCCCCCACAAAGTTTGTACCATTGTCGGAGTACACGTTTGCGGGGCAGCCACGTCTCGCTGCGAACCGAGAAAAAGCTGCCAGGAAAGTGGCGGCTGATAAATCGCTCGTGGCCTCAAGATGAATCGCCTTCGTAGAAAAGCACACAAATAAACAAACATAGCCCTTGCTGATTCGGCAAGATCTACCTATGTAGCTTTTTATGTCGAATGGGCCAGCGAAGTCAATACCAGTCGCGGCAAAAGGCCGTGAAATAACTGTTCGCTCGGCTGGCAGCGCAGCCATTATTTGTGTTCTTTGGCGTTTCATGTGTACTACACAGGTTTTACAATTATGTAGAATTGATTTAATTAGATTTTTAGCACGTGGGATCCAATATTGCATACGAATAAGTCGAAGCACTAATTGATTCCCTCCATGAAGCGAAATTTCATGGACGAAACGTACTAAAAGGCGTGAAAAGTGGCAATTATATGGTAATATAATTGGGTGCCTTTCATCATATGATAACACTGGTGATGAGGCGAGCCGTCCACCAACACGCATTAAATTGTCGTGGTTGTTCAACAGAGGATTAAGAGCGAGAATGGGACTCTTAGGCTCTTATTATCTGTTTAGTTTCCAAACAGTGATATTCGTTTGGAAAAGCTATCTTTTGACATAGAGGTGCCAATCGTGTTTTCACGAATTTAATTTCAGCCGCTTCAAGGCACACTGATTTTTTTGAAAAAGACGCACGAGACCTTGGATGCGTGCGATGCAAAAAGCGAAACACGTAAGCTAACACTCTCAAGCCGTGCGATAGCGAAGAGAAACGCTCTAGAATATCTTCATATTCCGAAAAATATGCAAAGTGTACTTTTACAGCTTTGCGCTCAAGCGAAGTTTCTAGAGCTGGGGGTGGAGTCATTCTTGGCCAAGCTGATCGTTCGAGCGAGAGCCAGGAAGGTCCATGCCACCAAAGAGCGTTCTCAACTAACTCTTGTGGCGTAACTCCACGCGTTGCCGAATCTGCAGGGTTTTCATGTGTATCTACATGAAACCAATTGTGAATTCCTACCTTCTCTGCCACTTTTGACACTCTGTTGGCTACGAAGGTTGTCCAGGAACATGGAGGCTTACAAAGCCAAGCAAGCACTATTGTTGAATCAGTCCAACAATACAAACGGTGCCGTTCTATATCAAGGTGCGATAGTAATGAATCTACCATATCCGCGAGAAGGGCTGCACCACATAATTCAAGACGGGGTAGTGAGATCGTCTTGACTGGAGCAACTTTACTTTTTGAATAAAGCAGATGACTGACTATGCCATCATTTTCCTTCACACGAATGTAAATCGACGCTGCGTATGCCTTTTCAGATGCATCGCAAAAGGCGTGAAACTCTACGTCGGATTCAGGTGAAAACCCAACAAAACGTGGTATGCGAATATCGTTAATGTTTTCATAATCTAGCAAAAATGTTTGCCAAGATTGAAAACAATGCGCAGGGAGATCCCATCCCAATCTATCTCATCCAACCAGATACGCTGCATTAGAATTTTCGCTGTCACCACTATAGGTGCCAGCCAACCTGCAGGATCAAATAGTTGCGCTATCATTGACAGGACTTCACGTTTTGTATAAGATGATCTAATTTCGAGACGCTTGGCAGTAAAATAGAATAAATCTGAAGTGGTATTCCAACGAATTCCTAATGCTTTGGCACAGCTTGTATCTTCTAACTTCAAGAAGTCTTCATGCAAAAGATGCTCTGAAGGCAAGTCTGCTAAAATGCTGGAAGCATTCGCAGTCCACTTTCGCATAGTAAAACCTGCAGAGTCTAAAGCCGAGATAAGCTCATTTCTAGCTTTAATTGCGCTTTCAACATCATGAGCTCCAGCTAGAGCATCATCGACATGTGTGAAATGTCGCAAAATTTTTGCAGCGAGAGGATACTGCTGTTGAACATCATGTGCTAATTGCAGCATGGTTCTAATTGCTAGATATGGAGCACAATTGAGGCCAAAGGTGACTGTTTTAAGTTCATAATCCTGCATCAACTCATCAGGTGAACTTCTAAACAGAATTCGTTGGAAAGCAGAATGTTTTTGGTCTACCAGAATCTGGCGGTACATCTGCTGAATGTCGCCATTAAAGACATATTTGAAAAATCGCCATTTCAATATCAGAAGCGTCAAATCAGCTTGCAGAACTGGGCCTGCATGCAGGACATCGTTCAAGCTGACCCCATTTGAAGTGGGACTTGACGCGTTGAATACTACCCGAACTTTTGTTGTAGTACTCTCTGGTTTTATTACTGCATGATGCGGTAAATAATAATGAGATGGTGATCTTTCAAATTTTGGAGCTGGGATTTTTACCATATGATCCAATTTGAGGTAATCATTCACCACTTCTTCATACTGCGTCTTTAAATCTGGATTTTTGTTCAATCGAGCTTCACTTCTAGCCCATTGCTTGAAGGCTATGCCTCGAGAAAATCCAAGATTAATATCATCTGGGAATCCACTTTTGAATGGTAAGGCAACAATATATCGACCTTTGCTATCGCGTTTTGTAGTTTTCTGATAGTTTTCCTCACAAAACTTATCAGCCTGGGATAAAAATTGTTTTTTAGGTAGTTCCTCCAACTCCCAAAAACGTGCGATCTGTTGATCGATCGCAACTTCACTATAATGGCTCAAACAAGTTGTAAAACTAGATATTTCGGTACAAGGCATAGGGCCTGTGAATATCCAGCCGAAAACTGTTTCTTGAGCCAGAAGTGAACCAAGAAGGTTTCGTTGAATGCCATCGAGAATAATGGCAGGGTACAAATCGCCACCGATAAGTAAATCAACTTGATCGCTTCTGAAAAAGTGCGGATCTGCCAGTTGTAAGTCAGGCAAACTCTTACACAAAGAAGGATCAATGGAGCATGACGGCAGATTTCCAGTTGAGCGAGACAGCACAAAAGCTGTAGCTTCTACTTGAAATTGCCTATTTCTATGCGAACTGAGAATTATATCGCAAGCTTTTGTCACTTGCGCTGAAACTGCGTTATTAAGCCCCGAAACTTGAGCGCTTATGGCTCTTGTGGGTAACTTCAATAGCTTCTGCAATCTTTCAGATACGAACGTACCTTCAGAGCCAGAGTCTATAAGAGCTCTAGTTGTGTACGCTGATCCTAGGTGACATACGGTCACCATTGCTGTACCAAGCAATACGTGCCTGGTAGTGGTAGCGAAGCATGATTGAACGTCATTGCTAGTGGACTGTATTTGTGTAGAATGCGTTAGAGTGTTAGAGCCCGGGGGATTGGGTCGAGAGCTCGACCTACTTGAGTCAACACTCGAAGCAGGTGATTGAGTTGGAGTCGAGTCTCGATGCAAGAGAGTATTGTGACGTTGTTTGTACATCACGCAAGTATATTGACTCTTGCACTCTTTCACCTCATGAGAATGAGATAAGCAATTGATGCAAAATTTGTGTTTGCGAACAATTGATAAGCGATTGCTTATATCCATTCGAAGAAAACGAGGACAGAAGCGCAATGCATGCTGTTCTGTATTGCACAGCTTGCAATTCGCAGAAGTAATTTTAATTTGGTAATTATTTACCTTTTTTCCAGATGAATTGCTCTGGTTTGTTTTCGAGTTGGAGGAGGACGAATTGAGATTCTGTCGTGGTATTGCGCCTCAATAGCTGCGAATATCAGACACGGTTTCAAGAGTTTGAAACCGACTTGTGAGGAAATTGTCGAGATCTGTCCATTTCGGAATATCATTTTTATTTGAAATGGATTGCTCCCATAAGGAGAGCGTGATCTCTGGCAATCTTGTCGAGCATTGGTAGACAAAGATTGCGTCCCAGTTGCTGATATCAATGTTGTGCATTTTTAGAGCAAAAATACAACCATTGATATCTCTCTGGAGTTTTTTGAGTTCTGTGCCAGATTCTTTTGGCACATGTGGTAAATTGAATAAAATTTTTAATTGGCTGTTGACCATGATACGCTTATTTTCGTATCGGTCAGACAAATCTTGCCAAGCTTTAGCAAAACCATCATTGGTTAAAGGAGATTTTCTCACAATCTCTTTTGCTTCACCACGTGTTTTTTGGTTTAAGTGGAAAAGTTTTTCCACTGAAGTTAGCCTCGAATTCATTATATATACGGCCGTAAACATGTCCCTAAAGGACGGCCATGAGAGGTAATCACCATTGAAAACCTCAGTATCGCATGGTGGCACAGGCATGCTGTGACCAATGACCGGCGCCGGCTCAGAAGCTATGGTTTGCTTCGAGGGCTTATTCTGAGAAAACTCAGAAATTCTTCCTGCTACCCTAATGTATGATTGGTAGCAGCTGCGATACTTCTTTTTAATTGATTCAACTTCTGAATCATCGTCGTTAGTTGCTTTCTCCAAGCAAGCATCGTAAGCAGCTTTGACTTTTCTCCACTGGGCTTTTAGCTCTTCATTTTGAGCCTCCAGGGAGAAAACGTCGTGAGTTTCCACGGCATTAAAATCCGTTTCAAACTCTACCAGCGCATCGGACAGACGAATAAATGTTTTTAAAGTTGACATTTTGTTTCGATGTCTTGTTAAAATTTTTATTTTTTTTTTTTTTTTTAAATGTATAAAAACCAATGACAAAAAAAATTCGCAAATTTTTATAAAGGAATGTGAACAACCACAACAAAAGAAATTGCTATAAAAAATAAGCAAAAAAATGTATAATATAACGATTTTATTATATACATATATACAATAATATATTGCACCTTTAAAATTAATTTTTAATATAATTATTTTCTTGTTGTAGAAAATTATTACAAGAATAATTAGTAAAAATTGAGAAAATAGTAAAATCATTTTTTTTTGTTTTTTTTTATAGTATATTAAATTAATTATTTATACATAATTTTTTTTTTTTTCAATAAATTGTGCTTGCTAAACTTTGTATCTTGCCCACAGTGCAATTTTCCTACGAAAATAGACCAAGTCAATTTTGCTTGCAAATTGATCCCTTGGTCCCACTGTGCGGCTTATTTACTCTCTCAACTACAAGTATATGCAGCCAGCTAAAGAGCTGTTCATCAGGCGCAGCAGGCACGAGATGCAGTCTAAGCTTTGAACGCAAACAATTAATTGAGCGCGTGAGAGAGTAAATAGTTCTACAATACAATTTGGGGTTGCTATTAGCAAGCACAAAGCGCGGCTTTGGCGTCGATCGCTACGGACACCGCACAAAGAGGAATGCAAAAATTAACGAGCAAGAGTGCAGAAAGGCTGCTGAGACTCTTGATCAGTACAATTTTTGCCTATTTTCGGCTCCAAAAAAATCAATAACGCTCGGTGTATTGGTATTTTTGTTTTTGTAACTTTTACAAAAAAAACGCAATAAGACTTTTTGAAAGTCAAGCGTGAGCACAAAAAACCCTTTTTTTTTTTTGAAGAAAATAATGTCGAACGAAAAATAATTCTCCGCAAGTATCAAGTTCAAGAAACTTTGTATATAATACAATATATATAAAATCAGTTTTACCGCCAATTTTGTTTGGCAAAATTTGGCAAAACAAATATATATATATATACTATGTATATATCTATATACAATTTTCTAAACTAGAACCTGCACTTTAAGAATTAACCGAACCGAACCGCGTGAATTTGGCGAATTAGGCGAATTTATGTAAAGACAAAACGTCACTTTTTCTCTTTTATTAGTATTTTATAAAAGAAATAAAATTCACAAAATATATGTATATATATATATATCAATAAAATAAAAAATATAAGTAGAATAAAAAAACTCACCTGATTTTTCCTTTTCTTTTTTTTTAAAAAATTGATGGTTGTTGTTGTTGTTGGTGTTGTTGTGGTTGATGCCGCTGGTGTTGTTGTTGCTGCAGTTGTTGTTGTTGGCTATGCTGTTGCTGCAGTTGTTGTTGATGCTGCAGTTGTGGATGATTTTTTTTTTTTTTTTTTGCTGCTGCAAAGGCACACAATCTTTTTGTTTATTTTTTTTTGT